>LNAC01000132.1:2391621-2476410 GCA_002007465.1 Ailurus styani | reverse complement strand
AGGGGAAGGGGAGGGAGGGGAGAGGAGGAGGAGGAGGGGGAGAGGAGGAGGAGGAGGGGGAGGGGAGCAGAAAGGAAACAAGAACATGAAGGAAGGAAGACAGACAGACAGGTAATTCCTATATTTAGGGCCCTCTCCAAAGCAAGAGAAATCTGAGAAGGTCCTGACTTATCCCACAGAAATGGAATGCATTAGCAGGGAGTTCTGGCTCTGGAAAGCCCCAAGGAATTGTCTGAGAAATGCTCACAAAGAAATCCTTCTGGATTCAAAGGCAATGCTGGATTTTTCGCTGTCATCCTGAGACCACCCTAAGGGGCAGATTCCTTCTCTTCACAGGCCTGTACCCAGACCGAAAGGTTCAATTAAAGAGGTGAGCTCCCACATAAACGAAAATGTAAGCGGCAGGAGTGGAAGTTTGTTTTCATTGGCGTGGGAAAATCCTGACCCAGAGAAATGGAGAAGGGATCGAAGGTGTTTTGTAACAAAATGCAAAATTTTTGACAAGGAGATAGTTCAGATGGACTCTCTAATATATGTCATGGCTAGCTCTTGCCCCCACTTGCTCATGAAGGACCTGTACATCCTAGAGAGTGTGCTCCAGAGATTGGGAGTCCTCAGGTAGGTTCCCGCATGTACCCGTGAACAAGTTTTAATTTTTTTTAAAGATTTTATTTATTTGAGAGAGGAAGATTGAGAGAGAGCATGAGAGGGGAGAAGGTCAGAGGGAGAAGCAGACTCCCCATGGAGCTGGGAACCCGATGCGGGACTTGATCCCGGGACTCCGGTATCATGACCCGAACCAAAGGCAGTCGCTTAACCAACTGAGCCACCCAGGCGCCCCAACAAGTTTTATTTGCCACCACATTGCTTCTACCCCAGTTTTCTTCTTCTCTTCCAGGATCCTCATTCCATGGGATTATAGTCCACGTGAAGAAGTGAGCATGGGGATTAAATGAGATGCTATGACACCTAACACACACTAATGGCTTAAGAGTTGGCGTTGCTGCTTCTTTTTCCCTCCTTCACTTCTTACCCATAAAATGAGTGTATTGTGATAAATGAGTATCTGTTATAACATTTTAGGAATACATCAAGATTGTATTTAAAGAATGAGACAGGGACACCAGGCTGGCTGTGATGGTAGAGTGTGCGACTCTTGATCTCGGGGTCCTGAGTTCAAGCCCTATGTTGAGCACTGAGCTGACTTAAAAAAAAGACACAAAACAATGAGATGATACACAGCAAGCACCCAACAAATAAAAGCGCTGTAATATTAGCATCAACACTGGAGAAAAGCAACTCTGCTGGTGTCTTCAGCCAGCGTAAACTAGATGCCCAATCAAGAGGGACCAATAGAAGCTGGAATACTGAAAGGGAAAGATAGTCCTTTTCTGTTGATGATGCTAATTCAGACTTTAAATGCAGGAGGATGACCCAGTCGGGATGCCAGAGCAATCCCAGGTTCAAGTTGTTCCATGTCACAGGGTCTCCTCAACCGATTCCTGGAGGACACTTGACCTGAAAGCCCCGAGAGCCCAGACTCCTCCACCTGCACCTTCCAGCTCCAGCCGGCTGGGAGAATGCGGATAAAGGCCGCAGTTGCTTAGGGGGTGCAGGCTGAGGGTCAGGGCCTGAGTTAAGTCCTCTAGATACGTGACCTTGCTTAGGCTGCCCAGCAACCTGTGAGGCCAAAACACTTACTGTCATCCCAGTCTTACAGAAAGGGAAAGAAACCTTCAGAGAAGTGAAAGAGCACGCCCAAGGAAGAGTCAGTTTTCTGATTCCAAGACCTGTCCTTAACTCCTTGGGACACCTCAGGAATCTCTGGCAGGCTCTCTGCAGGAAGGGCCTCCTTCTCCTCCTCTCATTTGCTCTGACTCAAAAACCATCCCCATCCCCCGGCTGCCCAGGACTTGAGTCAGTCAGGGTGTTTTCCGTCTCCTGGGAGTCTTTGTGAAGGACAAATTTAGCTTCCTGGCTCCGCACCTTGGCTTCTGCAGCGCACAGAGGATTCATGACTCTGAGCACGGGGTCCCTAGGGACAGTATGTGTAAAAACCAGATGCAGCTGTGGCTCCTTTTGCACACACTGTTCTTGGAGGGGCTGAGCACACGCTCCCCTTTTGGGTACTAAAATGACATCTGGGGGTCATCCTGCACGGGTCAAGATGCCTATTCCTCTGCAGAAAGAAACAAGCTGGGCGCCTGGGTGGCTCAGTGGGTTAAAGCCTCTGCTTTCAGCTCAGGTCATGATCTCAGGGTCCTGGGATCGAGGCCCGCATCGGGCTCTCTGCTCAGCAGGGAGCCTGCTTCCTCCTCTCCCTGTCTCTCTGCCTGCCTCTCTGCCTACTTGTAATCTCTCTCTCTGTGTCAAATAAATAAATAAAATCTTTAAAAAAAAAAAAAGAAAGAAAGAAACAAGCTCCCCCCACCATTTGCGGTGTAGAAGTGCCTGGCGTTGGGGAAGAAACTGACAGCAAGTAGTAGTGCTGGTGGACTGGGCTGGCTCTCCCATCCCAGATGACAATCTCCTCTCTCTGGAATGGAGGCAGCACCTATCAAAGCCTCTACCTCCCGCTGGCAAGACAGTACAGTCTTAGCAGAACCGACACAGAGCATTTTGGGAAGAAACCTTAACCAATCCTTTAGGCTTGAGGCAGGAATTTTCTTCCATGTTTCTATGTAGGCCTTTGAGAGGCACATCTGATAGAGACATACCTACTATGGGTGCCTCCAGCTCCCAAATCCCACAATCAGCTGCAAGAGAGGAGGTCTGTCACTTACTTGAATCCTCATGTCCTTCTAGAAACTATTTGCCTTACTCCACATTATTTTTAAGATCCTCATCGAGAATTCTCTAGCGTCTACATTAAAGATTTCCTGATAATCTTGATATCCATCTGTAATATATCCTAGTTTCTTATCATCGAACCCAAATACAGCAAGCCAAAAAAATGTTGAGTTCAGAGAACCTGACTGAGATCACCCAAACCACCATTGGTCAAGTCACCTGGAAACAGCCTCCGTGAGGTGGATTTGTACCCAGATGTTTCTTGGAGAGTGCTCTGGGAATAACATCCATGAGGGAATGAAGGAAATGGAACTGACCAAGGGGAGAGGTGGAATTACAGTGGAACAAAGGATCCAGCTGATCCCATGTGAGAGCTCTGAAGACGGGCTGGGTTTCGAGAGAGGTCCTAAATTAGCTTCTCTGAACTTCATACCTCTGCACGGCCCTGCCCCCCAGGAGGGGGTGGGGTGTAAGTACGGATGAGGCAGTTACCTCTGGTTAAGAGTAGTTTTCCAAGAGGAATTCAGTCATAGGCTGCCCATGTGCGGCCGATACTGGGGGGTACTGGGAGCCTTTCTTCTGAAGGGGGCCTTAGGCGGTACTACACGCCATCTGCTACCCAAACTAGCTCTCTCACACTGTAGGAAACAGAGTCCTTGGGAAGGAAGGTAGATGGCCCTGGGTCACACAGTAAGGTGATGGAATAAATAAGTACTCGGCATTATCAGCCTCAAAGTGTTTTCCCTTTCATACCAATAAATATATCATTTGCTGAGCATTGCCCGTGTGCCAGCCAATGTGTTACGCATGTTACATGGAGTCTTACACTAACTAATCAGATCAAACCCCATACCAGGGGTATTATTACCTTCATTTTCTTTTTTTTTTAAGTTATTGTCAGTGTTTGTTTTTTTTAATCTTAATTTTATTTTTTTCAGTGTTCGAAGATTCATTGTTTATGCACCACACCCAGTGCTCCATGCAATACGTACCCTCCTTAATACCCACCACCAGGATCACCCAACCCCCCCTTCCCCTCCCCTCCAAAACCCTCAGTTTGTTTCTCAGAGTCCACAGTCTCTCATGCTTCCTCTATTTTCTAATGGAGGAAACTGCAGTCTCAAACGTATGTAGTAGCCTAGCCAAGTGCCTGGCATGTATGACACACCTGTTGGTCTCCAAAGCCTATACTCTCAACCCCCACCTCCATCCCTATAATTCAGCAGGCAGCTTCCTCCATATGGCTGCAAATCACATTGCTGCTGTGATCATCAACAATGAAATTGAGGAACAAGTTGTCTTTCCTGTACAGCAACCCCTCACCCCATGGGAACTGCTATTTTGGTCATCATTTGAGATTCTTGCCCATTACAATTCCCATGCCTGCTTAATGAAATGAATTTCTATGTTATCCAACAAAGTAGGCCCATGGGTCAAACCCTGTGACTAAACATTGTTTCAGCCATTTGGCAAATATTTAGTCGGTGCTCACCATGTGCTGGCATCACGCTAAGCCTTTCACATTTTCTCTCGGACTGCCCAACGAGGTCAGAGTTTTTATCCCTAATCTATAAATGAGGAAAACAGAGGCTCAGAAAATTCAATCACTCACCCAAGACCACACAGCCTGCCTTTGAACGCAGATCTGCTTTGTTTCCACAGGGTTTTACTCGTTCACTGTTAGTAAATAGACATGAATCGAATTCCTGTGCATTGCCCTGCACTGTGCAGGCACGTGCTGGGGACAGAGCTCTGATAGGGACAAATGCTCCCATTCCTTGCCTTCACTGGTGTTGCATTCTAGAACAGGAGTCACAGATGCAAATGTTTCCAGGGGCTTGGAGTGAAGTGAGTGCGTGGAGACTATGTGGGAGTGGAGGATGACTCCCTGGCTTCTGTGGCCAGTGGCTACACAACTCCAGCCAAATATTGCTATGTGAAAATGTGGGCCCAGGGGTGCCAGATTTCCCATTCTCCAAGAGCCCAGCAATATGCATCGTGAGTGAAATGCCTTGATATTTGAGAGTTGGGAGCTAATCCAACCATTCTGTGATCATTACTGTGGGTCAAACAAAAGGCATTGTAGGCCAGATTGAAACCTGGCTCACCATGAATGCCATTTACACTGAGGTTCCCAGACAAGCAGCCCACCTGAGTCCAGATCAGTCTCACACTGCAAGGTCAAGGGCACCCTGCACTCTCCCCAGGTCTGGAGACCTGGCCCATGCTCCAGGAAGCTTCGAAGAGTGTCTCTAAGTTTTCTTGCTAGAGGAATCCTCCAGCCTCTGCAGAGCTGCTTTCTTATTCCTTGAAGCTCCATTCTTTCCTGAGCCAAGGCTATTAGCTGACCTACTTCTGTCAGGAAATAGCTTGATCGTGGGCGTCTGTAAGTAGTAAGACATGGCTACGTGACGACTGCTCAGAGCCTTCTTCCCCCTTCTTGTTCCCGCTGCCACCAGATGGTTCTGAGATAATGCCACGTCTTTCCTGCAAGAAATAACATTCCCAAGCCATTCGGCTAATCCTCTCTGATCATCCTGGGAATGCAATTTCTCAGCCTCTCCCCTCTTGTCATCACTTCCCCTGTCTTATCTTCAGAGGGCTAGGGGACTTGAGCTGGTCACTTTCCAAGGAGACTCTGGGAGGTCAGGGGCTCACGTAGGTGGTATAACCGGGCAGATTCAAGTTTCAGCTCACCCATGGATGCTTACAATGTGATTGTGACCATCTTGTCATTCCCGCAAATTATTTGTGATTCCAATCTCACTCATTCTCTCTACTGGTAAGATTCTTGTTCTCTGATCAAGTAAGAGAAGTTCTTACCTCTCACGAATCCCCACCAGAGACAAAAACAAGATAATCGTTGTTCACAAACCTGGCATCCAGCCAAGCTTTGATTTCTTGTCCCAGCTCTTCCCTTGGTTCTCAACATGATCGCAGCTACAGTTAGACATCCCTCTTTATTTTATTTTTTATTTAATTTTTAAAAAGATCTTATTTATTTATTTGACAGTGAGAGAGGGAACACAAGCAGGGGGAGTGGGAGAGGGAGAAGCAGGCTTCCCGCTGACCAGGGAGCCTGATGCAGGACTTGAACCCAGGACCCTGGAATCATGACCTGAGCTGAAGGCAGATGCTTAACAACTGAGCCACCCAGGCACCCCTAGACATCCCTTTTTAGCTCTGCAGATGTCAACAAACACAAGGAATGGGGATGTAATCATAGTTACCACGTGCTCCTGAATAGTAATTAGTAGGAGGGGGAATTTCGCTCCAGAGATGAGATTATTAGTAGCTGGAAGAAAAAGCTGGCAGAAAAAAAATGGCACCACTATTCTGGATCATTCGTCTTTTCAAATGTGAAACTGATAGCTGACATGCCAAGAATTGAGGGTTTAAAACCCAGGGAATATGGAAGATACTTGGAATAAGTTGCTTGACACAGGTGAATCTTGGCACTAGAAATGTTCTTATGTGACAATTCAGTTATTTTCAAGCTACCCTCCAAAGATCATGTTATGCCACCGTTTTTAAATTTCGCTGAGGAGGGGCGCCTGGGTGGCCCAGTCGTTAAGCATCTACCTTCGGCTCAGTTCATGATCCCAGGGTCCTGGGATCCAGCCCCACATCCAGCTCCCTGCTCTGCAGGAAAGCTTGCCTCTCCCTCTCCCACTCCCCCTGCTGGTGTTCCCTCTTTCGCTGTATCCCTTACAGTGAATATCGCTGTATTTATCCCTTAAATAAATAAAATCTTTAAAAAACTAAAAAAATAAATTTTGCTGAGGCACAAATTTGGATAACACTATGAAAAGCAAATTATCAGATTCTCTATGGAGTTTTAATACACGATTTCACATAATCCTCACAAAGAGCCCTGTTGAGATATTATTATGCTCATCTTATATAAGAGATCATGAGCTGTGGTAATATTCATGAAGATAAGGACTTGAGAAAATCTCAGAAAGTATCTCCTTTGCATGTTAGGAGTCTACAACTAATCTGCGTCTTCTCTACTTGGAACAATCCAGCTGAAAGAAAAGTCAAGAGTGCAATGATCTGGAGAAGTCTTCTAACAGTGACACAAGCATCAGCTGAGGCCTCCCTAGATTTTGAGATTTAGCTAGAGATCATACAGCCTCTCATTCAACCATCTAGGAGAGCCTTACTCCCAGAGTCATTTGCCAGTCCTGTGGGCATTACACTCATATGGGCAGCTTCCCTGAATATAAAAACTGTCTCTGTTTCTTTGGGAGTACCCCAGGCCAACATTTCAAAGGTTTCCATAAAAATCCAAACATATGTTTTAGGGTTTTATAGACTTTGCAGAATTTTGGGGAGGGGGAAGTTGGGATGGTGTGGATAAAGAGGGGATATGTGAAGAAGCACATGGCATGCCACCATTTTACTCATTCTCCCTCCCTCCTTTCCCCCTTTTTGAAACTCTCATTCTCCTGGCAGAGAGTAACAACTCATCCCCTCTTATGCAATCCACTGGTCCTTTTCACTAAAGTGGCCCCAGCCAACTCCCAGAACTTGAGAGGCTTAGATTGGCCTCAAGTGAGGCTATCAATGTGTTTTCCTGCACAAATGTTCTTGTATCTGTTGCTGAAAGAATAAAAATCTCTCCCTGTGGTGATATAACCATGAGAACTGCCCTAAAATGGAGCAGGCTGCCCTTGGAAATAGGGTGATTGATTTCTTTTTGTAAACCAAACACATAGAGAGCCATTTAGGGGCACATGGGAGAAGGATTAAATGAACGGTTATGCCATACTACTTTGAAGATCCTTCCAACCCAGAGAGTCTTTTTTTTTTTTTTAAGATTTTATTTATTTATTTGACAGAGAGATCACAAGTAGGTAGAGAGGCAGGCAGAGAGAAGGAAGCAGGCTCCCTGCCGAGCAGAGAGCCCTATGCGGGCCTCGATCCCAGGACCCTGAGATCATGACCTGAGCCGAAGGCAGAGGCTTTAACCCACTGAGCCACCCAGGCGCCCCAGAGAGTCTTTAGTGCAAGACTTCCGAGCACACCCAGACTGACTGCAGACAGATCGGGACTGGAGTCCATGTTCTATGTCTGCAGGAGTACGGACATTATTTACCCCGTCCACCTCCACCACCCCTTTCCCACATCTTTAGACTACAAGTGATAGTAAGAGACACAATGTTCCTGTTATTTAGCACAATGCCATAGTGTTATTCAGTAACAATGCTCTTACTGCATGGTAAGAGCATCATACAAGACTGCCAGCATGGTCTTTATTTTATTGTCATTGTGTGGTTTGGCAGATTGTCCAAGCGTTAGAGGCAGCAGAAGCTAATAAATAGAGTACCCAATTAGGAGTCAAAGGAAATAAACTCTAGCACCACTCTTGGTACATAAGATCTGAGTGATGGTCAAGATCCCAGTTGACTGCTCTGGGCCTCATTTTCTTCACTTGAAACTGTGATGCGATGACCATGATCCTCTTTGACTATCTCAGTTGTTGTGAGAGTTACATGAGAAGATTAAGGTAATCATGCTTTGAAATTTTAATTACCTTAGAGATCAGTTAAACTGGCAATATTTGCCATATGTGACTTAGATGGCCATCACACACATTCATTGGCTCTCTTTTTTAAATTGAAGTATAATTAACATAGAATGATATTAATTTCAGGTTTACAACATATTGATTCAACAATTCTATATATTACTCAGCTCACCGTGATAAGTGTAGTCAACATCTGTCACCATGCAACATTATTACAATATTGTTGACTATATTTCTTATGCTCTACTTTTCATCTCCACTACTTATTCATTTTATAACTGGAAATGTGGATCTCTTAATCTCTTTTATCTATTTTGCTCATGCCCCATCCCGAACTTTCTGAGTCCTCCTCTTCCCAGTGCTTTTGTCCCCAGTTTATCTGGGACTCACGAACTTATTCATACTCCTAGAGGAATAACCCCAAATATACTCCACCCTCACCCCTGAGAGCCTCCTGTTCCATAGTCCCTACCACCTGTCCGTTTAAGAATTTATCAATGACTTTGTAAGCTACCATCCTTTGAAAGCATATTCATATTTTTAATAGAAGTCTTCTAGAGATGTTGCCCCACAAACCAACAGTAAGATGAGGATGGTGGAATTACTTTAGAAGGGATGGACATGATAGTGTCTGTGCAGTTTAAAATAGCCCGCTTTTTCTACAGGTGGGCCAAATCTGTTCCATTTTGTGTCCTATTGGAGCACCTACCCCCAGCCCTGTTGAACAGGTGTAAGATGCCCAGACACCCATATCCTCAGAAAAGCTTTCATTCTGTACCAAACTGCCTCTCCTGTATGGCCCGAGGCAGAGGCATGGACCAGATGACCTCAAGCCTTCCCTTTCAATTCTTGGAATTAAATATCAAAGAGATGCCAGGCAAAGCAATTGCAACCTTTTCTCATTTCTTCAACAACAAACATTTGCTAAATCCCTCTAGTAAACCAGGCACTATGTCAGAATTGGAACACACAAAACTTGAAACATGCAACATAGCCCCGAACTGGACACTAATCTCTTTTCATGAAACTAAATAAAGGTACCATTAATTCATAATATTCAAAAGAAAAAAACCCCAAAACTTTTCACATGCAGTTCCTCATTCGTTCTTCAAATAACTCTGTGATCTAATAACTCATATCCCCATTTAACATAGGAGGTATCTGAGGCTCTGAAGGCTTGAGGGATTTGCCTAATGTCAAAGAATCACTGAGAGGTGGCACTAGAATTTGAGACAGCAGGAACTTTAGGGAAAGGCAAGCCCATTTTCTTTAGTCTGTGCCATCCGTCTTTGAGATTCTGGACCTGGTTAAATGGCTAGTGCAAACATTACTCAATCAACTCACCCAGTCCATCTGATGTATCAGGTGCCTCCATCCTTACACTCTTGTTCTCTCTGGTGTAGATGCTGGGCTACTGCAAATGCAAAGACAAGAGTGGATTTGCATGTTCCAAAAAGGCCTCACAGACTCCAAAGGCTGTGTCACCTGCTTGAGTCATGATCCTTCTCTTTATCAGAAGGGCCTGACCTCATAGCACATTTCAGAACTAGTGGGAGACTTATGCACAAAACCAGAAGTCTGAAATTAGAATAGTCTTGAAGCCTCTAGGCTTTTTGGCTAGGGACAATAATTTGTCAGAGGGCTTTAACTGTTCATTCAGGTCCAAAAGGGACTGTAGCTATCTGCAGTTTCCATGGCAACCGCCTTTTTCTCTGTAAGCAGATCTGCCCCAAGCACCATGGAAGCTTGTAATCAATTCTTAATAAATGTTCACAAATGACTGATCAATGACTGGAAATAACGTCTCCCTTCTGTGTACACTTAATCATCCCCAACAGTAAGTTCATAAGGGCTTCTTTTGCATTATAAGGAAATTTACTCTAGTATTCATGGAAGCTAACAAAAGTAGATTTAGATAAACATTCTCTAAGCCATTAATAGTTCAACCCTTTCTAAAAATAGTCTTTAACTAGAATTTCTCCAGGCTGGATCAGCTTGGGTCTCAACAACTCTGTATCAAAACAGCATTTTTTGGGCTCTTCTCCTACCTGCCATGGCAATAACTCTGGCCACCTCCAACTCCTCCCTTGCTCATTCTGAGAGTCCCTAGGAAGTGGCCACCTTCAGCAGCCCTCTTGGCTACCATTGTCCTCTTTTCTCATTAAGCCTTGTAGCAGTGATGTCTTCTGTCATGGCCAATGCCAAAGACTTCATGATATGACTTTCCTTCTGGAGCCTGGTGACCTCTTCATTCCAGATGTGAGCTGACTTTGGCTCAGGTAGTATTCCTTCATGCGGACATGCCATTTTGAGGCCAAACCACCGGCTCTTCATATGTGTTTGGAACTGTATTCTAGGACTAATACAACTTAAACTATCAAGCTGGGATCCCTGCTACAAAGCTAAAGGAAGCCACTGCATTGGCCCTTTTTTCAGATAAAGTGGAATTTGCCTAGATTTGATGATCTGGTGTCTATAAGTATGCTGGCAACATTTGGTTTGCTTTTATTTCTGGTATAAATAGTTAAGCAAATCCTACTCCTCATTCATCGGGTGCCTGGAGGGAGGAGAACTGAGCTCATTTTCTCCCTCCTTTGGGAAAAGGAAGAAAAAGCAGAAACTTGGGGGCACAGGCCCTTCATGGATCTGAGTGACATAATTTCTCTACCAGAAGTTGAGACACGTGTCTGACAAGTGAGTTTATAAGGGTAATGGAACAGATGATTTGAAATGAAGTTTCTTTAAGATGCTGAATTTGTTTGTTATTTCCTACCTTGCTCCATATAACAGTTAATATAGCTGTCAGGGATATTTAAAGACAGCAAAGAAACTTAAACAAGAAGCACATATAAATAAAAAAGACAAACATGACTGAGGCATAAAAGAGAGTTGGAACGAGAGTCATACAAAAATACCACTCATGAGGCTCTAAGCTTCCCAGTACAGACACATAAAAAGAAGCCTGATCAGTTATGGGATTCCTAGATTTCTCAGGATTCATTTTAAATTTCTCAAGAAAAGATAGCTATTTTTGATACCAAATAAAAATAAATTGCTCCCAAGAGGACGTATAAAGTGAGTTCCATGAATAATTTTAGAAAATGCAGTCCACAAAACCAAAGAAAGCATTCAATGGGCAGAGGGTGATTCTAAGTACAGAAATGGAGGATGAAAGGAGTCCCAGCCAGAACTGTAGGCTCTTGCCCTCTTTTCCGCACTCCCCTGCTGGCCTCTCCCTTTCCTGTGTTTTGCTCTATCTGGCACTCCTCTTTCTACTCCTTTATTCGCAGTGGCTCTTATCCCTCTATCAATCTCTCTCTCTCTTTCAGTGAAGTTGTTTCCTCTTCCTGTCCTAAAGCTCAGAAAAAGCTTTGTCGAAGGGCTCTGAATCAGACCTGTTTCAGCCTGATCTCTATCCCTAAACATCCATTCAATACTTAGCAAGTGTTTCTTGAACTCTAACTTAAGTGGTCCCACCTAGTCTCGAGACTTGAAACATCATCTGTATGCTCACGTCTCCCAAGTTCACACATTCGGTCCTGACCTCTCTCCTGGCATCCCGACTTATATATCCAGTGCTTCGGAACACCCATCCCCACTCAAATGTCTGATAAGGCTCTCAAAGTGTCCATGTCCAAAGTACCATGAAGTCTAGGTTTTTCTTCCAAAACTTCTTCTGCCCTAATCTACTGCATCACAGGAAATGGATCTCCATTTACCCAGCTACTCAAGTCTGTTTTCTTTTCCTGCCCCAATTGAAGACATTAGGAAACTTTTCTGCTCTAGCTTGGAAACAGACCCCCAAACCCAGCCACTTTTTTCCATCCCCTATACCAACAGCCCAGGGCAAGTTCTCCTCTGTTCTACTCCCCCTCTCTTCTACTGCTAGAATAACCTACATAATTTCCCTGTTTTGAATCTAGCCCCACTTCCAGACTGATCTCCACACAGCCTCTGCAGTAATTTAGTTAAAACTGAATCAGATCATGGCACTTTCTTGCTCAAAAACCAGGGAGTGGCTTCAAGGTTGAACGTGACCTGGCCCTGACTCTCTCTAAACTCATCATTAAGCACTTTCCCCTTTAGTCATTGTGCTCTAGCCTTACTGGCCTTATTGTTCCAGAAAAGACCAAGTTGATTCCCACTTAGGGACTTTGCACTGGCTATTCCCACCACCTGTGCATGGCTCCCCAGATCTTCATAAGAGTCATCTTCTCCTTCATTCTGGTGTGTCAAATGCCATCCCTTCAAAGAGGTCTTCCTCATCACCCTACCCCGTTACTCTCTATCCCCTCCTTTGCTTTCTTTTTCCTCATAGTACTTATTGTGCTGAGTTACTTTATACACTTGTTTATTTGTTGAATGTCTGTCTCCCTCAGGCAGAATGTGAATCACCTGAGGCAGTCTTGCCTGCCTTGTTCCCACGGTTCCCTGGGCACCTAGTGATGGTGCTTGGCACCTTAGACAAATTCAAAGCATTGTTGCTGCTGAACGCTTGAATGTGCCAGACACGTAGTGGATCGTGAGTGTCTATTAACTGAATGAATAAATATAACAGGTGTTGGGGACACACAGTTCACAAGACAGGCAGGTCTGTATGCTCATGGCACTTAGCCAAAAAGACAGTTATTAAATATTTAAGAACAATAAAATAAGAAGAGTGTTATGATAGAGAAAGTTCAGGGAAGTAACAGAGACCTCTAATATAATTTGGTATAGAATTCAACACCTTTGATGTATGGCCTTAAAACCTAACCTCTCCATGGCCTAGAATTTGCCTGTGTACAAAGTTATTTTCGGTTTTAGTATTATCAGTCGTGCAGTTTTTGTTAGGAAGAAAGGGGATGTATGTAAATTGCCTGGCTCATAGTAAATGCTCAGTAAGTTTCAGCTACTATTGCTGTCATAATATATTAACATCTGTTCTACTTCATGGAACCCCTCAACGTCTTTTGAACTACCTTCCTACATTTGGGAGAATGGTTTACATTTTTAATTCCACTGTGCCAAGTTAGAAGCCCAAAGTCTCTTTCCTAGCCTTTTGTGAAGCCCAGAGGTCAGTACTATCTTTTAATGAAAAGGGTGGCCAGAGTGTCCAGCTTTGAGGGACAGTATTGGCTGAGAGTCAGACAGTCTCAGGCTGACATCATCCATGTGATCCAAGGTATTTGTTTCCAGTAGTGGCAGTGGTGGGAATACCTCGTCCAAAAAAGGGACTGGGGTGTTGTCTCTAGTTGAATAACCCCTAACCCAGATTCTCTGGCTCTCCTTGGAGATACTGCGAGTTCCTTAAGATCCTTAATAAATTCTTTTTCTGCTTAAATTAGTTAGGGTGAGCTCTGTGTTTGTCACTAAGAACCCAAGTGACCTATAGATCATCTGAATTACGTGGTTTAGGACCCTGTGCTGTGCCTACCATATTGATTATTGATCAAGTGCTTGTTTACGTCAAAAGTATCAAGGAAGGGACTCTAGGGTAAGGGATCATTACTACCTCAAAGCCTACCTCTCCACATAGCCTTTCCTGGTGGCAGCTGGAGGGGTTCCGTCCCTCCCCTGCCTCCCACATGGTTGATGCTGCTTATTGACACTCATCTTGATCACCTGGCCTGGGACATATTACAGGCTATGTCTCATTCTTATCTTCCCTTCCAGTCTGCATTCATTCAGCTTTCACTGAGATCCTATTATGTGTCAGACATTAAGGACACAGCTCACTTCCAAAGAATTTACAGTCTCCCCAGATGACTAGCCTGCAAGCAACAACTGAGAGGCTCTGTGATGTTAGGTCAGCAGGATGTTAGGTTAACAGGATAAAGCAATGACTGCGTGCTCAGCTTTGGGATCAGACTGACCTAGGTGCAAATTCCAGTTCTGAGACTCGCTGGTGATTTTTGCTAAATTATTTAATCTCTGATGCTTCAATTTCCTCACCTATAAAATAAAGTTAATCATTACTAAGAGGGTGGTTGTGAAAATTACATAAAATCCCATATATGAAGTACTAAAGATTGATTCTTTGAAATGTTCAATACACGCCATTATTATAAACAATAACGAGCATGTCTGAGGATGTCAGGAAATCCTTCACAGAGGGAAAAAGGCTTATTACTTAAAGGAAGCATTCTTAATCTGAGCAGGCAGGTGCACCTATTCATTCTATTTCTTAGTCAACAATTTTTCATTTTAAAAAATGGTTTCTTATAACATCCTGGGATGAGAAGTATCCTGTTTTGGTTCTTCTATTTTGCAAACAGAGAAAAATGTCAGAAGTTAATTAACTCCTTCAAGTGTGTATTCATTTCATTGCTTAACTAGTGAAGGCTTTCTGTGAGAGAAGACTGTGCAGTAATTCTGATTGGATACCTACGCTGTGCGAAGGCTCTCAGAAAACCCAGAAACATGTAACCACTAACAGACACCACAGTGCTTGAGGTGAAGCTACTGAGATAAACAAACACATGGTGTAGGCAGAAAAGTTAGAGTGGTCATTTTGTGGTATTGGGTTAGAATTACAGGAATAAAGAAGAGCTCACAGTCCAGAGGGCCGGTCCAAGAAGACACCATAAAGGAGGTAAGCTTTAAAGCTGGGCTTCAAAAAAAGGAATAGGATTTAGACAGTGGATATAGAAGGTCAAGGGAAGAGGATCAGAAAGCAGACAAGCTAGCAACAAAGGGCACGGTGTTAAGGACACATGCTCATTCAGGAGACCTCAAACAGCCAAACTCTGTGTGAAGAAAGTTCTTAGGAGGGATGCAGAGAAGATAAGGATTTGGAGACAATTGCTAGATCAAGGAGTTTGGGGTTCACCCTGCAGACAACTAACAGCTACTGCATGGTTTTGGTGAGGAAATTTTAGGAATATAAGTGGACTGAAATGGGAGAGCATGAGGGGTAGAATAACAGAGGCAGAAATTCAAATCAGAAGTCATTGCCAGCATCCTGACCTAAAACTGGCATTGCTGTGGGATTGAAAGGAAGGGGCGAATGAAGCAGACATTTGGCCTGAATAATTTCAGGATTTAGTGATTAGCTAGCTATGATGGGAGTTGGATAATCCACACAGCATGAGCTAGAGGGGCCCTCAGCCCTACAGTATTTCTGCAAGTGTTGTCAACAGATTACCCTCTAGCAGAATCACTTAGGGTGCTTGTTAAAAATTCAGATTCCTATGTCCTATTTCAAACTACTAAATAAGAATCATCTGGACCAGGAGCTCTACAAACATGCATTTTAATAAGCTCCCCCAGGCGATTCTTAATGCCTGATACAAGTTTGAGAATACCTGCCTTAGAGATTATTTGGCCAACTGTATTTGCTTTCAAGATGGGAAACCAGGGTTCAAAGAGGTCACATAACTTTCCCAAGGTCACACAGCTATCTGGAACTAAGATGAGGGCTTCTAACTCACAGGCTTGACTTGTTCTGCCATGCCCTGTGAGATTGATATCTGACGGTTGGGTGTTGCAAGGAAGGCACTGTTTGCTCACTTTCAAAGTAGTGAGGCAGAAAAACTGTAACTAAAACCTAGTGGATGCAGATGTGGTTGATTTGAAATTTCAGCAAGCTCATGTCGACCTGCTATGGCCCGGAGGACCATCCTCCAGGGAGGCTGTTGCTGTTGGCCATGCTCTCACGGTGGCTTGACTCTCAAAGTCTGAGCGTGTGGGCTCAAGGGAATATCCAGGGCCTGAGGACCTCCTCAGAGTGGCCCTGACACATGATCCTCTGGGGGAGATTGTCCACACAGCCAATCTTGGTTCTCAGAGGGACTCAGTAGGAGTATTTCTTGACGTATTTCCCTAGATGTAGCAAGATTTATGGGACTTTGGTTACCTGCTCTGAGTGTTATCCTCTTAGATAAGCCATGTTATTTAGAAGACTTATATTGAATTTGGAGAAAGAAAATCTGTGTTAAAGTCCTTTTCCAGCTGTGTAATTTGGGCCAATTATGATATATTGTTACCATGAGATTGACCATGCCAACCCCATTTTATAAGTTAAAAAAAAAAAAAACCAGAAGCTCAGAAGAGAAAAATAATTGGTTCAACGTTACACAACATATTCATTCTCTAAATCTTCATTTTCTTAAAATGTCTATCAATAGATGTATGGATATGGAAGATGTATTGTATGTGTGTACACACACAGACACACACACACACACACACACACAATGGAATATTATGCAGTCATAAAAGGATGAACTCCTGCCATTGGAAATAACATGGATGGACCTAAAGGATATTATGCTAAGTGAAATAAGTTAGATTGAGAAAGACAAATACATTCATACGTGGAATCTTTAAAAAATGAATAAATAAACAAAAAGCAGAATTAGACCTATAAATACAGAGAACAAACTAATGGTTTCGAGAAGGGAGGTTGTAGGGGATGGGCAAAATGGCTGAAGGGCAGTGGGAGATACAGGCTTCAAGTTATGGAAAGAATAAGTTATGAGAATAAAAGGCATAGCACAGAGAAAGTAGTCAATGATACTGTAATGGTGATGTACCAAGATAGCAGGTAGCTACACTTGTGATGAAAATAGCATAATGTATGAACTTGTTAAATCACTAAGTTATACACCTAGAACTCATGTTAGGTTGTGTCTCAACTATACTCAAAGAAAAATAAATAGGCAAACAAATATTTAAAAAAATAATATCAACCTTACCTTCCTCATTAAGCTTTTATGAGGATCAAATAAGAAAAAAAATATAAATACATCACAGTATTCAATGTGACTGCCAGGCACTCTTAGTCTTTTCTTTTCACACTGGTAAAATGGTAGCGATCATTCACACACACACACACACACACACACACACACACACACACACACACACCCCACATGTATAACAATATAATATGACACACACACACAGACACACATAAGATGCATGTAAAAGAGTATGGAGAAGAAAAGGATAAAGGGTTAACTCAGGGTGAAAATGTGTTTATGAACCCATTTCTGGGCCAAAATCATGGACTCTATCCCATGGTTTCCTAGGGCAACACTTCTGCTATAACTGGTGAGAGGAGCTCCAAGCCCTCCACACCCTTCGTTCAGAAAGGCAGCCATGAGCACGTTATGGCCACCCACCTCACCTTTTCTGAGGACAGAGAGTAGGAGGCTAGCAAAAGTGTGTCTAATCAGGTTGTCCAAAACAAGGGAAGCCTTAGCAGATATTTGGACTTTCATCAAATAAACTAATCTGTTATTTTTAACTCATATATTTGTAGTAGCCTTTGGGTCACTCTCTCTCCCTGGAGGTTGCCGAGATCTAGTTTAGCATAAGAACTTAGATGGAGTATAATGGAAATACTGCCTCATGCTTCCTACTGTGAATCTTCACCCTTCTCTCTCCTTGCTTCAACTTTCTTCACAAAGATACAGCAGTAAAACACACCCATTCTTAAAGTTTTATTCTTATGCACACCAAAGCTTAAGAAACACTGCCCTCCCTGTGGTACAAGCCGATGTTTATGACTAGTAGGCTAGGCACATGAGGAATTTGTGGTGAATGAGTCAGTGAGAGGAAGGAAGAGAAGGGGAGAAAAAATAAGGACAAGAAATGAAGGATCTGCCTGGTTGTGGTGCCAGGAGCCCGTAGAGTAAAGTTCCGTCTGGTCCCCACTCTGTCATTAACTTAGTGGGGGACCTGGGATGAGTCACACCTCTTCTCTGGACCACAGGGTATTCAACCAGGACCAGGCAGAATTCTCCAAAGCAGATCTTCCCAACCTACGTGCCGTATCACAACTGTGTGCCACAAATGGATTTTAAGTGTGCTCTGAATTAGTGAGCCTCTCAACACTCAGAATGCCCTGTGGGATGTTGAGTGGCCGAGGCTCTGGGGCTGGGAGTCTCTAACCAAGAGAAGTCTCATTACAGCTCTCTCGAGCAGGGCAGGAGTCCAAGGGCCACCCTCATAGTTCCCAGGGAAGACACAATGAGCCGTATTTACCCTGCATAGATATATCTGATGCCCTGAGTGCTGCCAATATGGTGTTTCATGGCCTGGGCATCTCAGCCTCCAGCTTCAGGGCACACCATTATCCATCCTAGACAAAGTCTGAGGACAAGTACGGAGTGTGTTGCCAGGTGCCCAGGGATTGGAGCTCAGCCCAAGATGCAGCCACTTAGGAATGGATCAGTGGCGAGATATGGTAGGGCTTTCTGGTCTGCCCAGTGATAAATGGTAGCTCAGAATCTCTCGTCTTTACATGCATCAGATTCTCCTGTCCTTGTGCAGCTGATGGATAAGAAACCCACTTGGGGATTTCCGTGCTAGCTGCAGGACAACTGTTTTTATAATTCCTTTGCAATGTATTTAATTAACCTTTTATTATTATTTTTAAATACAAGATAGGTAGAAGTTTGAATTTGAAATATTTTTGCTTAATCATAAGACATTTATACACTGGTATGATAGTATAAGAAAAGAATAAATTAGTAGGCTTTTTTAATTTCAAAAGTTGCAAAGATTCAAGTGATGGTACACAATGGTTTTAAAATTTTTAGCATCTACTCATGCAAATGAAGTCTCTTACTGATAGAGATTGCTAAGGACTTGCAGTGATCATCATTAAAAAGTTTTGATCAGAGTTGCATGTAGCCTTTTGAACATAATCTGTTGGTAAAAAGATATGTCAGTGAAAGGAAGTTCAAATTTCTCATTTAAATTTTTAAACTAATTTTATTTAGAATTTTTACATAAATTTAATATGTATTATTTTCCTAAAGATTTTGTATTTTCTTTTCCCTATAAATATATAAGGCGCAATACATTTTTCACCAAGCTTTGTGTAGCTATTTCCAGATCCCATCTCATTTGCTCCTTGTCCTACTCAAATATTTTCATTTTCTATGGGTGTGAGAGGTGAGAAAGGTTGGGTACAGTTAGCTCAGGTAGTTGCTTTCAAATGGGGGTGATTTTTCTACCCAGGGGACATCGGACAATGTCTGAAGACATTTTTGCTTGTCACCGCTATGGAGCTACTTACTGGCATCTAGTGAAATGCCAGCCATGATGCTTAACATCCTACAGTACACAGCACGGTCTCCCATAAACAGTTACTGAACCCAAAATGTTAATAGTGCCAAGGATAGAAACCCTGTTCTAGGGTCCCTCTCACTCTAAAGTTCTATGATTCTGAATTATGGTTGTTCTTGTGCAACAGATAGTGTGACTGGTAATAATGGGTGTGGCTAGGATGAGCCAGCTCTAACCTCCTAAGTGCATTTATAACAGCCGGCCCGGTTGACAGGTAAAACACGGGACAGGGCTTCCTGTACGCTTGCTGGAAATCAGGCTGTGGATATTTGCTTGAGATGGTAGGCATTTCCAAGCAGGAAGTGTGTGACTTCTATGGACACAACCTCAGCACCCCCAGGTGAGCATCTTCCCTTCCTCCCCCATCATTCGTTTTCAAGGTCCATAATCTGGAATTAGCTTTTTTATCCCATCGACTTTGACCTATCTTATTTGTCAGCAACTCTCCCCTCCGTAGTCCAGGTCTCATTGGGACTAGCCTGGCGAGGTGTGTCTCTGAAAGGCAGAGAGTTGCACTGAACAGGTTTTCAAGCCATCCCAATCCCTTCTGCTTCCTCCTGAGATTTCTTTGGGAGTTGAAGGCATCCTGTGTTTTGGCATGAATGGTCTACCTCCAGGACTACACAAAATGTCCACATCTTCCTCTTTGTTGCACCCTCCCTGTGGAGTTTTCACTACTTTAGGAATGATTCAAGTGAGGAAGGATTAAACCCATGGGGACAGCCATACTCTGATCAGTGGCTCCTACGACCCCTTCAGTCCGTTTTTACAACCCATTCACATCTGCCAACTAGTACCAAGAAGGTTTAATGGAGCATTAGATTCTTTTTATTTTTTGTTTTTTTTTAAAGATTTTTATTTATTTATTTGACACAGAGAGAGAGAGAGATCAGATCACAAGTAGGCAGAGAGGCCGGCAGAGAGAGAGGAGGAAGCAGGCTCCCCACTGAGCAGGTAGCCTGATGCGGGCCTCGATCCCAGGACCCTGAGATCATGACCTGAGCTGAAGACAGAGGCTTTAACCCACTGAGCCACCCAGGCGCCCGCATTAGATTCTTTTATTTATCCTGGGATTTAACTGAATGTGGGCAATTCTATCACTACTTGCTCTTGGATGGAGGGAAGATCAATAGGCCCAGGGGCTCTGCTAGGTAAATGCAAGCAAGCCATTCAGTGACTGGGGGCTTCACTTGCCTCCTACAAGAAAGAGCTGTAGCAGGTAGAAGGCTGTTCAGATTCCTTCCAACTTCTAACAAAAGAAAAAGCACTGGAATTTTGATAAATACATCAGTATTAGGACACACACGCTTTGTGATATTGACTCACTGCTCATGGTGTCATTTCTACTGAAATGAGGAAGTTGGTTTTTACAGTTGGAGTCAGGAAATAGTTTACATCCTCTGTAAGGGTTAGAGTCCCTGAAAGATTATGGTCACTGATGTTACCGGTGATAGCATTTAAGTGTTGGAGAAATGAATCCTTTAATTCTTTTAAAGGATATATAGTAGGCCCCTATTATGCTCTTTCTTTGAGTATGATAATATTTATCTCTACTTTGCAGATGAGAAAATTAAGAACCCGATGGCTAAAAGGGAACGTTTGAGACAGCCCCCAGAGTTCTGAGCAAGGAGGAAGGGGAAGGGCAGCAGGGCACGAGAGGCTACATCCAAAATGCTTAAAAAGTCCCCATTCTCAGTTCCATAATTTAAATCCTGAAGGTTTGCTTCTCTGACCTGCCATGCGACCGCTTAAGTTGAATACTCATTATTTACTGTCTTCATGTGTGGTGTCACATTATTGATGAGAAGCAAGAGCATAAAGCAATGTTATTTTTTTTAGTAAGACTTCACTTACTGTCCTGCTTGTTTAGAGAAACTTCTGGAGTTTTATCCTCATACCGCTAGGTCACGCTCACCAGATGGACGACTTATTTCGCCACAATGCGATAACCACCACCCGTGCTTTAATTTCCCTCTGATTCTTAGCAGATAGATGAGTTGCAACGTCAAACTTCAGTTCGTGGTGGGTATTAGAACTGAGGAGACTGACAGACCAGCAAAGAAAATGTGTCCTGCTGGTGGACGTTCCAGTTTAGCGGTCTCCCTTTCTACCTTCTTTCATGAGGAAGCCCCTCGGTGGTTGAATTAGTAAACCCCTAATTCCTGGTCCATGTTTGGAGTCCATTGGACTTCGGTGTGCATGACAACTCCCAAAGCTCTCAAATCTTTTAGGGTCCCTGTGTGTTCAATGTCCCCAACTTGGAAGGCACATGACCACATTCTCGGGCCTCATTTTACTGCATTTACCACAGACTTTGTTTCCCTAATTAAGTGTGTGGATGTGTAGCCAAAATGCTCAGATAGTGTTGGCAGAGCAAGGCAATTGGAAATGTGTTTAGAGAACTGCCTCCAGGTTCCATACTAGTTAAAGCTCTATATTCTCGCCAAAATTTGATGTTGTCCAGCCTTCCTGTTTTTAGCTGGTATAATAGATTGCAAGTGGTATCACACTGTGGTTTTAATTTACATTTCCCTAATGGTTCTTATTTTCCATATATATATATATACATACATATATATATACACACACACGCATAAAATCAAGTGCTTGCATATATATGCATATTCATATAAAATCAATCAATCATAAATAAAAAAGTCACGTCCTTTATCAGACATATGATCTGCAAGAATCTTCTGTTAGGCTGTAGCTTGTCTTTTCACTCTCGACAGAATTTTAAAAAAAGAGTACATGTTTCAATATTTGATGAAGTCCAAATTGTCAATTTTTAATTTTGTAGATTTTGCTTTTCATGTCATATCTAGAAAATTTTGCCTAATTCAAGGTCATTAAAAGTTCCCTGTATTTTAGAGGTTTAGAGATAGTGAAATTTTAGATTTTAAACAGATCTATGATCCACTTTTGAGTTATTTTTTATATATTGTACAGGTATGTATCAAACTTCATTTTTATATAGATATTTAATTGTTCCTGTGCTATTTGTTGAAAAGATTGTCCTCTACTGATTCCATTTGTATCTTTGTCAAAAATCAGTTATCATATATCTATATCTTTATCTATACCTCTACCTATATATATGTATAATCTCTTTTTGGACCCTCTATTCTGATCCAATGGTCTATTTGCCTATCTTGATGCCAGTGATACTGTTTGCATTACGTAACTTTGTCATGAGTATTAAAATCACATGGTACTACTCCTTCATCCTAGTTCTTCTTTTTCAAAGTTGTTTTGGCTGTTCTAAATCATTTGCATTTCCATTTGAACTTCACAACTAAATTGCCACTTCTACATGATGTAGCCTGCTGCGGCTGTCCATCTGGCTTCTGTGTGTTCCTCCTCCCTGTGCAGCCCTGAACCCTCCCAAGGCAGTGAGTTAAGGGAGGGAGCAACACAACTGATTTTCCCGTCTCAGGTGCCACTGTCCTTCACTACCTGATGTCCAGTATCTTGAAAAACACCATTTCACACATTCTGGTTTTTTGCTCCTTTTTTCTCCCTCCCTCCCTCCCTCTCTTCCTTCTTTCCTTCATCTCTTCCTCTCTCCCTCCTTCCCTTGCCCTTTCCTTCCTTCCTTCCTTCCTTCCTTCCTTCCTTCCTTCCATCCTCCCTCCCTCCCTCCCTCTTTCTTTCTTTCTTCCATTTCTGTTAAGTCAGGCAAGAAGGTAAATCTAGTCTCTGTTACTTCATCTTAGCTGGAAGCAAACTTGCGGTTACAGTTTTTTGAAGTAGCCTTATCTTTTAGATTAACATACTGAGCTACGTTCAGAAATGACATGATAGCTGAAATTTGCTTCAGTGTACTCCTGACGTGTGGGGTAGAGATGAAACAGTGCTGGCCACAAGGTGATAACCGTTCATACTGGATGATGGGTACAATGGAGCTAATTGTACTTAAAACAAAAACAAAACTTTTCTATGGGCTTGAAATTTTCCACAAAAAGTTTTCCACATAAGGGTCTTAATGTCTGCCTATCTCACAGGATTCTTATGAGGGTTAAACATGGAATTATACGTAAAGTGCTTAGCACTATGCTTTGAACTTAATGAAGAGTAGCTATTAATACTATATAACTGTATGAAGGCAACCATCAAAGATATATGGAAGTCTGATTTAAAAAAAAAAACTTCCAATAAAAACCCTTTAATCAAGAATAATTTTAAAGACGGTGTCCTGGTCAATGGAGAGTCAGTTTGGGCATCCCATCCGCTGGTTTGGTGCCTTTCTCTGAATTGCCCTAGCACCCTGTTCCATCCGTTCTCAAAGCGCTTAAATATGGCCTGGTAGCTCTACATTTATATATCCGCTTCCAATCTCCCGATACCTCCTTCCATTCATTTCTGTATCCTTGGAGCCTGGCCCAGTGCAGAAGCTCAAAACACACTTGTTGAACTGGTCTGCATTGTCTTCTCACCTGCCCACCTGGGTGTTGTTCCCACCTCTGGTTCAGCCTGCCCTGGGTTGATGCATTCTTGTTTGAGAGCCTTGGCATTCAATTTCTACCTATGTAACTTTCTCAAGCTCGCTATAAGAAGTTGGAAAGAGCTCTGTGTCTCTCCAAACCTTTTCCAAATACCTCCTCCTGAGTGGTGACTTGTTTGAACCAGGCAGCCAGAGCTCAGGGTGACAGTAAGGAGGAAGCAGTGACGGGAGATCTCTGGGGGTGAGTTCAGACCTACACGGCACTGTTTCAGGCTAATCCTGAACCAAGAGCCCCACATCCTCTTGGTCTTCATGTGGGTAGAATAAGGTGAAATATTCAGCCAAGAAAACTGAAGAACTTAGAACATAGCATGTTAGGACTAGAAGGCGCATGGAGATAATTGAGCCTTATAATTTGTTCACATTTCATTTCAATAGAGGATAATGTTCTTAAAAACAAAACGATAAAAAATAAAATGAAAGCATGTATTTCCTATCCCCCAACATGGAGC
The DNA here is from genome assembly GCA_002007465.1 of Ailurus styani. Classification (NCBI taxonomy): domain Eukaryota; kingdom Metazoa; phylum Chordata; class Mammalia; order Carnivora; family Ailuridae; genus Ailurus; species Ailurus styani. Next base: position 2,452,070 of record LNAC01000132.1, on the reverse strand, counting down.
TATTCTGGTTGATAAGTTTGGAAGAGATAGTCCTGCTCTCATTCCTCTTTTGCACACATTGCAACAACCAAATGTGTACACACACACACACACACACACACACACACACAACCTTTGTAACTGGAGGCATCTCTGGAGAATCTTTAGATCACTGAGAAGCAAGAGCATCATGGGTGTTTGAATTCCTGGTTTCCTTTCTTTCTATTAACTAACCAACACTGCCATTCCTGACGAAACCAACAAAATGTTCCACAGATCTGCCTGTCTTCTGCATGTCTGAGCCGTAGGATCCAATTTTAGAAGAAGTGTTACTGGAACAATCACTGTTTTCAAGAATGAATCAGAGGGAGAGATGAATAGGCAGAACACAGAGGATTTTTTGGGCAGTGAAAATACTCTATACGATACTCTAAAAATGAATGTATATCACTGTACAGTTAACCAAATACATAGAATGTACATCACCAAGAATGAATCCTAGTGTAGACTATGGACTTTGAGCAATAATGACATGCAGATCCATTCATTATAACAAATGTACCACTCTGGTGGGTAGTATTGATAATGGGGTGCAGGGGTATGCATGTGTGGGAGCAGAAAGTATATAGGAAATCTGTAGCTTCCTCTTAATTTTGCTCTAAAGCTAAAACTGCTCTAAAAAAAATAAAGTCTTTCAAAAAAAAGAATGAATCAGAAATGTTTCCAGGTTTTTTCAGGGAAAAAAAGAAAAGGCTGCATGATGTCCAGATTGAGACGCCTTGGAAAGCTGAGAAGTGAGAGAGATACCTTCTGCTTGGAACACTGGAAATCATCAAAATCTGTTGAGTGTGTGCATGTGAGAGTGGTTTAATAGCACCACCCAGTGGCAAAAGCAGTACTGGCACTAAAGCTCAAAAACAGGGTTCACAGTTATTAAAAAAAAAAAAATTCAATCCCCCAAGTTTTAATTTGAAAGCCTGTGATATGTCAAGCTTTACACTAGACACTTTACACTAGACACAGCTTTACACTAGACACTAGAACAGAGCAAGTGTTGTTTACAAGAATCTATACACTGATTTCAGAAAGATCTGTACACATTGCTCTTACAGGCATCGCTAATTTGCTATCTTCACTACCAAAAAGGTGAGCCAGGCTTCTAAGACAGGTGTCTAAGACAGATTTTCCTCACTCTTTCATCTATGGTTCAAAGTGCCATCAGTCTGCTCAGAGCCTAGAAAATATACACCTATTAAACCCAAAGCTCCTGATGTGGGCATTTCTGGAGAAACAAGACTTTTGCAAAATCTCCCCTAGAGGGGGGACCTGGGTGGCTCAGTCATTAATCGTCTGCCTTGGGCTCAAGTCGTGATCCCGGGGTCCTGGAATTGAACCTTGCATTGGGCTCCCTGCTTGGCAGGAAACCTACCTCTCCCTCTTCCACTTCCCCCGTTTCTGTTCCCTCTCTCACTGTGTCTCTCTCTGTCAAATAAATAAAATCTTTAAAAAAAAAAGTCTCTCCTAGACTACTACAATGCAGTTGTTAGTCTGGAAATATGGATGTATACACTTTCCTGAGTCTTAGTGTGTAAGACATTTAGATTTGGGTCATTCTCACGGAATCTTGAAAAGAGGCAATCTATATAATATGTCCAGGACTCAGAAAGTATCTGATCAATTGGCAGATTTTTTTTTCCTTCTAGTTTCTCATGACTCCACCTTGTGACTGCTGAGCAAGTTGGAAAAAGCTATGGTTTGTACACCCAATGAGTGGAGGTGTCTTTGCTGGGCATCCAGGATGACTTGTATAGGTCAAGCAGTCTGTTGCTGGCTGAGCTCTTACTTTGTCATTTTCATTTTTTTCTGAGTCTAATCCATAGACCATCGGATAAACCTGAAATGCTTTTTGGTTCCCAGTGATTGGTATTCATCTTTTTTTTTTTTTTGGTTTGGTTTTCAGTTGCAGAAGTAACTTGGAAAAGTCATTTGCTCCCTCTGACTTTCATTTCTTTCATTAGAAAAATGAAGTCTGGGGTGCCTGGGTGGCTCAGCGGGTTATAGCCTCTGCCTTCGGCTCAGGTCATGATCTCAGGGTCCTAGGATCAAGGCCTGTGTCAGGCTCCCTGCTCGGCAGGGAGTCTGCTTCCTCCTCTCTCTCTACCTGCCTCTCAGCCTACTTGTGATCTCTCTCCCTCTGACAAATAAATAAATAAAATCTTTAAAAAAAAAAGAAAAATAAGGTCTGGAATGATTGGACATGGATATTCAGAAGGTGTGTTATCTTCCTGGAGAATGTATAAAAATTATTTTGAGCTTCAGAGAATCCAAACTCTCAGCCTGACCTGAAAATTTAACTTACCAAAGAAAGACTTGGATTTTAATTTCTGACAGTTTGGCCAACTTGTTACTCTAAAGACCCTTTCATATAAGATATAATTAGATGGTGGATCAGGCAAACACAGAAAACACAATTTTAATATGTGTTGCACTTACTAGAGTGAAGGGAATTTTTTGAGGGTCTAAGAATTAAATAAACAGTAACAGTGACAGCAAACTAAAGCCTGAACAGGAAGTAGGAAGTAAGTGAGCAGAGGAGAAGCTATAGAATGGGTTGTCTGGAAGTAAATGTTCACAGTGTTGCAGTCAGCATGTCCGTTTTAGGCTCTTGGGATTCCCCCAGATTTCATTCAATGAAATCTAGTCCACAATTTTACAAAGTCCCCAAAAGGCACAAAAAATAAGTGAGAGACAAGAGAAACAATAAGTGAAAGACTTAGACCTCCACCCCAAAGACCTCTGATATTGTCATAAGCTGATGAAAATGTGTGATAATCCCTGTAAAAGGGTAAAGGAAATAAAAGAAGAAATAAAAACAGGAAAGGAAAAGTAGGATATAAAAAAATGATAAGTCAGTTTTTAGAAAGAGCTAAATAAAATTTGTACATTTCAAGTACACACACAGATCCCAGTGGCCGAGTGGAACAGACCTGACGAGACAATGAGTGGGGAAATGTAATCTGAAGGAACTACTTATAATGAGGTCCAGAGAAAGCAAGAGATGATAACATGAATAGACGATCAAGAGACATTGATCAGGAAAAGCAAATTCTAACACAACTAACTGGAGTACAGAAGTAAAAATTGGTGCCAGTGGGAGGAGGCCTTGAAGGGTCCCAGTTGAGAGGATGGGCCCTGCACCTCACTGCCTGAACCCACAATCCAAGTATCCCCTTTCCTAACATCGCGATGTGGGGTGAATAAGATAAGCTCATCATGACTGTAAAGTAGGGATAAGAAAAGCCCCTATGGTGTCGTAAGTCTTGAACTAATTATTACATGAACAGCACAAAATGTTTTTAAAATTCGTGCCCACTGATTCAATTTTTTTCAGCTAAAGACATGAAGATGTGGTAACTCTATTTGTTCTTCAGATCCTTGTTATAAGCTTTCCTTTGGAAGAGTTGGTTACAACTACGGTGGGGGGGGCTTCCTTTGAACTCATGACCAAGATTGTGAATCATTTCCTGCCGAATCTATAACAAATAAAAGAAAATATAAAAATTTAAAAATAACAAACTGATGTCTAACAATGGAAGCTTTAGCATTATAGCAGTGCATAAAAAAATGGCAGCATCTTGTATAAAGAACAGAAGAGCCTAAGAGACAAGATATATTTCCATGAGTAGAAGTGCACGGTGTCTTTTACTTTTATCAAAAGAAAAAGAAAAAAGTATAGCATACAACGTGTTATGTTTTTATTTGGAAAACAAATTATATGGGTAAAAGCTAGCTTAATCTCTGGGGAGAAATGTTTAGTCAAGTAACGGTTTTTATCCAACAAGTTGTTTTGCTTCAATCTGTTTACGAATAGAGGCTTCCCTGCAAGATTGTGCAGTAAGTTTTTAGGGCTGTTGTAACAAATACCAGAATGGTGTAAACAACAGAAATTTACTTTCTCATAATTCTGGAAGCTAAAAGTACAGGATCAAGGTGTCAGTGGGGTTGGTTTCTTCTGAGACCTCTCTCCCTGCCTCAGATACCTGTAGATGGCAATCTTCTCAGTCTGTATTTGGCCATCGCTCTGCTGACCACGTGTCTCAATTTCCTCTTGTAGACATATTAGACTAGGACCCACCCTAATGATATCCTTTAACTTAATTAGCTCTTTAAACACCTTATCTCCAAATACAGACACATTCAGATACCCGCAGTTAGGACTTCAATATATGAATTTTGGTTGGATACAATTCAGCCTGCAGTAGACTATCCTGTCCATCTAAAAGGAATAAATTTAGCTGGACAAAACTGAGGGGGTCTGATCACAAGACGAAGCTTATCCAAATATCGACTTTGTTCTCATCAGGAGACTGTATACACAGGGCCCTCAAAAAAGAATGACAGGTCCTTAGATTTAAGGAGAAGATCAAGCCATTAAAGAGAAATAGGTATGAGTGCATTTGTGTGTGTGTGTGGGGGAACAGGGTGTATACATGTATGATCTGGTTTTTTTTTTAATTGAGATAAAAAAGCATAACATAAAATTTACCATTTTGATTATTTTTAAATGTATAATTCAGTGGCATTAAGTACTTTAACATTGTTGTACACCATCACCACCATCCATCTCCAGAAATTTTTCATCATTCCAAACTGGAACTTTATATTCATTATGCAGTACTTCTCCATTCTTCCCTCCCCACTCCCAGTCCCTGGTAGCCACTGTTCTACTCTTTGTCTCTATAAAGTTAGTTAGATTCTGGATACCTCGAGTAAGTGGAATCATATCATATTTGTCCTTTTGTGCCTGGCTTATCTAACATAAATGTTTAAGGTTCATTTTGTAGTATAAATCAGAATTTCATTCCTTTATTAGGCTGAGTAATACTCTATTACATGTGTGTATCAAATTTTACTTATCCATTCATCTGTCAATGGACATTTGGGTCTGTGGTATTCCTGGCACAGGGCTCCTAAGTCCGTTGGGATTTCCTGAATGACAGGGCTGTCTTTTCTTATTCATAAAGATTCCCTTTTGAGCACACCTAGGTTTATGCTAATAAGATGATTTCAGCTAGGGACCCTAGAGAGCATCAGGATGGGCCTGGTGACCAGAAAAACAGATGATTAGACGTTTGAAACTTTCAGCCCTGCCCCTCCATCACTGGTAAAGTGCCATGGAGGTTACAACTCTACGAAAACTTGAACATTGAGATTTGAAGTGCTGCTAGGTTAGTGAACACATCAAGGTGCTGGTGGGGGGTGAGTTCAGAGAGGGCACAGAAACTCTGCACCCCTCCTTCTGTGCTTGTCCTGCGCATCTGGATGTTCCTGAGTTGTATGCCTTTATAAAAAGTCAGTAAACATCAATAAATGTTTCCGTAAGTTCTGTGAGTCATTCTACCAAATTATTGAACACAAGGAGGGGGTTGTGGGAGCCCCAGTTTAGACCTGGTAAGTCAGACATACAGGTGACAACCTCGGCTTGTGATTAATGTCTGAAATAAGGGGAGTCTTATAGGACTGAGCCCTTGAACTGTGGGATCTGATGCTGTCGTCAGGTAGATAGCGTCAGAACTAAGTTATATTTGTAGGACACCCGGTCAGTGTCTTCTGAGTACTGGAGAAGTCCTTGATGTGGGGAAATCTGTTATCCGCCCCCCCCCACCCCGCAATACCACCACCATCTGGTGTCAGAAGTTTTAAAAGTAAAGAAAAATAGGGTTTTCTTCTAATGGCTGTTTCTAGCTTTTGGCTGTTGTGAATAATGCTGCTCTGAACATTGGTGTGTGAAAGTATTTACCTAAAGTATTTACCTGAGTCCCTGCTTTCAGTCCTTTTGAAAATACACCTAGAAGTGGCATTGCTGGATCATATCATGATTCTAAGTTTAACTTTTTGAGGAACCATCATACTTTCTTCTTCATCAGCTGTGTCATTTTATATTCCCTCCAGCAATGCATGAGGCATCCAATTCAATTTCTCCATGTTTTTTCCAACCTTGGTTATTTTCTGATTTTGTTTGTTTTGTTTTGGTAATAGCCATTCTAATGGGTATGAAGTGATATCTCATTGCAGTTAAAATTTGCCTTGCCCCAGTGATTAATGATGTTGAGCATTTTTTATGTGTCTATTGACTTTTTTGCATATCTTCTTTGGAGAGATGTCTATTCAAATCTTTTGCCCATTCTTAAATTGGGCTTTGTTGTTGTTGAGTTGTAGGAGTTCCTACCTTATATACTCTGGACATTAACACTTTATCAAATATTTGACTTACAAGTGTTTTCTCACATTCTGTATGTTGCTTTCACTATTAATAGTATCTTTCGACACACAATAATTTTTCATTTTGATGAAGTGCAATTTATCTATTTTTTTGTTTTTTTACCTGCGCTTTTGGGGTCACATCCAAGAAATCGTCCCCAAATTCATTGTCTGATTAAGTGTGTTTTGAATGGCCTGATCCCTTAGAATGGCTTTGTTATTGTTTTTCTTTTTGTTTTGCAAACTGAACATTAGCATAGTGATCACAAGTAACGGTAAATCCCTGTTCATGTCACTTGAGTCCATATATGCCCTGGATGCTGTTACCAGTCCTGTCCTTCCTCCAAGATCTGTAGAACTAGACAAAGAAGTACTCTGGCTCTTAGGGGTCACATCACTCACAAAATAAATATGTAAATAATTATCAAAATTAAAATATTTTAAAAGAACTTCAAAACCTTAGTCTAGTCTTCTCTAATAAGAGCATAGTGGGCCCAAGAATGTGGTAATAGTAATAATAGATGACATCTATGTCACATTTAAATGTGCTAGATACTGAAAACATGACATTTTTTAATTTTTAAAATTTTTTGTTAAAAGCATTTTATTTATTTATTTTTTTAAAGATTTATTTATTTATTTATTTCACAGAGGGAGAGAGATCACAAGGAGGCAGAGAGGCAGGCAGAGAGAGAAGGGGGAGCAGACTCCCTGCTGAGCAGAGAGCCCGATGCAGGCCTCGATCCCAGGACCCTGAGATCATGACCTGAGCCGAAAGCAGAGGCTTTAACCCACTGAGCCACTCAGGCGCCCTGTTAAAGGCATTTTAAGTCTGTTAACTCACTTAATCCTTATACAACCCTATGAGGTAAACACTCTTATTATTGACAATTTAAAGTCTATGAAATTGAAGTATAGAGACACTCAGTAACTTGCCCAGGATCACATAGCTTGTAAGTACTAGAGCCAGAATTCAAGTCTGGGCAGATTGTTTTAATCTGTGGTCTTCACCACCGCATGATACAACCTCTCTACATGATCAGTAATCAGAGGGAACACCACTGAACACCAAACTTGTTCCTGTTTACCATGACACATATTCCAACATTTTAAAAAAACACTGTATCTTGTAGGAAAAAAGATGTGTGGTTGAGATCCCTTATAAATTCAAAAATAAATTTTTCCATTTATTCAACACGTAATTACTGAACGTCTACTATGTGCCAGGTACTGTTTTAGACAGTTGGGATACAACAATGAGGTTTCCTGCTTGGATGGAATTTACAAACTAGAAAAGAAGAATCTACAATCTCAACAATAAGCAAACTGGTGACCACCTACTATACACTTTGGTCCTGGTATGGGCTATGGGCAAAGTAAAGTGAGAGGACACAGAGTGATGTGGAAGGCTACTTTAGATCAGGTGGTTAGGAAGGAACTCTCTGGGGAGGACACCCTTGAGCATAGACATGAGGAAGAGAGAGAGGGAACCATTTGGTGAGGAGCTCCAGAGCCAGACTGCTTGAATCTGTGTGACCTTGGGGAAGTTTCTGGTATTTTCTCTATCTTGGGTTTTCTTATGGACTGAATGTTTGTATCCATTCCAAATTCACATGTTGGAATCCTTACTTCCAATGTGCTGGTATTAGGAGGTGAGACTTTTGAGAGGTAATTAGGTTATGAGGGTGAAGGCCTTGTACATGGGGTTAGTGTTCATATAAAGGAGACCACAGGCAGTTTTCTAGCTCTTTCCACCATATGATGACACAAGGACATGTTGGCAGCCTACAAGGTGGAAGAAGGCTCTTACCAGCACCTGACCATGCTGGCCTCCAATCTCAGATTTCCAGCTTCCAGAACTGTGAGAAATCAATTTTTTCTTCAGAAACTACCCAGTCTTTGGTAATTTGTCATTCTGAAATGACTGAGACAAGTTCCTTTCTCTGTGAAAGAGATACTAATAGTAGTTGCCTCAGAGTGTTGTGAGGACTAAATGATTTACCTGTATGTCATTGATTCTAAGACCTTGTTTGTCTTTCCTGTTTTAAGATCTCAGAACTAAGACGTTCTTACCATAAACAGGGTTCATGCCTGCTGATGTCCATGCAGCACTCCTGATAAGATCATTGATTGGTCATCGGTTAAGACAGTTGCTGTTCCAGGTGCTGTGACAAGATACTTGCAATTGCTCCATATTTCAGGCCACAAACTATTAAGGACTACTTTGGGAAGCAACTTGAAACCTGATTGTTGTAAAACATTCTATGACACCTTACAGTAAGATTCCAAGAAACTCCGGTATCAAAACTGGAGAACAGGTGTCAGTGGCATGGAATTGGAATCCTCAAGTGAAGCACTCCCAAAACTTATTGAGAATAGACAGTCTCCAAATGTAAATATGTTTTAGAAATGCATTAAATAAGTTATTTCACTTGTATTTTCTTTTTTTTAATTTTATTTACTTATTCATGAGAGACAGAGTGAGAGGCAGAGGCATACGGAGAAGCAGGTTCCCCGTGGAGCAGGGAGCCTGGTGCAGGACTCAATCCCAGTACCCTGGGATCACAACCCGAGCAGAAAGCAGACATTTAACCGAATGAGTCACCCAGGCGCATATATATATATATATATATATATATATATATATGTATATATATATATACACATATATATGTATTAGCTTTTATTTATTTATTTGTTGGAGGTAGAGGGGGGGAGAAAGAGAGAAACAGGCAGAGGGAGAAGCTGGATTCCCGCTGAGACTCTGGGATCATGACCTGAGCTGAAGGCAGATGCTTAACTGAATGAGCCACCCAGGCATCCCTATATTTTCCTTTTTATGTATGAGCATTTGTGATCTCTGATTCTTAAAAAATGCATTAAAATAAGTGCCATCTTTGATAAACAGAAAATAAAAATTCAAAGTGCAAAAAAGCATTGTTCATATTTACTCAGCATATTTTTTCATAGTGGCTCATAATAACGTGTTTTATAAACAAAGCCTCCTGGCATCAGTGAAATGTAGGTGAATCTTTTAGAATAGTGCCTATTACTAAGTAAAAGGAGCCAGTCGTAAAAGGCTATATACCGTCTGATTCCAACTGCATGGCATTCTGGAAGAGGTGAGACAACGGCTACAGTAAAAAGGTCAGGGTTTGCCAGGGGTTGGGGAAAAGGGATGAATAGGTGAAGCACAGAGGACTTTCGGGCAGTGAAACTACTCTGTGTGGTACTACAGCGTTGGACACAAACCCACAGAAAGTACACCAAGAGTGAACCCTAATGTAAGGTATGGACTTTGGTTCAATTTATTTTAATAGTTATAGTCAATGTATGTTCATTAATCATAATAAATGTACCCTCTGGTTGGGGATGTTGATAACGAGGGAGGCATATCCACATGGTATATGAGTAATCTGTGTACCTTTTGCAAAATTCTGCTGTGAACCTAAAACTGTTCTAAAAAAATAAAATTTTTTAAAAAAAATCTGGAATAAACTACAGATTTCTAAGAATAGTTGTCTCCTTATTTTTCTCTGCTCTTTTGTGTTATCCATTTCCCATCACACACACAAAATAAATAAGTAAGCACAGGCCCTGAGGAGATAGAAAAATACCTCCAAGTTGAAAAGAGAGTGTTCTAAGGAATTCAAGAGAGAAACTGGTGAGGAGATTTGAAAAGTGGCACTGACATCCCTCCTCCCTTCAACTTCAAGGTAGTGTATATAGGGGATGAGAGTGCACTCCCAGAAGCTGGAAGGTTTTGGACTAGTGAACACCTGCGCTCTGCTTCTCATCTTCCCTGGGAGGTGGAAAGTACCTGTGGAGTTCTTACACCATCACGCTCATGGGAGTCGAATGGAGATGCTGTGTGAGGTGCACAGGCTGATGGACCAGCGGTGAACTCAGCTCCTTCACTCACCAAAGGACCACTGAAATCAGCAGAATGTTTCTGGGATAGCCAAGAGGATTGTGGATGTGACCCTGGAAGACAGAGGAGCTTGGGGTGTGTGGGAATGAGGACAACTCTCCATATGTATGGGCAGCAGGCTCTGAGGACCCCCAGAAACCTAGATGCGATGTCAGAGGGAAAACGATTGAGGATAAAGTATAAAGGGATAACACTTTCCCTAAAACAACCTAAGACATCGAAGTTTACTCTGAACGGGCAACATTGTGTCTTGTTCTTGATGGAGTAGGGGCTTAAGGAAGAAACCATGTTTAGTTCTAAGAAGAAGAAGGACAGTTCTAAGGATATGGCTTGGGAATCCTTACCTGCATATGCATATATCCTCAGGAAAGCCATTAATTTGGAGGAACTACGAGGGGGAAATAGTGTCCTCTAAATCCATAATGTGAAGAAAAATTTGTTCAATTACCAAGGAATTTTCCTTATTTTGTAGTTACTTTCTTAGAGGAATATAGACAAAGGATTTATCAAAATCATAAAAGAACAGTATTAGGTTCTTTTGAATGTTCACCTTACTTCCAAGGAAGAATTCTAGATTAAATTTTTGCCATTCAGTGGTGCACATACTTTTTATTGTGTTCATTGGGAGTCTGGGCGATGCCAGCTACTCTTTTCTACCATGGATTCATTAACATACTAAAGAAATACTCAGGGAAACTTGTTTCCCTTAAAAAAAATTATGAACTTTACCTAACTATATAGAAATTCCAGCAGAAGATTGAGGGGCTTCAAGGACATAGAGATAAATGAATTTGAGAAAATTTTGTGGGATAATCTGCAGAAAGAAAAGGCTCAAACGTTGTATGTAAAAAAAGGAGGTGATGCCAAATTGTGTGAGGAACACTAGAGGATTGCAAATGGAGTGTGGAGTTAATCCTTGAAATTCATGAGCAAGTCTGGACCTGCCCAGAAAGTCACGGATGGTTATGTCATGAAAAACATTTCATTCACAATAAAGGCTGTCATAAGCAAAACTTAAAAGAAAAATGTTATAAATTGTGGATTTCTTAATTTCGGATCTTTTGTGATTGGCACACACAAGGCTTCATTAAGATATCTGTGACAAGGCTTAGATGAGGCATGGGCTTCTCATCTTCTCTCATTGCGTGGTGTAGTTCTGAGCTTCCCCTCTTTTTGAAAGGTACATTTCACATATCCCAGAATCAAGAGCTGGGAGAGACAAGAGCAGCTGCAAACATTCATGAGCAGCACGTCGTTCCTGTCTTAGGTCCTTTGCCTCAGTAAACAACTCCACTTGGGAGATGGCCAATGGTGGGTGTTGCTGGGAATTTCTTCAGCTGCACCACCACAAAGAAGTCTTCTATTTTTTTTTAATTTTTAATCTTGTTCTAATTTGGATTACAAGCATTTGTTAGTTTAAGAAACACATTTAAATTAAAAATCCTATGTTTGATACTCTTATCCTATTTTGTAGTTTTCACTAGTTTTCCCAATGATGCCCTTTTCTGTTCCAGATCCAATTCAAGATTATACATTGCATGTAATCATGTCCACGTAGTCCTCTCCAAGCTCCATGACAAGAATTTTTAATAACTGAAAAATTTTCTAAAGAATTTATTTATTTATTTATTTGAGAGAGAGAGAGAGAGAACAAGAGAAAGAGAGAGCACAAGCAGAGGGTAGAGGCAGAGGGGGAGGGAGAAGCAGACTCCCCACTGAGCAAGAATCCTGATGTGGAGCTCAATCCCAGGACACCAAGATCATGACCTGAGCTGAAAGCAGATGCTAAACCAATTGAGCCACCATGTACCCCTGAAATTTTTGATGTAAGTTTTCTAATCTACATAAATTAAAAACAAGAGGATCAAAAACCCAAAAGTTAGATATGGCTATCATATATGTCGAGAATGATTGAAAAAAAATAATGAAATATCTTTTTTTTAAAGATTTTATTTATTTATTTCACAGAGAGAGAGAGAGAGAGAGAGAGAGATCACAAGTAGGCAGAGAGGCAGGCATAGGTAGAGGGGAAGCAGGCTCCCTGCTGAGCAGAGAGGCCAATGCGGGGCTCCATCCCAGGACCATAACTAAGATCATGACCTGAGCCGAAGGCAGAGGCTTTAACCCACTGAGCCACCCAGGCACTCCAATAATGAAGTATCTTAAACTGAAGACACTAATGCCTTTACACTGAATAAGATTCAACTCTTATCAGGCACAGTCCTGTCGGAAACACATCGCGTTGTGCAACCATAGCAACCGAGATATAGAACAGCTCCAGCTGCCACAAGAATTTCTTTATTCTGCCACTTCAGAGTCAGGTCCTTAAAACACCCAGCCACACTCTTCCCCTAAACAAGCAGCCCATGGCAACTACTTTACTGACATGAAATCATTCATATATTCCCTTAATATCTCTTAATATATGTAGAATGTGTAGTGATGTCACTGTTCCCATTCCCAATACCGGTAACTTGTGACTTCCCTTTCTGGTCAGATGTACTGGAAATGCACCAATTTTATTGATTTCAAACAGCTTGATTTCAAAATCAGCTTGTGATTTTACTGATTTTCTCCCCTGTTATTCTGTTTTATATTTCATTGATTTTTGTACAGATCTTGATTACTTCCTTCTTTCCTTGTTGGTTTAATATGTTCTTTTTCTAATTTCTTAAGATGGAAGTTTGTTGATTAGAGATTCTTCTTGTCTACTAAACATTTATCTCTAGCAATATCAAGTGCTGCTTTAGCTATGTTACACACATTTTACACATTGTTTTATTTTCATTCATTTAAAAATATTTTCTATTTTCCAATGAGTCTTGCCCTTTGAGGCCTGGGTTACTTAGAACCGTGTTGCTTAATTTCCAAATTTTTCAGGCTCTTCTAGGTACTTTTCTGTTCATTACTAGTTCAATTTCTGAATGATGACATGTTTTGTGTGATTTCAATTATTTTTAAATTCATTAAAATTCAAGTTTGTGGGGCACCTAAGTGGCTCAGTCGGTTAAGAGTCTGCCTTTGGTTCAGGTCATGATCCTGGATTCCCAGGTTGGAGCCCTAGCTCCATGTCAGGCTTCCTGCTCAGTGGGGAGTCTGCTTCTCCTGCTCATTCTGCCCCTCCCCCAGCTTGTGCGCACGCTCTCTCTCTCTCTCTCTCTCTCTCTCTCTCTCTCTTTTTCTCTCTCTCTCTCCCCCCCCAAATAAATCTAAACAATCTTAAAACAATAAAATAAAATTCAAGTTTGTTTTATGGGTACACAATTTTATAGAAAATGGTCTATTATGATCGTCTTCCTCCTGCACTTGAAAATAATGTGTCTTCTACTCTTGTTAGAAGGAGTGTTCTGTTAATGTCAGTCAGGTCAGATTTGTTGATAGTCTTGTGCTATTTATATCTTCTCTATTCTTACTGGTGTTTAAAATCTATTTGTTTTATTAATTACAGAAACAGAAGTATTGAAGTTACCAACTATAATTTTGCATTCATCAATGTCTTCTTTATCAATTTTTGCTTCAGGTATTTCCAAAGTTCCATTGAATCTTTTTAAACAATTTTATTTTTAGTGCTTTCCCAAGGTTTACGATATTTACCATTAATAAAGCATTTCCCTAGAGTTTTCCTAAAATAATATTCTACTACTTCAAGTATTATTTAAGAATCTCATAGCACATGCTCCCAATTCCTCCCTCTCATATTTGATCCTGTTGCTGTCATTCATTTTTCTTTAATGTGTGCCATGATACATCACTATTAATATCACTTTGGATGGCCAATTATTTTTTTAGAGTGGTTAGAAAACAACTTTTATGTTTATTTTTACCATTCCCAAAGATCTTCATTCTTATGTATGTCAAAATTTCTCTCTGATAGCATCTTCCTTTTGCCTGAAGAGTTGTCTTTAGCATTTCTTATAGTACTGCTAAAGTACTATAGTACTTTATATTACAGTACTGTACTATACTGTATAGTATAGTATACTGTACAGTATAGTTCAGAAGTCTGCTAAAAAGACTTCTCCTGGCTTTTGTTTACTAATTCTTTCCTCAGCTGTATTGATTCTCTTGATGGTTCCATGAAAATTGTTTTACATCTCTATTACCAATTTTTTCCCAAGCATTTCTTTTGTTTTTATTTATTTTTTATTTTAGATTTTATTTATTTGACAGAGAGAGAGAGAGAGACAGTGAGAGAGGGAACACAAGCAGGCAGAGTGGGAGCGGAGAAGCAGGCTTCCCAGTAAAGAGGGAGCCCGATGGGCAGCTCAATCCCAGGACCCTGAGATTATGACCTGAGCTGAAGGCAGACATGTAATGATCGAGCCATCCAGGCGCCGCTTTTCAAACATTTCTATCTGGCATCCACTTTCAGTTTCAATTCTCGGGACTGATGACATTCCCCATCTCTTCATGTATGTTGTCCATCTTTTCTCCTAGAGTCTTTACTATATTAATCCATTGTTACTTTATTTTTTTTCTTATTTTATTTATTTATTTTTATTATTATTATTTGCCCCAGGGGTCCAGGTCTGTGAATCATCAGGCTTACATCTTTCACAGCATTCACCAAAGCACAAATCCTCCCCAATGTCCATAACCCATCCACCCTATCCCTACCCTCCCACCCCCCAGTAACCCTCAGTTTGTTTAGTGAGATTAGGAGTCTCTTATGGTTTGTCTCCTTCCCCAAGCCAGCCATTGTTACTTTAAATTGATGCCTGATGATTGCAATACCTGGGGAATCTCTGGGTCTGGTTCTATTAATTGCCTTCTCTCTTGGTAGTGGTTGTATCTTTTTACATGTAGGATGTGGTATGTAGAAGAGTAGAGAGTGAGGCCAATATTATTTATAGCTGCAAATAGCAATACTTGATCTTCTGCTGGTATTTGAGTCAATATGTTCAGAAATTCAGCAGGTTTCAAGTTTGTTTTTGCTTCTAGAGTTCACTAGTTTAATTCTGGTATTACCTTGTGCTTGAGGTGAAGGCTAGTTCGCCAGATGATTTTTATCAATGTTACTGCTCTACCCTCGGCTTTAGACCCTCCTTGTGTACCTACATACCAGAGGAGTTGTCTCACCAAAACTCTTGCCTTTCCCTCAGCAATAAACAGCTATTGCTTGTTATTTGATGGTTGCTGGCACAGTAGTGTTAGTGGGGTGTGAGGGGATACTTTCTGTTGCCTTGTTTCTGCCTCATTCTGAGGCAGGCTCTACATTCAAGGGTCTCAGAGTTGGAACTTTCTTGGTGATCTTGCCCTTCCCCCAAAGTAGGTAACCTCAAATAATCTGGGCCTAATACAGTTTTCTAACTCTCCTCTAATCACAGAGTTTTTTCTTTTTCCCTTCCCCCAGCTGAAATGGATCTTCACCTACACGCTAGGGACAAGAGGGTTTGCTGCCCTTCTATTGACAGCTTAAATATTTGTTTCTTGGAAGACGAGGATCTGGACAGGATTTTGTACTTTTTCCATAGCAGTGTCTTCTCTCCTATCCAGGCTCTCAAGAAAAGTTAGGATTTTGTTGGATTTTTTGGAATCTTCTGTTGTAAGATAAGAGCAACATTCTTTTCAGCTTCTCTACATCCCCGATGGGAAACTATTAGTCTCCAGATATATAATTTTTTATTGTGCTTTTGTTTCTTTGCTTACAAATTTGAGACACCATCACTATTAAAAGTTTCAGCCACTTAAAAAAAGTAAGTTAATTAGAAATAATTTCACACAAATACAACTCTCTCACCATTTATTTTTCTTGGTTCAATTATAAGCTTTGGAGAAAATGGCTATAAATTTGAATTAAGGTATAATAACATTGGACCTTCAGGTAAGGTGCTAACACAACATTGGGTAAGAATCTGGACATGAAAACGTACTACGTCAGGGCGCCTGGGTGGCTCAGTCATTGAGCATCTGCCTTCGGCTCAGGTCATGATCCCAGGGTCCTGGGATGGAACCCCGCATCAGGCTCCCTGCTCTGCAGGAAAGCCTGCTTCTTCCTCTCCCACTCCCCCTGCTGGTGTTTCCTCTTTCGGTGTATCTCTTTCTGTCAAATAAATAAATAAATTTTAAAAAATAAATGAAAAAAAAAAAGAAAAAAGAAAACGTACCACCTCATGATGGTCAGGTTTTAACCTAATGGTATGAAGTGAGTGTTCAGTAGTGAACCATACAGAAATGATCTAAGTTTCAGTGCTTGTAGACAGAAATTTCCAAGTTCTATCTAAATGTATCTGAAAGTAAAACTCTTCCTCTGTTGTATCTCTAGCACCTGGAACAGTGCCTGGCACATAATGTTCACTCCATAATTTTTTCTATGAATAAATTAATGACTGAGAAAGTCCTGTGTCTCTTGAACAATTAATTTTGAAGCTTCATGGAGATACCGGACTTTCTGCTATTTATAAAAGTATATGAGAGTTTCAGTCATTAATTGAAGAGATAAAATTAAAATTAAAATTACAAATTATACCTCAGGCTGGTAAACAGATACTGTAGTTGTGTTTGTTTCTTATAACTGAGATTCATGCTGCTTTGTAAACTTCGTTTTCAACCCATTATTTGTTTTGGAAAAATTCCAACCAACAAGAAGCAAATAAGGGAAATTAACTTTGAAAATAAGTGGTGGAGTAAAAATTTTAAAAGAAGCATGAGGAAAGAGTAATTCACCAAAAAGTGTAATTAAATACCTTCTATTTGTTTAACTTTATGCTAGGCACTGGGGCACTGGGGTGTGCAGGTGGAAAGAGTTTCAGTCGAATAGCTACAACAGAACTGGAAGAAGTTGATAGAGAAATAAATCAAGGGGGGGGGGAGCCAGATCTGCACATACATGTGCCTTATTGATAAAAATTTTAAAAATTCAAAAAGATTTAGATAAAAAAGAAGTTAAAGCAACTGAGACCCAACATCTATGAACCTTCTAAGACTCCGACCACAGGGATTTATTGACTGTTTTAAGTCATCAAAGAATTTCCAAAAAAATATTTATGTACAGTAATGAATTACCTTTTCTCTGGCTAACCCACCTCTGAGAATCTAAAATATTCACTAAAAATAAGTTGTGTTTTCATCTAAGTTGTTTTTCACAATAAAAAATAAATCTTAAAAATGTCAGTTTCTGTGCTGCCACCTTAACCTATTGTCATGATCTGACTATGTTGCCTTGGCAACTTCACAAGACAGAACAAGCTGCTGTATCTACCTGTGATGTCATAGCAGACAGCCTTGTCCTGGCAGCAGAATGAAATGGCTGCTCTCTCCTTAGCAATTTTAGCTACTTTTCCTGGGCTGTCTCGGCATTATTATTCATAGGAGGGATCACACAATGTCTATTTTGAATGTGGTATTCTTTTAAGTAGTAGATTGTTCTAGAGTTGGTCATCTTTCTTCCTTCATATCAGTCAATCAGAGCAGGACTGGAATATAGGGGGTCCCTGAGTTTCTTGTTTGTTGATTACATAGTATTCATTCCTTCTTTTCACCTTCCTAATTTTGTTTAGGTAGCCACTCCTCGCCACTCCCTGAAAGTCGTATTTGTGACTTTAAAAAAGCTTAATTTAGGGGCGCCTGGGTGGCTCAGTCGTTAAGCATTTGCCTTCGGCTTGGGTCATGATCCCAGGGTCCTGGATCGAGCCCTGAATCGGGCTCCCCGCTCCACGGGAAGCCTGGTTCTCCCTCTCCGCCTGCTTGTACTCCCTCTCTTGCTGTCTCTCTCTGTCAAATAAATCAATAAAATATTTTTAAAAAAGCCTAATTTATCTGCACTCCAGAAATGGATCCTAATAAGTAAACCAAGTATAGTAATTCTATCCCATAGTGAGTGATTTATTCAGGGACCCAGCTTTAAGCGAATCAGTACACAGGCATTTCTCTGTGACTGTAATGGTACAGGATTGAGCATATGATCAATTTGACTCGGTGAGATTACAAAGAAGAATTTGCATTCCGGGTTGGGAGGGAAGAAACTCTTTCACGGGTTAGACAAGAACCGAGAATTCTTTTTGCCACAATTATGGTAAACAAACAGGTTGAGAGTCGGTGGGATGCAAGCCCAACCCAAAACTGACACCTGGGAGAAGGGCAGAACAGAGAGAAGAGCATAGTAATAGAGCCAGAGCCCTTGCCCATGCCTTGCTGCAGACTGCAGACTGTCCCATTGCTAGACCTTTATTATTTAATATAATGCATCCTAAGATTTCTTAACACAGTTTAGAATTTAGAGTCAGAGTTTCTTGTAACTAGGAGGATTTTTATTTATTTATTTTTTTTTTTACAGGGAGAGGAAGTGAGGGGGCAGAAGGAGATAGAATCTCAAGCAGGCTCCATGCCCAGCACGTAAGCCTGATGCAGGGCTCAGTCTCACAACCCTACAATCATGACCTGAGCCTAAATCAAGAGTTGGACAGGCACTCAACTGACTGAGCCACCACCCAGGCGCCCCTAACCAGGAGCATCTTAATTCATGATCTTGGATACACCCTTTCCTGTCTTTGGGACTTAAGCTCTTCCTCTGAACAATTAAGGGTTTGGGTAGGAGTCCTCTAGATTGTCCTAATTTTCTAAACTTCAATATCTAAAAGGTAAAGCACAGTCCTGGGCATCATGTCGTTTTTAAAACAATGTAAGAAGTCAAGTGGGCAGTTAAGGCCCAAAGTTTAGGATAAAAGACACGACAAAATATGACACATTTTAAGAACAATGAGCTTTCAGAAGTTTACCTGAAGGACTCAGGGGGAGACACTAGAACTGCCCCAAACTCTAGTTTGTTATAAGAAGAACCAAGAAGAGGAAAAGGTAGTGAGTGAACCTTTTGGAAAGTACACAGTTTGAAAAGAGTGGCTGTCTCCTTCCTCACTATCACCTGTGGAGGAGGGGTGGCCAGTTGCTTCAGAGCTCAGGGGCCTCTGGTAGATGGGTTCATAAAGATTGCGGGTATCTGCAATGAGGAGAGACCTGAATTTATTCCCCAGTAAGGAAACTGCCTGGCTGGCGGTTTATCAATCTGTCCTTTTATCACCATGAACAGAGGAATAGAGAACTACAGCACCGCGGGGCTGAGAAGGGGGCCAGAGTGAGCAGCCCGTCCTGTGCATACCTGAGACCCCTGTGCACGGCACCAGCTGTGCTTAACCTGGGCCGCCTGCTAAATCAGGGAGCCCCAGTAGGATGGAGTACCTTTTGGGAAACCTGGGGGAATGGGTAAGTGGAACAAAGGCTGGGTTTCCCAAATCATGGAGTTGTGTAGACAAGAGAGGTCCTGCTGTCTAGACTGAGGACTTGAACTGCTGCATGTCGCGCAAGGCTGCCCTCATGCCGATGAAACAGTAAGTGTTTTTGGAAGGAAGGGAGGAAGGGAAAAAGTGAGTTGGTGAGTTCTCTTTGCGCAATACTATGCCCCCTGCATAAGTACATACACATACACATTTTTTTGAGGAAAAGGAGGATGATAAAGGTGCCCACTTCTTCTTCACAATATTATAGCTTGGAAACACTCATTTCAGGTTCTGACCCCTTTACTACTCCTTTCACTTCAAGTCTTAATACATCTTCAAACACACTTGGAACTCTTTTTTTAAATGATTTATTTATTTATTTGTTTGACACAGAGAGAGAGATCACAAGTAGGCAGAGAGGCAGGCAGAGAGAGAGCCTGATGCGGGGCTCAATCCCAGGACCCTGAGATCATGACCTGAGCTGAAGGCAGAGGCTTTAACCCACTGAGCCACCCAGGCGCCCCACACTTGGAACTCTTGGTATACTGGACCCACTTGCTTGCTGATCCTGACATACTCCATGTCCTCTCACACTCACCTGGGCCTGCGCCCTAAGGCCGCCTCTCCTGGTTTGTCTGGCAAACTCCTTCTTTGCTATTAAGAAGAGAATTTTGAAGGCTTTCTTGACTGTCTCTTACAAGATTTGGGTCTTCCAGTATACCCTGTATATCTCTTTTTGTTAATCTTTATTTACTTACTGACTCATGTATACTTGGGGCCTCTTATGCAATCTAAACTTGGTATTTTTCTTTTTTAAAGATTTTATTTATTTATTTGACACAGAGAGAGAGATTACAAGTAGGCAGAGAGGCAGGCAGAGAGAGAGGAGAGAGGAGAAAGCAGGCTTCCCGCTGAGCAGAGAGCCCGATGTGGGCCTCGATCCCAGGACCCTGGGATCATGACCTGAGCCGAAGGCAGTGGCTTTAACCCACTGAGCCACCCAGGCGCCCTAAACTTGGTATTTTTCTTACATTGAATTAGTACCATTTACTTTCCTCATATTTGTTTGCAGTGAACATGTTCCCGCTGCTTACTTCCTACTGCTCTGTTGTAATAAAGTTATTTGAAATTCAAATTGCATTCTCCAAGGTGTTATCCACATTTTCCACTCTAGAAAAATATTGACAGAGCTGCCTATATAACGAAATCCTATTACTTTTATAGATAGGAAGGTTGTTTAAAGATTATCTAATCAACATCCTTGTTTCAGTGATTAGGAATCTGAGGTCATCAGAGGTGAAATTACTTCTCCAAATTTATAGAGCTGCTTTATAGTAAAGCCAAAACACAAACCCTGGTATCCCAAAAGCTAGTAAGGTGTGATAGGGTTCCCCCCGCCCAGTACTCTCGGCAAAGCCAAACACACTATCTTAAATTGAACTTACTCATGATTCTATGGCAAAATTACTAAGCATCACCTGAGTAATCTCACATTGATTTCAGAACCTCTGGTCACAGCGCTGAGCCAGGATACTCCAAGCCAATAAATGACAGGTTTAGGCAGGATCATAACATGTGTCAGAAAAGATAGGGTTAGCATGAGACAAGGTAACTAGTGAAAAATGTTATATACTCCCTGCACCATTCTTAGAATTTGGGATTCTTAAAACTGGAAGGGACCCTACAAGTTACTCAAAGAAGTGTCTTCAATATGTTAAGCATTTCCATAGGCCATTGACATACAAAGTCTTATTCATTACAAAACAAATGATGTTGAGGAAAGTGTTAACCTCTCTTTTAAGATGGCAGAACTTGGGTTGAGAGAAGGTAAATTCTTTACTCAAATTTAAAGTCAAGACGTTGTAGAGCTGATCTACAAGCACAGGTGTGCCCAGCTCTAAGATCTTAACCCTTTGTACCTAAATCAGATTTACTTCCTCCAATTACAGAATTCTCTTGTATAGATTACAAGGAGTCAGGTCCCCATCTTCCAGAACAACATAGTCTGGAGTGGATTCTATTTTGAGAGGCAGCTCTTTCTCTATTTGACTAGCTCTGAGTTTTCTTTGTAGTTTTTGACCCCCAAACTTGCCTACCAGAAACTTCCACTGAGTCTTTATGCAGTTTTTTGGAGCAAACCTAAACAAGCTAAATCTTTGTAACTCTATTTTTCCCCGACTCCTGTTACTTTCCCCCAATCCTGGGCCTTCATTTCTTCAGAGAAGACATCCAGTATTCTCTTAACTATTCTATGTAAAACTTTCTTCATGAGCTACTTCCCAGGTGGTGCTTCTTGCACCTTATGTTTTATAATTGCCAGTGTCATTGTTGAAGCACAGTGCCCAGACTAGAACACAATACTCCACTTGTAGTCTGTTTTCAACTTGTTACAAGGGGTATTAAGTTTCAATGAATGCAGTCAAAGTTTATTAGCTTTTCATCAGGATCTCAGCACACTAAGGACAGATTTTCGAGCACCCTCTACGAGGTTTGAGAACACTCAAGAAACTCTCCAAAGCTAAGCCAACAACACTTAAGATTCCTCTCATTAAAAAGAAACACTATTAACATGCAGTCAAATGCAGCTGAATTGGATCTCAAGTCCCAAAATTAAAGACTTTTGCAGGAAATTACGAGCTATTCAGCCCTGCGTTACTTTTGTTCAGTTAGTCATAGAGCTGAGTTATACTTGGTAGAACTTTTGCCAGCATCTGTATTGAGATGTGCATTGGTCTTCATCTGATGCCATTTCTATGAACACCCCAGTTATTGAAACCAGGCCATATGAATAATAGAACCATAAATTCCAGACTGGGTCACCATATGTTAAGAAATTTAGTTTCTTTTTCTGACTGCACATTTTAAGAATGCCTTTTACTTTAATGGGTTCCCAGGTCACCTGTTGGACCCTTCTCTTCAACACAAGAGAGAGTTAGCAACAACCTAGAAAAATCATTTTTCTCTGTCCTCAGGAATCAAGAAAGAAAAGGAGTAGTCAAAGAAATTCTCAATCAACACTGAGTATCATACATCTTTTATACTGTTAGTGCAGAAGCAATGTGTTATAAGAAGAAAAATACATCTTTTGGATGTCACAGCTAATCAATACTATTTGTATGCTTGCAATAGATAAAAGGCTCAGCTAGATTGTAAACAGCATAAGAGCATTCCCGTCTTTAGCATCATGTTGCATACATGGCAGATAATGCTGTATACAGTTACATGAACAACTGAATGAACCAATAAAATCGAACCTACAAATGGCTGACATTAGCTTGAATCATTAGGTTTGAGTGTTTCCTTGGTGGGGTCTTTACAGCCTCCTTCAGTGAGCTGAACTTTAGATTTTTGATGTCATTGCTTATTAGTAATGCGCATAGACAGTGCCCTGAGACAAAGTCTGATTCCTTGGTTTTATGTTCTTTCATAATTTAGTTGGATGAATGAGTGAACTGAGCTTCTCCACACATATGTTTTTATTCTTCTATCTTGGGAGAGGTGATATGATCAAAAAGAATATTTTCCATCTGGTCCAGACGCAGACTTTCCAAGCTAATGAAATAGGTCTTATCTTATGGATAGGTTTAGGAAGAGGTCAGATGTTTTTAACAGTATCCTGACAGGATTATTATTTTGTAAGGAGTAAGGTTAAAAGTCACAGTAATAGGACAAATGTGTTATCCTCATAACTCATAAGAGATATAAATTATCTTGGAAGAAAATAGTATTTATTTCAGTGAGGAGTGCTTACTCTTAGGTAATTTGTGATGTAATCAGATCTTGTTGATATGGAGAATAATTTGAAAGTAGAGAATGCACAGTCTTTCTCACTCACAGAATGAGACCTCATACCTTTTCATTTGTAAGATATCAAAACCTGGGCTAAGAAAATCCTTTCTTGTCCAGGCAAAGATATTAGCTAAGATAAAGGACTGGGACCTTGTTTTCAAGTATAAATCTTCACACACACACACACACACACACACACACACACACACACACACGCGCGCACACATACACACGCGCTCTACCACATAGCAGAGTAAGGAGCATCACAGGGGAGAAGATAGGCTGGGTGAGGGAACCTGTTACACCAGAGCTATGATAGCACTTACATTGTGTATTTGTATTTATTATTTAACTATTTGGCTAATGTTTTTTTTCTACACCCTGAGCTCCTCTGCATTGCTCCTTCTTGCATCTCTGGTTCCTAGCCTGATGACTAGCATGTAGTAATTTCTCCATTTAAATGAATGAAGGTTAAATACATAAATGAAAAGCTTCCTTTCTCAGTAAAAATAAAACCCATAGTCTTCCAGGTTGGAACCAGGTGTAGAGTCTTTCAAGGATGAGGGGAAGCTGGTGAATCAGCCTATGTCTGTCCCAGTGACTGATCTTTCCCTTCAGGGTCTATCACTCATTGTCCCTGACATCTCCAGGCTGGTCTATACCCTCTTTACACTCTTGTCCAAGCAAGGACACTGGACCTCTCTCTTAATATCTCTTGTTCCAGATGAGACAGAACTGGAATATCCAAATAAAATTTAATTACAGTCTCATGGATAATAAAGGGGAAATAAACACAGAGTTCTAGGAGTTTCAAAAGTCCAGTTTAAAGATCTTATTTTTGAAATTTTGAGTGGTGTAGAAATAAATTATCTGGTATATTACAAGGAGATAAAAGAAAACTAAATAAGTTAATAATATCTGTTTCTTAATAAAATATTAAATTGGGCTTATAAATGATAAAACCATGAAATATTCCAGAGCCTAGAATGTGGTCCAATTTTCTGTATTTCCAGGGAATCCAAAAATATGAAAAGAATTGTCCACCATAATACAGACTAGTGAAAGAGACAAAATTGAAATTCAGTCCTCTCAATATCCAGTCCCATTCTTTTGTCACTGAACTTAATATTAATTATCAACTGCCAGACTCTTAAGGTCTCCATGGGCCCTAATCGCTGAAATCTAAAATTGATTAGAAGCCAAATTAATTCTACTTGTGATATTTTTATGAAACATGCTTTATCTTTATATCCTCCTACTGTTTTGTAACTGGAGACGTAGCCCAGTGCATTAAAAAAATCTTGATAGTTGCTGTTAACTGATGAATTGTTTTTAGGGTAGTAAGACAGAAGGAGAGAGGGTAATTGCTTATTTAGAAAAAGAGTTCAGAGATCATTGCAACTTCTCTTTCAATTTGTCAGATGGAGTTTTGTGGATAATTCAGGAGACAATCACATTCAGGAGATGATCACGTAAGAAATGAATGGACTAAATTGTTCTGGGCCAACAGTGTGATGGAAGAGGTGTTCAAGGATGGATTAAGATAATGATCCAAAGGGAATGTTGAGTAAATTTGCCTGGAAGGAGCAAGGAGAATGGGCGGAAGAGATGGAGATAAAGAAAGTGAGGTAGTTAATTTATCTAGAATATCTGCCTAGAAGCTTTCCAACCCTTTCAGGTTTCCAACTGACCTTTATTAGATTGTCCACCTGGAATTGGAATTTGCACCACCAGTCTGTATCTCCAGGTGCACTGCAATCAGCAATGACTGTTTTGCTAAGTTCTTGGATGAACAATTGCTAATGAGCAAGTTCAATCATAACACTATAAGAGAGAAATAAAAATAATGCTGTGTGCAAGAAAACTGTCAAAGCAGTGTTTGGGCTAAACTATGGAAAGATGTTATCATTTCTCAAAGGCATTAGACCACACCATATGATGAGACCTTCATAGAAAAGAGGGCAGGCATGGTCATTAGGACAGGATGAGGGAAAACTAAGTCATCAACAGAGCCTGGAGAATGCTATAATGTGCAATGTTAAAGGACTGAGCAAGTTTGGATGTGATTTTGACAGGTATGAAAATCAAAGAGTTCAGTGGGGTGGAGTATGTCCCTGGGAGTTATCATTGGAAAGGGAAGACCCCAAATCTGAGTTATATTTTGGACCTAGCCAGTAGGCTGTTACTAAACATAACTGGAACCAAGGCAGAGAGCCAAGACAAAGCATCTTGGAGTTCTACAGAGTGGGACAGCCACAGGAGTGTTGAAAGGAAGTACTTGGGACGTACCAGGGCATTCAGGGTTTATTCAGTGTACCAAGGCTGAGTCTATGGCACCAAAGGCCATCTACATTTGGTGCACTAGGTAAGAATACTGATTTGAAGATTAAAAACATTGATTCTAAATCCTGACTTTGCAGCTTACCAGCTATGGGGCCTTGAGGCATAAATTAATTAAGCTATTTGAACCTCACTTTCTCCATTTGTAAAATGAGATAATACCTAACTCACGGGCCTTATCGAGAAGATTCAAGGAAATACTATCTTAGTTCATATTTCAGTATGTTTAGGTCAGTGTTCAGCAAATGGTTGATATATTATTTTAATTATTTTTTACTGATCAGAGCAAAAGTTGCTAATATGCCTGTGGCCCTAGCCAGGGATGACAGGAACTAAGTGAGCTTGTCTGACAGTGGTGGCATGAACTCTAAATGAGCAAGCCAAGGAAATTGAAGAATTTAGAGGTGCAAGCTGGGTCTCAACCATCAAAGGGGCCACTTTTTTGGGGGGGTAAAGATTTTATTTATTTAACAGAGAGAAACAAAGCTAGAGAGGAAACACAAGCAGTGGGAATGGGAGAGGGAGAAGCAGGCTTCCCACTAAGCAGGGAGCCCGATGCAGGGCTTGATCCCAGGACCCTGGGATCACAACCTGAGCCGAAGGTAGACGCTTAATGACTGAGCCACCCAGGTGCCCCCAAGGGGACCACCTTTGAAGGGATCTATTTAGTTAATTCCTTCTTAAAGTCTGTTGTCAAAAATAGAGTACAGAAATTTCATGTCCCATTCTCTGCCAAGTTTTATTGTTTTAAGAATCAAACAAGGTCCAAAGTTAACATTTCGATTCAAGACTCTATTTGACATCTACTGGATATGGCTCACTCCATATAGATGGACCATTTTAACCATTGGAACATATGAGTATACTCGTATTGCAGAATACTCTAAAAAACACTTGGATAAGAATTTGTTTTGTTAAGTAGTTAAGCAGTTCCCCTATAATCCTGTTTGGACTATCAATTGACATGGCAAAACCTTACTCCAGATAATGGAGAAAATATAGTTCAGTCCAATTTCTGCCCATACCATCACATATCTGTGGGATCTGAATAAATGAGACTTTACCGTGTCCAAGAATATCAGGGGGTTTCCTAAGAGATTTACAAATATAAGTCAAAGTTAACTTCACAGTTACTAAGGATTCCTATTTCTCCATCAGTTGTGACTGTGGAAGTACAGTGTAAATGTAATAATCCTGATAAGAAAAGTCATCCTTAGCTTAATTTAGAAAAGAAAGAGAAAAACCCAGAGGCCAGAGGTCTGTTCCAAACCCTTTCTGAAATATATAGTGTTGTAGACCTTTACCTTTGCTCAAGAGAAATGCAAGATATGGAATTTATTTATCTATATATTCAACAAAAAAATTGAATTGAGTGTCTATAGTACTGGGATACCGAAGTGAGTACAAATGATAAAATTAGTCCTCATGGAGCTTACATTTT
This sequence comes from Ailurus styani, assembly GCA_002007465.1. NCBI lineage: Eukaryota > Metazoa > Chordata > Mammalia > Carnivora > Ailuridae > Ailurus > Ailurus styani. The sequence continues at coordinate 2,425,117 of LNAC01000132.1, read as the reverse complement.
AGTGCAAGGAGACAGACAATAAATACACAAATATACTATAATTCAAGAAGAGATAAAAGGAATTAGGAAAAAATGTAGCAGAATAAGGACTGGGAGATGAATGGGAGAAGATGTTTTTATAGACAGCATGTCAGGGTGGGTGCTCTATAGAGAGGACAGGTGAATAGAGACCAAAATGAAATGAGGAAGTGAATGTAGCAGAAAGCAGGCCTGGCAGGGTCTTCTGCAACATTCCATCAACCCTTGTCCCCCCCCAGTCGCAGAGGCTTCTTCCTCAACAGCAATGCCACTTTGAGACTTGGGGGACATGACTTCTTTTTCCTCCAAAGATACAGCAAGAACACAATTCCTATCTGCCATGTACTCTACCACCTTTGTCACCACCAATTTTTATCACTTCCTACTGCCAACACTATTTTAATACTAATGGCCTGTCCCTACAGATTTAGTAGCTCAGCTTTTTAAGTGCTGTAGACAGTTAAGTGTCTGTTTCTTATGAGTCTGGGTAAAAGGAAAAATAAACATATGCAAGAACTAATTTAGGTAGCTTGAAAAATCTTTTATATCAGGAATTTTTCGAAGTTGTTTTGATAGAAGAAACTCTTTTTTCAGACACTAGATTGTAAAATAGATTATGTCATATAAAACAGAAAAAAGAACTGTTTTGGATGAGGTGGGCTGGAGGTCTCAAAGATAGGGCTGCCCACAAATTCTTAGACCTTCCTCAAAGCCCTAGGAGCAAGTCTCCTTGGAACAAATGGAAAGAAGATGAAGTTCAAAGATGGTGGCAGGGGGATTTTTTGTTCATTTGTGTGTGTGTGTGTGTTTTAAAAATATTCAACATTCATTCTTTGAGTTTCTGGTCAGTGCAATGCACTGCCCAATAAATTGAGGGCAAGAGTGAAGGGTAGAAAAGAGATAAAAAGAAATCACGTATTGATCATATTCTGAAGGAGATAAGATAGTGAGATATAATGGTTAAAAGTATGGTGCTTGAGTCAAATAATTTCAAAGCTCAGTTCTTAGCTGTGTGGTCTTAAGTCACCAACCTTACTATGCTTCAGTTTCTTCAGATGTGCAGTGAAACCTATTGATTTGGTCCTTCATCACATTATTGTTGCTCCCTGCCAGGAGATTTTCTCCAAACATGATGGATAAAACACACTCCCTCTCCAGCTAAGCTTCACTGGATTGAGCAATAAGGAAATAAAAGTGAGTTCACTTTATGAGAATGAGGAATCAAGGCAAAGTGTTCTGGTGCCCGGAAGATGACCCCATACTGGACCTATTCTGTTGTCATTCCTGGACTCTAGTTACCTGCTGTCTTAAGAAGTTATCCAGATGGAAGTGTTGGGCCTTTCACATGTTAGAAGAGATCAAGGCCTCTGTCCCTGACTTGAGTTCTTTTGCAAAGCTTGGTTTTAAAAATAAGTTTCTAGAGTCACCTGGGTGGCTCAGTCGTTAAGCGTCTGCCTTTGGCTCAGGTCATGATCCCTGGGGTGGAGCTCTGCATCAGGCTCCCTGCTTTGTGAGAAGGCCTGCTTCTCCCTCTCCCACTCCCCCTGCTGGTGCTCCCTCTCTCACTGTGTCTCTCGCTGTCAAATAAATAAATAAAATCTTAAAAAAAAAAAAAAAAGTTTCTGGAAAGCAAAGATCGCAATCTATTCAAAGCCCAATGCCCATTGTGCTAAGTCTGCCTTGTACATTCCCGGCTGGTGGAGGGGTCACAGAGAGTACTTGCATGATTTGTCTTGCATTTTCAGCAACATCACTCACTTACCAGATGCATTTCATTCTGGAAGCATGTAGAGGCCCTCTTCCCATTGATAGCAGGAATAAACTACTTCCTTGATAACCAGCACAAAGTCTGTCCCCCCAACCCCCCAGTGCTGATAGAGGAAGGGAAAAGGCTTTCAGGTCTGTGGGGGCCTGTAGGAACACACTGTGTGAGCATGTGTACCTGTGTATAGGGAGTAGATAGGGGTAAGAGATGAATGCTGAAAGGGACTTTTTCTTGTCAATATGTTTATTTTATAATGATGAGAATATTAAATAAAAAGTATGATCATAAAGTAGCAACACAGTGCCTTGCATATAGTAAATATTCAGTACATGGTGGCTGCTCTTCTAATTGATAACCATGAAGCAGGCCTGCATTGGTCAGAACCCCACTTCAAACTACCTTAAACAAAAGGGGAGTTTTTTTATGGCTTGGAAAAAACAGAAATGAAAAAAAAAATCAGAGAGGAACACATATACAAAGTAGTTTCACAGGTGTTGGAGCCTGAGAGGACAAAATGGAACCCTGAGCTAACACAGAGATGGTAGCCGCAGAAAGACGCTCCCTCTCCCAGCTGGTGCACAGAACAGAAGGGTAAGCTTCCAGAACCATGAATCTCAGAGAAGTGGCTCTATGGGCCTACTGCTCAGACTTCAGGAAAAGCTTCTACTCCAGCTACTGGTGGTTCCTCTGAGGGCTGTGATAAGTCAGCAACTGAGAGCCAACTGCCGCCGCTGAGAAGACACTGATGATAACGGCCAGAAAACAGAAAGTCCCTGCTCTTCTCTTTGGGCTTCCTTCTCTCCCTCCAGTGCCTCTTGTAAGCCAACAAAAAGCCAGCTGGCAGAGGGTTCTGAGAAACGCAGTTTGCAGAAAATAGAAAGGCGACAGGGAGCTGAGAGACAACAGGTAAATAACTGGCAAATTGGCCTATGGAATGCAAGGACAGTGCAACTCAGAAACCAGAGGAAAGAGGACCTGGATGATGCCTGGACTTCTCTGTTCCCTAACTTGTACTTGTCACTGCTCACTGACTTAGGCAGTCCTGTTCTTCAGGAACGTATGCTGTAGGCCACCAACATTGATGCCTTCTAACTTTGGCCACTTAGGGAGGGAGCTTAGTTCTCCTTTTTCTCAAGTCTAGTTTTAAAAGTCTTAAGAAAGACTCTAGCTAAACTTCCAGCTGGAAACAGGAGCTCCATCTAGACCAGCCAACTATGACCAGGAACACAGGAATTGCCACCAAAAAAAAAAAAAAAAAGCAGAGTAGGTGCTAGAGAAGGAACCAAGAAGTAGATGCAGCCAGGTCTCAGGATAGGGATCCTGGACAGACAAAACAAGAGCTAGCCCCCACCATGGTCACAAGGGACTTAAAACAGGGGGGAAAAAATTGCTACAGGTTGGGAAAAACAGAGACTGGGGAAAGCTTCTCAAATGGCTAGTCATTGAGGTGAGTTGTGAAGCAAAGGGCCTGGGGAAACTGGAGGGGCCTGGAAAGGCCCTTCAAGGGGGCGAAGGAACATCGTTTGGAAAGATGTGGAGACCTAAAAATGCACATGATGTACAGGGCTCAGAAAGTAATCAATTTGACTAGAGCAGGGTGGAATAAAAGTGAGTAGCTAGTAAGAGTCAAAAAGCTAAATTAGGGGCAAAACATGGAATGCCTGGCTGGACTGCGTGTTATTTATTCTTAGACATAGAGGTTTACAGATTTTTATGCTGCTGGGAGTTAGGAAGTATGGGTGGGAGGAGAAAGTAGAACATGGGAAAGCTATGCCTTAGGCGTTTGCTCAGGTGAACTGAAACTTAACTAAATTATGTCTGCCTTGCTGTAATATGAACTTGACCCAAATTTGCAGCCTTTTTGAGTTTCTGATTTTTTTTTCCCTCTTCAAAGTGGAGTGAATAAAATTGTGCTGTTTGACTGAGAATAGGCTTATGAAATACTTGACCTTGGGCACGTAGAGATGAGTGCATCTCAAACTTGGTAGTCACAAGGGGTATTTCTCTTCTCTTGTGTAATATTTCAGTAATGGATCAGTAATATTTTTGGAGACATCAAAATTCCAAGAATCAGACTGGTAGTCTAAGGCTTCCAACGTACCTTCTCTTCTGCTCTCAAAATACTCTAGTTAATGCTTAGGCATGGATTCCATTGTGACTTCTTTTTTTCCTCCCACTTCCTTTTGGCTTGAATCCCATTAACTACTGTACCATAATGAGAAGAGGAAGAGAAAGACCAAATCTCTGAAACATAATTCAGATTATGTTTGATCTTCAGGATTCTCAGGAATTTGGAGCAGGCACAATAAGAAAAGCTAACAGAGCCTAGTTTGCCGTGTAAGAGCTGGTGACCAGGGGCTTTCTCTGAATCTCAGTTTTTTCTTCTTTATTGTGAGAATGATAACAATTATATTTCACAGATAATATTGATGGGGGAGCAGAAGGCAGGGTGAGGATAAAGCATGTAACCCCTCTCCCCCAACCTCCCACCCCCCAGGTAAGATCTGTGTGACATTCCTCAGGCACTCCCACTGCCCTAAAGCTAAAGGAAAAAACAAATGGTTAACTAACAGAGGTCACAGTCCTGCAGGGCAGGAGTCTCCATCAGTTTACAAATGTCTTAGTGATTTACAAGGAAAAAGCATTCTTATCAATAACCTGACTTCCAAAGGCCCATAACTCAATTTCCTGGAGCCCTAGTATTACCCTCCCCTCCATGAGTGAAGTGGTAAACAGAGGCAGAAGGAGTGTAAACAAAATTAAATTTCTTTGTGACCTGCAGCCTACTGACAAGGATTTGTACTAGGAAGAGTATAACATTCCTCCAGCAAACTCCCAACTGCCTAAATATTAAGGCTTTACTAGAGGGAAAAACAACCTTAGCTTGACAACAGCAATAGCTTTCAGTATCCGGAGAGTCTTCTTTAGCATATCAGAGTCCTTTTGGACACCTCCCTTTTCCCTTACCTCCCCCAACTCCCAGTCTGCCATTCCTCACAACCCTAGTGCACCTGCTCTTTCTGCCCATGGGGTCCTGTCCCTGTGCTTTAATAAAATCACCTGGCACCAAAGATGTCTCAAGAATTCTTTCTTGGCCGTCAGTTCCAGACCTAAATAACATTCCAAAAAACTACATCAATATGAAGACTAAATGAAGTAACATTTGCAATTTAAAAAAAAATCACTTCTCATGTCCTTTGTTTTCCAAACATGGACACCCAGAAGACCACATGAACAGAGCTGACGCCAGGATTCACTCACTGGCCTACTTCGGTTCAGGTGACATTTGCTGACCTTGCTGCTCAGCTTCTCTCTCTAGTTCCCTTGTCATGTTTAGAAACCAGCAGACTCAGAAGGGCTCAAGGTCAGAGATAAGGATGCCCAAATTTCTAAGTGGCCAAAATCTGAGAAGGACCCAGAACTCGGAAAAGTTAGCTACTCTGAGGACAACTGCAACTATAAGATGGATGCATCAACTTGAAAGCCCCTGCTAGGATTGATAACTGTATGAACAAGTTGACTAACCAGAAGAGAATAATCCCCAAAAATGTGTGAGTAGAGATACAACAATTATATCCTGCTTCTTAACAAAGTCTGTCAATTCCAGTCCAGCTGTGTCTTTCCTAGATACACGGTAGCTCATCTAGGCACTCAAAGGCAGCAACTTTAGAACTTCCAAGGACTTCTAATCATCTGCAGGGTAAAACCCAAACCTGCCCCTTCTATCCAGGACTCTTCATAAAGTGACTCAGATTCATTGCCTTCACAAGCCCAGTTTCCCTCCCTGGATGGTTCTTCCTCTGTTGGATCCAGCCTTCCCAGGGCTCTGGGCTTCTGGTGCTGGTGACTCCCTCTCCCCAACTGCTCTATTACCGCTCCTACTCAATTTTCATGATAGAAATCAGATATCACTTCCTCTGAGAGGACGGGCATTCTTACTTTCTCCCTCCTCATAAAACACAGGTACTAAAATAGACTGTCTTTCAACTAGACTATGGGTAGTCCCTTGAGGGCAGAAGCGAGGGATGATTCATGATGACATTCCACCTCTTCGTCTCTCTTTACTCCAAGTTTGACATTTATGAAATTTTTAGAGAGAATGAGAAAAAAAAAATCTTTCTTGCATGAATATCTTTCCCTGAGCCCTGTGTCTTCTGGGACCCCCCTTTCAATGAGAGCAGTGGTAGAATGGAAAACAGGTTCCGGGGTCCCTCAGTCATTGTCTTAGCCCTAGTCTGCCACCTGTTAGCTATGTGACCATGATCCAGTTATTCAACTTCTCTGAGCCTCAGTCTTCATTTTCATGATGAGAATAGTAATCACGATTACATTTGGTAGGAAATGTGAGGACCAAATAAAAAACTACTTAAAATTTTTAAAAATATAAATAAGAGAAATTAAAAATTACATAAAGATTAAATATTTTAAAGTGAAAATATTTTAAAATATTTTATATATTTTAAAATATATTTTTAATATATGTTATATATAATTTATTTTATATAGTTCATTTCATAATTTTATTTTTATATATTTATATATTTAATACATTTTATAATTTTATATATTATTTATATATTTATATTTTATATCTATATATTTTATATTTTAAAGTGGAAACAGCTTTTTTTTAAAAGTTATTTACTCAGAGGGTAGAGTAGGAAGACAGACAGAAAACAATAAACAAATTGAAGGAGACAAAGACAATGAGAGCATTTCACAAGTGGCTTCTGATAAGAGGTAAATAGAAGTGGCTAATATTAATGTCTGAAATGAAAGTTTGAAGATTTTTCCAAGTATTAATCAATCGTTTCCTATGACAAAATCTAAAATTGGTGTTACTGTTTAAATATTGACATTCAAACCCAAATAGTAATAAAATAATTTCTAGTAAAAGACAATTAAATGCAAGTTTCTATTTCAAGGGCAGAATATATTTTTAAACCCCCTTTCTTCTGCCATGCTTCTCTGTTGCTTTATTTGCACGTCAACCCTTCAAAACCAGTTTCTCAGTTTGAGTCCGCCCCCTGCTAGCCTGCCGCTCTGGATTCTGAGGATTCTGAGGTTCTCTGCCTCTCTTCTCACAGAAGAGATCCATTCTTCAATGAAGAGATTCATTCGTTTGAAGATCCATTCTTCAAAACTATTTCTCAAAGCAGCTTGGAAGATCTGACTCATATATAATCAACTCACTTGTAATCTCCACTTAGATCAAATAGAGGTTGAAAAGGACAAAATACCCCTCAGTTTTCCTCCTTTTGTAGAGGAAAAACCCCAGTTCTTTCCTCCTATGGGTCTATATCCCTGTGTCTCCTTCACTTTTCACCCAGGACACTTCCCTTCTGACGTGAAATGTAGAGGTTTTTCCCCACACTGAGCAATTCTCCATGACACCAATCGGGTATCCTACAATTTACCTTCTGGAGAAAATGTCAGATCACACAGGTTACGGGTTCAGTCCCATAAGGCCAAGATTGCCCCCCTCCCAATATACTTTGGATGCCAATTTCAAGCCCACATTATCACCCATTGGCTATGAGGTGCCCTCAACCTCCTCCTCAATTTTGATTGATTTGCTAGAGTGGCTCATAGAACTCCAGGAAACACTCACTTACCTTTAAACAATTAATTAAAGGACATGATAAAGGACACACGTGAACAGCCAGATGGAGACAACCCATGAAGCCTAGGAGCGTCCCGAGCACAGGAGCCCCTGTCCACATGGAACTGGGGGGCATCACTCTCCGAATGTGGATATGATCACCAGCCTAGAACTTCTCCAAACCCCGTACTATGGGGATTTTATGGAGGCTTCATTACAAAGGCATGATCAACTATGAACTCCATTTGCAGACCCTCTCCCCTCGCTGAGAGGTGAGGCTGAAAATTCTAAGCTTCTAATCCTGGCTTCGTCTCTCTGGTGATCAGTGCCCACCCAGGGGCCAGTCGGGAGCCCACCCAGAGCTGCTTCATTAGAATGAAAGATGCTCCCAATGCTCTTATCATATATGAATTTATAAGGGTTTTAGGAGCACTGTGTAGGAACTGGGGGTAGAGACCAATAAATATATTTTTTATTATCTCACAGCGGTCAATTCCAGTTATAAGAAAACAAGGTAGTTTGGGAGTCATTCTAAGGACAGAAATAAAATACATCAGGGAAAGCTGCTTCTCTTACCAGCTATGAAATGATAGCTCAGATTTTAGGGGGAAAACAAATCCAAAGGTAATTGAAAGGTAAACTGGGACTCAAGGAGTAATAAAACAGAGAACAGTGATAATAAGGGTTATCCAATTATGATTCTTTGGAGACTATGAAGTAACACCCATCAAGTTCTCTATCACAAAAGGCATTCATTCAAGGCCTGTAGTTTTGAATAATTATTCCAATCAAAGATTTCCACGGAGTCACAATGGTGGTATATAAATATATAACAATCAGTTAATGAAATGAGCCATAAAAAATGAGATAAACACCTCTAATATTAACTTTTCTCTTGATTTCCCTTTGCATACATCAATGAGGAGTGGAGGCTGGGTGATGGGTATAAATAAAATTGAAATGTGTGCACAGTAAAGTAGCATCACTTAGCTGGAGAACATGTGGTCGGTTACCTGAGCTGTTGTTGGTAGAGTCTGATTGAAGATAACGGATATGACAAAATCTACAAATCAAAGTCACATCCCTATGTCATACATCAACCTCACAGGTCCTAGTTTACGATGTATTTATTTTTAATTTTTAAAGTAAACTTAATAGTTATTTAGGTTTTTTTTAAAGATTATTCAAGGGAAAATTGTGTTTTTTCCTTTCTTTTTCTTTTTTTTTCTATTTTCTTTGGCTTAAAAGAAGGATATAGGGCGCCTGGGTGGCTCAGTGGGTTGGGGCCTCTGCTTTCGGCTCAGGTCATGATCTCAGCGTCCTGGGATCGAGGCCCGCATCGGGCTCCCTGCTCGGCGGGGAGCCTGCTTCCCCCTTTCTCTCTCTGCCTGCCTCTCTGCCTCCTTGTGATCTCTCTCCCTNAAAAAAAAAAAAAAAAAAAAAAAAAAAGAAGGATATAGAAAAGGTTAAAGAAAAAAATTAAGCACCCACAGTAATGCCAGTACACAAAAATAATCACTTTTGCTATTTTGTGTATTTCATTCTAATCTTGTTTTTTTTTTTTGCATGTGACTATAAATAGATTGAAAAATGAAAATCACTCTCTCTATATAATTCATACCCTGCCTTTTTCATACTGATCGTTATTTTAAGCCCAGCACTAACAAGTTTGGCTGTCTAAAATATTCATAGCATTTTAGAAGCAGCAAATTAGAAGAGAGATTTAGGGACAGTTAAAGAAAAATTTGCTCTCAACTCACAAATGAATGTCTGAGAGTGTAGTAAGTTGGAAAAATCTTTGCGTGAATAAAATCATAAAAAGCTGAGGATTAGAGAGGAACTCAGAGAACACGCAATTCAACCATTGTGCAAATGTTTAATTCCTTCTAAGGCATCTTTGTGGAATGAATACCTTAGTGACAAAGAATGTAATACTTCCCAGTGGAGCCCTTTCCATTTCCAGAATGATTTTTGTGTTAGTTGGGGCAGGGCTCCTATCTGTAACAGATAATCTAGTCAAATAAATCTAGTCAAGTCAAGTCCAAAATGGGTTACCTAATGGGTAGCAGGCTCCCCTCCAGGCACTGATTCAGGGCCTGATCTTCTTTCATCTCTGGCATGTAGCTTCCAAAGCTTCCAGTATCATCCACTTGAGGCCAGTGGAAGGAGAAAAAGCATGGAGGATTGTGCAAAGGAGTTATTTCTGGAGCAGGCCTGAAAGCAACAAATGTCACATTCCATTGGTCAGAACTCGATCACATGGACATACCTAACTGCAAAGAAGGCTGGGAAACGTGTCTAATTTTGTGCCCAGGACAAGGAGAAACAGGTTCTTGTAAATGACCTGCCACTTGATGCATAGTTTTATTCATTAGAAAGTTCATTCTCATGTTGAGCTAAAATTCCACATAGATTGGTTCTAATTCTGCCCCCACAACAATATAAAATAATTCTAATCCCTCTTCCACAAGATAACCCTTCAAATGTCTGAAGAATGATTTTTTAAGTCTCCCATATATCTTATTGTCTTCAATCAAACTCCCCCAATTTCTTTAATTTCTTCATGTGACATTGCTATTAAAGCATAGTCATTTGGGGCCATTTGTTATAAGCACATTTTTTACATATCTGTTTTCCCCAAAGGCATTAATATTTTAGGCATGAAAATAACAACTAATATGCATAATAGAACTCTTCAATTATCTAGAAATAATTTAAGCTTACAGGTAAAATATGTAACACAGTTAAAATATATGTCATTGAAAAATTATTAAAATAAAAAGGAAACTACAGTTCTAAAAAGTTAAGTTTCATGTATCAAGATGTTACAATGGGACTTGTTTGCCTTATCTTAGTGTCAGCTCTAAGGTACTCATACTGCATATATCAGGCTACCAAAATGAGCCTGAGATACAATTCTTCCCCTTGGCCAGATTCTCCCAAATGCAGATTTATAAAGAAAATGATCCAGGTCTCTTAAACTCCTCAGTCAGATCAAAAATAAGAGTGGGAACTGTTTAAAAAAAAAAAGGTGGGGGGAAGGAGATGTCTTTGAGGCATGCATTTACTTTGCTATGAGTCTCTACTTGGCCTGTTTGGAGAAGTGGAGTTACAATCTTCTCAACTCCAGTCCTTGTGAAGTGATCTTCAAGAGGACCACTTGGAGAGATCCTATGCTGTCCTCTGCAGCTGGAGAAGACTGGTGTCTAAGAAAGCAGAAGTAGACTGTGGGAGACATAGAGAGTGAGGAAGAGGTTAATTGATTAGTGTAGGGACTCAGAGCAAGTGTTGCTGTCACGGTGAGATCGGCCTTTCTTCCAGAGTCTGACAGGGCCAACAATACAGACATATTTCCTATGGACTGTGTGTGGGCCACACAGACCCTATCAGTATGGAGTCTTCTTGGGTCTTATTCAATAGTGTACCCAGAGGAGCAAGAAGATAGCTGGGAACTGAGAAAGTAATCTTGCGGTTGAGAATAGAGATGCATCTGCCTAGGTCAAAAAAAATGGAAGACAGTAGAATTAGCATAACACCTTCATAGAACTCACAAAAGCACTTCAAGAGGAAGTCAGCCTTAATTATCTGTCAGGCCCATCCAGAGCTGCCAGTTTAATCATCTTTCAGGGCTATAGGACATAAAGCTACACAGCCAAGTAAAACGTTCCTATCCCCTTGCCTTCCCACCCTTTGCGTTCTCACACTTTGCCATATGCAAAGGTAGCATGTGAAGACCAGATGAGTGGGGACAGCAGAAGAAGAAATCCAAATGTCCCCTTCCTGCTGTGACCTCCAGTCCAAAGCAGACCCAACTTGGGGAGGGAACAAAATGTGGGTTCAGAGTTTTGATTAAAATCTTATGTAAAGCACTGATTGAAACTGTGCTTACAAATTAAAATAACTGTAAGACTATGTATTTTCTAAGATTGAACAGAATATTTATGAGACCTGCCTAGTTTTCATTCAGGCATGGGGGAAGGGTGATCATAACTAGTGTTTGTTCAACATGCTGGTTCCACTTGGGTATTTGGAAAATTCACTAATGTGAACACCTCCTTCCCAGATGATTCCAGATAAAAGAGATTTTTAACTGGAATAAGAAATGATTTAGTATAGCCACAGGATATGTGACATGAAGCAGACAATTAGGAATACCCCTTATTTGAATATGGTTGGCCATGTTTTGGTAATAAGCCCAGAAAACTTAGTGGTCAGACACGTACCAGTTTATTTCTCACTCACAAAGTTTCATTAGGTCAGAGAGCTCTCTAAGGCTGTTCCATTCCAGACAGGGATTCAGATGCCTTCTGTTTTGTGGCTACCCCATCTGGAAAAAAAATTTCTTCCAAAGCTACAAAAGAGAGAAACTACAGAGCTCATGCCCACTCTCAAATGCTGTTCTGCAAGAAGGACCCACATCACTTTTGCTCAGACGACTGTCCAGAATTGGTCACTGGGCTCCCTCTGACTCTAAGGGCCCAGGGCATGTTCCTTTGTGCTCAGGAAGGGAAGGAAAGCTGGGTGAGGTGAGCATGAGTTAGCTTGTGTAGAGACCACAAACCTCCTGACTGGTTACTGCAGTGTAGATAAGGACCTTTAAGCTGCATTCTTGGGAGGTCAGAACACTCATGTTCCTGCCTAACTGGAGATCCAGCATTAATCTCATGCCTCTCTTAGGAAGTAACTCTTTGCATCCAAGGGAGAGGAGTGAAATAAGACACCCTTTCACTTATAGTGAAGATAAGCAATTTGAAGAGAGGTAAGACATGGAGAGAGGTGAGAACAGTGAGGTCACCAAGAATGCCATAGGTTCAGATAGATGGACATATGGTCATTAGGTTAACAAATAATAGTGACTGTCAAGTTGCAAAGTATGTCTAAAAGAACATTCTCCAAGGAAATTTCTGATAAAAAATTAGTATCTGAAAGACATATTAAGGACCAGCATGAACCAGAGACATAACACAAATGGTGGTGAGTGTTGTAAAAGGCCAGTGATAGGCATTATTCTAATACTGGTTACTTCATTACACTCAGTAGAATCAACAAGCCCAACAATAGGCAAGCTGTTCTACAAATATTTTATCCTTATTACAAACGAAGAATAGATTATGATACTCATATTATAGATGATAAACAAGAAGAGATGAAGTCAGGTCCTTCAAGCTAGGATTGTTTCAGCTGCAAGCAACAGAAACAATTGCTTAAATGATATGGACATGTACCATCTCACTTAACAGCAAATCCAGAGGGCCAGAGGTAGAGCCAACTCCAGGAATTAAGTCTCTAATACGTTACCAGGGTGCCAGTCTATTTCCATCTTTCCATTCTACCATCTATAGCATCTATTTGGTCATAAGATAGCTGCCACCAGGAGATGCTTCCCAATTAACATCCAGTAGGAGAAAGAAAGAAAGAAAAAAAAGGAACTGCTTTCCCTTTCTCAGAAGCCACCTGTTTTCCATCAGACCAGTGGTTCCCAATTGAGGATAATTACACCTTCCCAGGGAAATCTGGCAATGTCTGGAGACATTTTTGGTTGTCATGGCATGGAGCAGAGGTATTTCTAGCATCTAGTGGGTAAAGATTCTTCTGCAGGTATATGCAGGATAGACTCCCACAACAAAGCATTAGTCAATACAGAAGATCAATAGTGTTGAGGTTGAGGAGCCTTGTGTTAGATTAAAGCTGCATAAGGCCAAGAAACACATCCGTGCTCACCAGTTTATCCCCAGCATGTAGCAGAGTGCCTGACTCATAGGAAGTATGTAGTAAATATTTGCTTAAAATTGCTGCAGTAAATTTGATCCTCATGATGGTTCTCTGGTATAAGCAGGGTGGGTATCATTATTCCTTTTTTTGCAGAAAAGGATGGCTAGGTTCAGAGGGCTTAAGTGCCTGACTCAAAGTCAATGTCACAAAATGAAGATAAGAATTTGGCCTTTCTAGGGCGCCTGGGTGGCTCAGTAGGTTAAAGCCTCTGCCTTCGGCTCGGGTCATGATCTCAGGGTCCTGGGATCGAGGCCCGCATCGGGCTCTCTGCTCAGCAGGGAGCCTGCTTCCTCCTCTCTCTGCCTGCCTCTCTGCCTACTTGTAATCTCTCTCTCTGTGTCAAATAAATAAATAAAATCTTAAAAAAAAAAGAATTTGGCCTTTCTAAAAAAATGTTTGGTAGTATTCTTACCTGTTCCCCATGTTTCCTATGCTTCTTTACTAGTATAGGTCTTGTTATGAGAATACCCTCAGCTAGATTTCAAGAAGGCAAGACTCAAGTTGACATACAGAGATCATCAGTTCCCAAAGCTAGGTTGCCTCAACCTTATACAACCTTTCTCTAGATATAGGCCCACACTTACTTTGCAATTCATTATTAGAGTCTACCCGTATGGGAAGCCATTTTCCCTGGCCCCAGAAACTGGGAAGCTAGTGTAGTTTTGTCCTATGAAGCAGGCCTCAGATCTCAACTACACTGAAGACATTCGCTGGATGTTTTCAGAGCTCCTGTTCTTGTTTCTTTCTCTCTGCTACTGGAAACAATTTGGTACTTTTAGTGATCTCTGGAGAAGTGGGGCAAGTTCACTACCTGGATCTGATTCTGGAGGTTTTTATAAACATCTCCATATGAAAGCTTAGATGAGTGTCCATGGCCTGGGTTTCTTGACGATATCTGGAGTTCGAAAGTTCCTGATGATTAGGAAGAACCTTCAAGGATTTCTGAGAGCAGATACTTAATTCTTAGCATTTTGTCACTCTGACCATTCTCAAGAGATTACTGATGTGATAGGATAGCACACGTAAGTCACCTTTTGCATTATAGGAGTTCAATACATGTTCTTTTCCTGTATTTCTTTTCATCCCTGGACATTTAAGTTCCAGATCAGTCTTACAACCAAAGAGTAAAGTTTGGGGTGGTGCAGAAATTCTATTTTTAATGACATGGAAGGGAAGTGCCTAAAAAATGATCCTTATAGTAAAGAAGATCTGGCTCTCACCTTCATTTCTCTTCTTGTTTACTTGATCCCTCAACTATTTTATTGAAACATGGAAACTAATGATTTTTTTAAAACTTGGAGAAAGAGGATAGCCTCTCTAAATAGTCACGAGGACAATGATGCTATCTAAGAGGTGTAATTTCATCCATTGACAAATCTTTATTGAATCTGCTCTGTGTGACACTATGCTGGACACTCTACAAGCCTCAGAGAAGCTTTAGACTCAGGTCCTATCTTCAGAAGCTCATGATACTTCTAACTTACAATCTCATGGGTTGTACAAGGTATGTACTTAGTAAAACTGAATACCAAGTGCCTATAATTATTAGCAATCTATTACAACCCCCTAAAAGAAGTCTCAAGACAATATGGAAAAGAGAATGGAAAAACACAGGGTAGTGGAAATTAATTGTAACTAATTAAGTGCAAAATGGAGATTGCTAAAGCCATCTTTGACTTTTGCCAATCTTTGGCTCCATTTGAGAAGTTTTCAGAAATCAGATCAGATATGAGATCATCTTTAAAAGATGCATAGCATTTAGGTAGAGTGAGTGCCCAGGCCAGTTTATCTAAAATAATTTCTTTATGGGAGTAGAAGTTGATTTAGTTTATTAGTTTCCTTTTTTTTTTAAAAGATTTTATTTATTTATTTGACAGAGAGAGAGAGAGAGAGATTACAAGTAGGCAGAGAGGCAGGCAGAGAGAGAGGAGGAAGCAGGCTCCCTGCTGAGCAGGGAGCCCGATGTGGGGCTAGATCCCAGGACCCTGAGATCATGACCTGGGCCGAAGGCAGAGGCTTTAAACCACTGAGCCACCCAGGCGCCCCTGTTTATTAGTTTCTAAAACATACACTCCAAGAAATGATCCATCATTTCTTGGTATTTTGTTTTTGAATTGAGATTACTGAAAACTCTACTCTAAAAAGACCAAACTCTCAAGGTAACTTCATATATACATGAAATTTATTCCATTGTTTCCTAGGATTCTTCCTACATAGTTTCCAGGGTGTGAGTAAATGTAACACATCAAGGAAATCATGAGTCAATAGTACCAGTCAGTAGTTTGAGCCACTATTTTCAGAATTTTAGAGCCCCTTCCCAAACTCCCATTTCCTTCTATGGTCTTCATGGTCAGAGTAGCCTCAATTTTACTCCTTTGGCCACGGTGCCAATCTCTGCATGTTACTCTCTCCCTATTGATCTCTATTCTTCGAAGTCAGAGTGATCTCTCAAAACTCAAATCTGAACATAACACTACCTTGATTAGTGTGATCAGTGGTTCCTCATTGCTTGCAGCAATCTTCTGCAGGGTTTATGTATTCCTGTGGATAATCACAAGCCAAGTATAGTTTTTAAAGAACTGATTTCCAGATACCTAACCTCCATTCATATTCTTTCCTAAAGTTGATGTGCCTAAAAAGGCATCTGTAGCTAGAGAATCCCTTTCTCTACTTTCCAAAAAACAGCCAAAGTTCACACTTCCTCTAAATTGCTATGGGAAATTCCTTATGTTGTAAACAACTTCAAGGTGCCATAAAAGGGAATAATTTGAAAAATTAGTATAGCTATAGAGAATGTGACTATCTCTCATGAGTGGGTAGAAAAACTCTATTGTAAGTTCGGTGGGTTCCATATTCCTTGTTTGCAAAGATAGAAGAAGAAATTGAAAGCGAATTCAAATTGTAAGCTGGCACTTAAACATAGTTTGATAATAAATATTATATAATTTTTAGGCATATAAAACTCCCAAGAACTTGGTAACATTTCTATAACAAAACTTCTTCCACGTCCATCTACTTATTTATATGAAAGACTTCTCAGAACCTACATGTTTAAAACCAACAACAAAAACAATAGAATTGATGCTTCCTTTGACTCATTCTAGCAAAAATTAATATTTATTCATGTATTTTTAAACTAACTTTTTAAAACAGCACTGTCCTTTCTATTAAGAAATTCAGTGCCAATGGAGTCCTAATGTTTTCTTAACATTTATCAAAATGTGTAATATATTTTTGATGTTTGACAGACTATACATGTACTAAATCAATTTTGGACAGTTTTACTAGCCAAATATATTTGTTGTTAATTTAGAAAAATGTTTTCATTTTGTAAAGTTTCAGATTAATATTTGAATTTCAGGGTTTGGTATAAGGGATTAAGATATTGTTCTTGTGCTAATGATTATAATGATAATTCAATCAAGAAAAAATGTAATAAAGATTTATGGTTCTAGAAAAAATTTTAAGTGTTAAAATATTTTTCTTTTAGGGAACTATGAAGTGATCAGTGAAATGTTTTCATGAGTAAAAGTCATTCAGATAAAATTCTGAACAAAAGGGCGCCTGGGTGGCTCAGTCACCTGGGCGTCTGCCTTTGTCTCAGGTCATGATCCAGGGGTGCTGGGATTGAGCCCTGAGTTGCACTTCCTGCTCAACAAGGAGCCTGCTTCTCCCTCTCCTCCCTGCTCTTGTTCTCTCCTGCTATCTCTCTCTCTCAAATAAAAGAAAAAAATTCTGAACAGAACCACATAAAAATAAATAGAGTTTAAGCTTATTCTGTATAGGAAGAGAGTGTCACACAAATGGAATAATTATTCCCCGGAGTTAGCCTTCTTAGAAAGATGTCAGTTCCAGGAGGGTTCAAATGGTGGCCTTTTGAATTGTTTGGAAAACATCTTTCTCTTATTGATGGAGATCTTATCTGTGTTTGGCGGCTAACTGTGTGTACTCTGAGCCATGTAAATATTGAGGATAATTAGGGTATTCCCAGCAGCAATGAAGTTTGCAGAGGAAAGCGCCTCCTGCCAAAAGGAAGCAGGCCTGGAGCTGAGCAAGGCTGAAACCTGAAAAGAGAGCCTGAATTCAGGTTTGTGCCTATGAGCTCTACCAGGAGCAAACACACATTGCTCTCTGTGTGGTCCGTCATTATTAGCATTCATAAGCCCCTTCCTCTTTCAGAGTTCATAACACGTTAAGATCCTAGATTGACTTAGAATAAGCAAAGGACTAATCTGGTTGATCACCAAAGAACCAACAAGAGACTGGCAATGCAGCAGCCCAAGCCTATTTAAGAATATTCCTTTAATCGGGTCTTATAAAACATCCTATTCATAGCACACCATGACACAATCTTCAAATTTCAGTTCCTTCTTATAAAACCACACCCATTACATATGGGGTAAAGTGAGAGTAGAGGAAATATTAGGCATGTCAGCACAAATTAACTTATTAATGCAACCTTCACTCTTTATCCTGAGATAATTATGTAAAATCTTTGTAGGCCTCAGTTTCTTCATCTGCAAAATGGGGATAATAGTAATTGTAACTCCACATAGGACTGTTTGTGGGGATTAGAAATAATGTGTGCAGGGGCGTCTGGGTAGCGAAGTTGGTTCAGCCTCCCACTTTTGGTTTCAGCTCAGATGGTGATCTCAGGGTAATGAGAACGAGGCCCGTATCAGCTCCACGTTCAGCGCACAGTCTGCTTGGGATTCTCTTCCTCCCTCCCTGCCCCTCCCGCTCATGTTCTCGCTCTCTCTAAAATAAATAAATTTAAAAAAATAATGTGTTCAAATACATAAAACAATATCTAGAATATATTAAACACTCATCAAATGGCAGCACTTACTCTTAAAATAATGTCTTAGCACTCACAGATTATTCACGATTTAGATCATTTGTAAGCAACCTCAAGGCCTCTTAATGGTGAACTGAGAAATTATCCTGGAGCGTTCCTTTGAACGAAGGGCTAAGGAATGATTCGCTAAGCTTAGAAGGCCGTTGACTGAGTGAGGCTTCCTGACCACACATCATGTGCCTCATAATCTCATGTTGTTTTTACTTCAGATATTTTTGAAGTACAAACAGGAAATGTTTTATTCAGGGATCTGTGGTTAGGTAGCTTGTGCACAGAAAAGGCTGCCTGGCACAGTGAGTCCGGAAAGTCATGCTTTTGGTTCACAAACTGGCGGAGATATTTAAACCACAGCAGAAGGGAGATAACCAGCTGAGCTGCTCTTCCAAATACCAGAAATCACTGTGAGAGTTTTATAATTTCACAGGAGAAGGGAGTTTGGATCTAGGGGGAGAAAGAATTTAAAAACATAGACACACAAAATTTTTAGACCAGAAAACACAAGAAATATAGGTTTTTGAAAGGTGTATTTAGTAATAGCCACTAAAAATATGACAGCAGGGGAGTCTAACTATTATGTGTAAGATTTTCATGGGGAGAATTGTAAAATTTTATTGAAAGACTCTAAAGACAGAAAGAAATGCTCATGAATTGGAAAACTTGTAAGAGTCCAATTGTCCCCCAAATTATTCTGTAAATTTAAAGAAATAAAATATAAAATCTTAAAAAGTTTTCCATGTAATTTGATAATATGGGCTCATGTCTCTCCAAACTTCATATATTGAAGTCCTAAACCTGAATACCTCAGATTGTGATAGTGTTTGGAGACAGGGCTTTTAAAGAAGTAATTAAGATTGAGGTTATTAGGGTAAAATTGAAAATTAGCATACCCTATAATCCAGTATTCCAACTCTTTGACATGTATACCTTGAACACACTTTTTAAAAGATTTTATTTATTTATTTGAGAGGAGAGAGAGAGAGAAAGAAACCTGGAGCAGAGGGAGGGGCAGAGGGAGAAGCAGGCTCCCCTCCCAGCTGAGCAGGGAGCCCATTTCAGGGAGTTTGGGGAACGGGGGCTCAATGCAGAGGGGCGCCATGTGGGGGCTCCATGCAGGGGACTTGATTCCAGAACCCTTGGATCATGACCTGAGCTGCAGGCAAGCAGACGCTTAACTGACTGAGCCACCCAAGTGCCCCAAACCATTCTGGCAGCTGCGGGATCCTTGAACACATTTTAATGGGCATGCAGACACATGCAGAAGAATGCTCAGAGAAGCACTTTTTGTAATAGTAGATAACTGAATAAAACCAAAATATCTACCTCCATAAAAATGATTACATAACCACAGTGGATTCTATTTACCAATGAAAACAAATGTTTAAGAGTATCACAAATAAAAACGATACTTCTCACAACCATAATAATTGGATTAAAAAATGAGGTTGCAAAATTATATGTGTAATGAGATGCCACTAATATCAAATTAAAGTGAAAGCTACTGGTAATGGGAACATACACACATGTGGAATAAAAAAATGTTTTTAAAAAAGAAATCAGAATTACCAAGATGAAATTTGGAATAGTATTTCTGAATGGGTAGTGGAATGGCTTGGGGAAGAAAAGTAACAGTTAATAAAGAAATAAAATTAAATTTTTTGTACTAGATTTATACCTCTTATATATCTTAAATTTATACTTTCTATATATCTTAAATACTTTCTAACACATTAAATAGAACAGTGATTTCATTGAAAGTTCTGTTACATATTATTAATAACTTTATTAGCAATAATTATCTCCTCTAACTATCATTTATCATTTCCTATAATTACTTTTATTCTGTCTCAGAAGGATGACTTCCATAAAAATATAGATGCTCACATTTCAAATGGGTAAAGGTTGACTGTGTTGTAGAAAAATTTGACCTAAAGAGTGTCCTTATCTCTTCACACTGAAAGACAAGAAAATGCTACAGTAAATCTCTCACATGAGAGACCAAAGAAACTTTTCCTTAGTAAGGATGACCAGAATTCATCATCCAAATGGGAACACTTTTGACAGTGATGTGGAGAAATATTAAATTAAAATAAATGGAGAAATAATAAACCTAAAAGATGAAGTATAAAGAGGGACTGTCCTGGACAAATCTATTCCCAGTTGAGCATTTCACTGACCAATGCTCTTTGTTTCCTTCACCAGTTATTAAACTGAGGTTTCTTTTTCTTTTCAGATTTTTTAAAAATTTACTTGAGAGGGAGGGAGAGTGCAAGAGCAAGGGGAGGGAGAAGCAGACTCCCAGGTAAGCAGGGAGCCTGATGCAGGGCATGGTCCCAGGACCCTGAGATCATGACCTGAGCTGAAGGCAGATGCTTAACTGACTGAGCCACCCAGGTGGCCCTAAACTGAGGTTTCTTTATTAACACACAAAAGTATCTGAATAAATGTAGTAGTTTGTGCCCATGTCATAGTTTCCTCTTTATTCAAGCTGATGCCTAGATTTCCATTTCTGACAAATTGTGAAGCAGTATGGAGAAAAGTTTCTGGTATATAACAGCAAAAAGTACTTGATAGAAGTATTTTAAAGGTACCATTGAGCTAGAGCAAAATAAGGTCTAAAAATGCAGGCCAGAAAAGATAAAGAAGAGGGAAACCAGCAAGGTCAGGTATCTCTGGAGTAGCTTGAAAGTGTCTGATTCTGGTGGTCAAGAGTTTGAGCATTAATGCTTCAAATGGGACACCAAAGACCATTCTTGGCACCTGAGTAAGTGGGAAGGTGGTCCAGAAAAAATTTTTCATGTGGGAACCTGGGAGATGTCTAGGGCTGTTTAGGTGAGAAGGGTAAAATACCCTGTAGAGGGAAACTGTGAACATGTCTGCCTTCCCAGCACTAACTGAGTGAAAAGGTTACAAAAAAAAAAAAAAAAAAAAATCTCCCCTGAGAAATCTCAACAGAAGCCCACAGTCACATAATCTTGGGCAAGAAGTCATGCTTCTTTGTGGTCTGAGAACTTGAAGTAAAAAATTTAGTTGAGAGTAATCCTATATTGGTAATGTCTGACAGGTGCCTGACAGAGCATAAGTAGATCCTTTTCTAGGGGAAATCACATTAAATTCAGTCTTAAGACAAAAACAGTTACCGATTAAGTTTTCAGTCACATGAGCTCGCAGTCAGAAGTCAAAAAAGGGTGAAGCAAAATGCAACAGAAACGAGCAGTAGAATTAGACCCAGTAAATATTTTTTATATAAAAATTAACAAATAGATATATTTTTTTCAGATTGTATTTATTTATTGGACAGAGAGAGAGAGAGCACACACAAATAGGGAGGGCAGGAGAGGGAGAAGCAGGCTCCCCGCTGAGCAGGGAGTCTGATGCTGGGATCCGTGGGGGCTCAATCCCAGGACCCCAGGCCAGGATCATGACTTGAACTGAAGGCAGACGCTTATCCAACTGAGCCACCCAGGAATCCCAACAAATAGATTTTAAAAGCATGTTTAATATGTTTAAAGAACCAATAAAGAGTATCAAAGTAGGACCAGAAAGATGTGGAGAAGAAAACAAAACTTTTAGAAGTAAAAAATAGAGTAATTGAAGTGAGAACTCAATGGATAGGCTGAAGAAGATTAAGACAAAAAAAAGACAAAAAAAAAAAAAAAGATTAAGACAGAGCTAAAGATAGAGATTTAGAAACTAATGAAATTTCATAGATTGCATTATAGAAGATTATTTCATTGTTAGTCATCTTTTTGTTATTGATTTTGAACATTCACTTGTAAATAACTTATGGAACAAAGCAAAACTTATCATGGAAAATGGGAAATATTTAATACTGTAAAAAGTAAAAACGTATCAAAATTTGCAACATTCTACTAAAGCAGTATTTGAAGGAATTTTATACCATAAATGGTAATATTAGAAGATAAAGGGGCACCTGGGTGGCTTAGTCAGTTAAGTGTTGGACTCTTGATTTTGGCTCAGGTCATGATCTCAGGGTCATGAGATCAAGTCCTGCTTTGGGCTTAGGCACTGGCGTGGAGACTGCTTAGGATTCTCTCTCTCTCTCTCTCCTCTTCCTCCGCCTGCCCCCTACCTGCTCACATGCTCGTGCACATACTCTCTCTAAAAAAGAAGAAAGAAAGAAAGAAAGAAAGAAAGAAAGAAAGAAAGAAAGAAGAAAGAAAAGAAAGAAAGAAAGAAAGAAGGAAGGAAGGAAAGAAAAAGAAAAAGAAAAGAAAAGAAAAAGAAGGAAGTCTTGAAATATGCCAACCAAGCATTGAACCTAAGAAATTAGAATTTTATTGAAGAGAATAAGCCCAAGGTAAGTAGAATGAAAGAGCTTATAAAATAAGAGCAGAAACAGATTAAATAAACAACAGGAATACAATAGAGAGATTCAACAAGCCACATCCAGTAATAAATAACCAAATGAATATGTAATATCAATGTTGAATTTATCTCACCTATTCCGAGTTTGAAATGTTAGAAAATCAATTAGTATAATTGGACACATTATGTTTTTATAAAAGGAAAAAAGGTATGAAAATCTCCACAGACATGGGAAGTACATTCAATAAAATTCAACACCCATTCATAATAATGATTCTTTGTAAACTAGGAAACAAAGGAAATTTCCTTCATCTCATATACATTATCTCTTTAAACTTTAAGAGAAAATATCATTTTAATGTGACACCTAAAATTGCTTCATGTTATAGTAAGGACCAGCTTATACTATAAAAATATAAACCCCTACTAGGAAATGTATATGTGTCTTCTGTACAGGTGTTAGGTTTATTGAGCTGCATTTTTTAATTACCATGAATAGTTAACTTTCCTACCCTATAGTCAGGTATATATAGGTAGCCCAGAGGAATACATAGCTTGAAGCACCCCAGAGTTCTGTTTATAAAGTGAGTTGGTAATGATTTTGGTTAAAAGGTACCAGTTGATAGTTATATTTCAATTTCATGACTACATTTTCAGAGCCCCAAATGAAAGCTCATTGCCTGGGAAAAATAAGACAACTTCAGAAAAAAATGAAACAGCCTATTTGAAATACAGATTCTTCCATGTCTTAGGCTGTTCAGGCTGCTCTAATAAATACCTGAAACTGGATACCTTATAGTCAGCAAACTTATTTCTCACAGTTCAGGAGGCTGGGATGGCCAAGATCGAAGCACTGGTCGATTCCATGTCTGGCGAGCCTACCTCCTTACCGAAGCCAACTCCTCACAGTGTCCTCCCATAACAGAAAATGCAAGAGAGCTTTCCAGCACAGCTTTCTAAAGGCACTCACAAACCCCATTCAGGAGGGTGGAGCCTCCCACAGATCCCACCTCCCAATACCACCAAGTTGGGGATTAGATTTTGACATACGAATGGGGGGAGGCATAAACATTCCAATGACAGCATTCTGTAAAATTTGAGATGCATAATTATTGGAACTGGACAATAATATAGAGCTTTGCATCTGATTAGTAGGATCAGCTCAGAGTACTGATGCTCTATGGCAAATCCTTCTTGTGTTGTTAGAATGGCACGATCTAAAAGCAGAGACAGCCTTTTAAAAATCCTTTAAAAACAACTGTGTTATTAGGGGGGTTTTTGGCTTGTTTTTTTTCCTCCCTGGGATTTTTACTCCTAGACTAAAATAAATAAGAGCTTTCCATTCATGATCTCTGGAGGCAGACAGAATGGGGTTCAGGTTCTAATTCTTTTCTTACTAGCTATTTGCCCTTGGAAAAGTTTAAACTCTCTGGTCTTCAATTTTGTTACCTATGAAGTGGAGATAATAACATCTATACCATAATGTACAGATAAAAGAAATACTGCATTTCCTGTGTTTAGCATAGCATTTGACACAAGGTGAGCACAACAAATAGCTGTAATTCTCATCTTTGTATTTCCATGTCCGTATCCCTTTTGAAGTAACTCATCATTTAAAACCCCACTTGAACATTCCTGGTTTTATATTTAGCTGTGCATTGGGAAATGAAAGCAAGACTAAGGACTGAGTATTAAAGGTGGAACAGCGCCCCCCTGAGGTCAAAGTGAATTTGGCAGTCCTGGTCAGCTCCAGTCCCTTGAAGACCACCAACGTATTCTCAGGCAGAGAGTTGGGGATGGAAGGTTCAGTACCGCTTGCCTTGGTACTAAAACCAGCTACTTAATTTTCAGGGCTTAGGGAAGAATGGAAAAGTGGGGCCCCTTGTTTAAAATTAACCAGAATGTCAAGGAAGCGATAGTAGAGCATTAAACCAAGCCCGGGACCCTTTGAGCTCTGGGGGCTCTGTGTGATTGCACGGGTTGCTTATCCAGGAGCTGGCCCTGCCTAGAAGCCTCTCTCCATGTTTTTACTCTTGGAGAAACAGGGTTTGTTTCTTATTATTGAAACCAATGAATTCCTTCTGTATGACCTTGAGTTTCAACTTGGGACTTCCCTGGGAGGCCTACTTGGGACAGCTCTGTTCCCCTTCATAGGGTGATTTTGATATATAAATCAACTCTATTTGCATTCTCCTCTTAGCATTATATGTTCACACATCTTAATAGGAATAAAAATTCTCCATAAATGTAATTACATTTGAAGGCGGTCCTAAATGAAAAATACCAAGTTTGCCATAGTGGTTATCTCTGAGGAAGGAAGGAAGTGATGAGAATTTTGGAGAATGTGGGGGAAGAGCTTCAACTCTATATTTCAGTGCCAAGTATAAAGACACCTAAATTTCACTAAAGCTGGGTAGAAGGTACACATATACTAATATGTTAAACTCCGTAAGCTTCTGTGTTTGCCACATTTTAAAATAAAATTATTTCCAAAGAACCCAAACCAAAGAGATCATAATCTTTAAATTTAATTTTGGGGAGTTAAGACAATAATTTAAATTCCAGTTATGCCATGCAGTATGGTTGCATAACTTTGAACATGTTACTTTAACTCCCTATGTTTCCATTCTCTTCTTATAAATTAAGAAGGCTGAAAGTATATTTTTAAGGTAATTTGGATGCTACTAATTTTTGCTTCTATGAAACAAAAGTATATGTAGAATATAATTTAAAATTAATTATAATTTAGGAACGTGGATTCAATTCGTATAATTGATTGTGAACTGATGGGACAATGTGATAAAAAATCTTAACGTCCAACTGAAAAGATCTCTCAGATTCATAGATAGTTTTCCTTCTCTGATCTTCACTTTTACAAATAGTTTTAGCAATTTTCATAGTCATTTGGTTGAAATATTGCCTACATAACGCAGAATTGAAAACTCAAATGCCTTATGGCGAGACATATAGATAACTGGATAAAACATGTCAGTGTGACACAAGAGAGTGGTGGGGACTGTGGCAAATTGGAGAGAGTGTGTTGTGTCTAACTGGGCAGTCACCAGTCCTTCCCAGTTTTTTATTCCTGTGTACTAGTAAGCCCAATATTGACAAAGCTTTCCATTTATTAGGAGAAGGTTGAAACCTGGACTTTTATGCCATTAAGTCTGGTTTTTATTTGTTGGCAATTAATATAAATCTTCTCTCTTTTTTTTTAAAGAGTATTGTTTGTCAGGTAAAAATATCAAAGGGCTTGATTTAATTCATGGTTCTAGTGCTTTGCTGGCCTAAGACTTCTG
This sequence comes from Ailurus styani, assembly GCA_002007465.1. Lineage (NCBI taxonomy): Eukaryota > Metazoa > Chordata > Mammalia > Carnivora > Ailuridae > Ailurus > Ailurus styani. The sequence continues at coordinate 2,399,477 of LNAC01000132.1, read as the reverse complement.
GGCTAAATTGTGTTTATTGGTCTTCATGCTCAGTTTTGAGGTTTTTAGTAATATTACTTTTGTGCCAAGAGAACTGTGGCCATAAGCTACTGCCTTCCGGTTATCACCCCACCTTTATGTTTTTTTTGGTGATGTCAGCTCCTGGCTCATATACTCTCCACACACTTAAATCTTAAATCTTAACTCCTAGTGATTTCCATATATGCATATATAATGTTTTCCTGGCCTGGCTGCTTGTCTGCTTTATGTCTCTCTCCCACTGATCTTGCATTTACTCTACCTCAGCCTCAATCCCCAAGTCAAACTATAGACCTTGCTAAGATTGTTGTCTGCAACCAAGCCATACTCCACCCTGATCAGCACCTCTCATCTTTCCACATTATTCTCTCTACCTGACTACTGGTTCCAATGATCTTTTGACTCTTCAAGGCACCACTAATCAATTGATCATTCTACCTTTTCACAATTCCTCATATGACAATATCTTCTCTTAGTTTCTATCTGGCTTAAAATTCCAAAGTCAGTATTTATAGTCACTTGCTTGCACATATCAAATCCCTTGCCCATTGCTCCCTTCATCTTACCTGTGGGCAAAACCACAATCCTGGCAATCCAACATTTCTCCAGTATTTCACATCTGCATCTCAGCTGGAGGTGCCTAGGGGAAAACATTCAATCCTGCTGATAGAAATCACCTTAAATTGTTAACCAAGAACCTCCAGGAGGTCTTTAATGCTGCCAGACCATTGTCCTATCTTTCTCTACTTGTTGCGGGCAATGTAGAACGATATGAAGTAAGGTTATGAGCAAAACGGATAACCTTCTACATGCATGGCTAGGGAATTAGCATCCATGCTGGAAGTACACAATGAAATGGAAATTCATTCAGGAAGAGGTTCAAGATTTGATAAAGCTCTAAAGACTAAGCAAGGTGGAAATCCTGTATAAAGTTCTAGCTCTTGAACATGCTTTGTTCAATGCATGATTCAATGCTTATTGGACTCTGTGAACATCAGAGCAGTGATGAGGAGGCACAGAAGCACTGGGATGTTTTGTGGCAGCCCTGGAGATCATCAGTGTGTGTGTGTGTGTGTGTGTGTGTGTGTGTGTCCCTGCGTGTGTGTGTGCTGGGGGAGGGGCTAGTGCTTAACTGCCTGTGGTAATTTTTAATGTTAATAAAATGGATCTTTTTTTTAAAAGATTTTATTTATTTATTTGACAGAGAGAGACATAGCTGGTCTATGGGGGAGTGGGAGAGGGAGAAGCAGGCTTCCGGCAGAGCAGGCAGCCTGATGTGGGGCTCAATCCCAGGACGTTGGGACCATGACCTTAGCCGAAGGCAGACACTTAACCACTGAGCCACCCAGGAGCCCCTGAAATGGATCTTTTTTTGGAAAAAGTTCTTTGAGACAACATTCACCAATTCAAACCTGGGAAAATTCGAACTTGGCTTTAAACCTGTGAAGGAACAAATCACACTTCAGTTTGGTTAGAACATCAAGGAAATACATGTGAAAAGCCCTTCCAATGCTTTAAAGTTATAAACAAATGGATTCATAAATAGCCTTTGAAGCCTAACCTGCTTTATATTTTTAAGAGGAAAGATTTTAAAATTAAATAACTTCAGTGATAACAAAAACAATCCCTTTTGAGTTATGTTTTGTCATTTCTTACGGGTTTTTTCATAACATTAGACTAAGAATCTTGAGGAAAGAAATGATATCTTTTGTGTTTGTATTCCTCGTATCTGTTAAAGTGAGCACTTAGGAAAATGTATGTCGATTAAATGAATCATTGATAATCGATGATTGCACAGGTATCATTAGATTCTAACACAACAAGAAATTCCCAGGAATGTACATATTTTATAGATGATGGCTAGAAATATTTAAAACCTTGTCCTTGAAAGGTGTTCAAGTACAAGGATGGAAAAATCAAGTTTTGGAGTTCTTTTGCAGTTAACTAAAATTCTGCTCTTCTCTTAGCATCTTGGTTAATTAAAAAATTGTATACTTTGAATTAACTTTTGAAAGTCCAATAGTGGAAATACGCTGTTCATCGTGCTCAGTGGGGTTCCAAAATTAACATTAAAGATTAAAAGAATAAGCCAAAGTGCTCAATGTCCTTTCAGACACTGAGAACTGTTCATGCCAAGCACGTGCCTGCTCTTTTTACTCACGTGGCTTCATTTCTGAATTAACCTCTTTCATTCTTTATTATCTTACTTTTCCACAGGATTGTGACATATCTGAGGTTGAGGCAGATTTGAGAAATAAGTGATCTAGTTGCCTGAGCTGAGGCAACATAACACAAACACAAAATTTCCCTGTTGCCTCAATTTCTTCATTTGTAACTTCAGTTCAATTTTTGAGTGCCTCCTATATTCCAGTAACTGGGCTTGGATGTTCACAAAGATTGTCTGATTTCATCCTCACAAGAATTATATAGGGTAGTTCTTCTTATGTTCATTTTATAGAAGAGAAAACTGGGGCTCACAGAGGTGAAATTATTTCATCAAAATCAAATGACCAGCAAGTGAATGAGGATTAAAAACTAAATCTGTATGGTTCCCAAGCCCATGTATTTGCCACTTAAAACATACGGCTACCTTCCAGTAAAAATGGTAGTATGAGTGCAGTCCAATAAGAATGACCAAAATTAATGAAAATGAGTAAAAATAAGGAAGATATTGTTAATCCTGAATGCAAAGAAAGATCCCTGCTTCATGCAATGGACTTTGATTCCTATTGCTTATGTTAATAATTCCAGTCACCCAAGCTAAAAATTTATGAGTCATGTCAGTATTCCCCCTCTTCCACATCCCTCATAGTCAGTGTAGGTGTTTAATAGTACATCCTATTTTAAGAAAAGTCTATGTACAAGATTCAGTCATCCAAATAAGTTATAGACTCAGAAGTGAAGTGGACCTCCCCTCCAGTTCAACTGCTCCACTCCTCGGAGGAATAAACTGAAACTCAGAAAGTTTATGTCACCTGCCCAAGGTCACCTGACAAGGTAGCAGGTGAGGAAGAACTAGAACAGAGCTCTATTGATGGTCTATTAGCACTCCTTTCTTTACATCATGCTGTCACCTTTGCAAGGGACGGCATGGTGCTATCAAATGATACATTCATCAAATATTTACTGAGCATATATTATGTATCAGGCTCTGTGATATAATGGTAAAGAAAAGGATATAGTGGTAAACAAAACAGTCATAGCCTCTGTCCTCCTGGAACTTACAGTGTAGGGGGAGTTGGAATTATTTATTAAATAATTGCACAAATGTCTAAGTACACTCTGTGATAAGTGCTATAAAAAAAGCACAAAGTGCTACTCTGAGAACGTAGTCAATCTGATCTGATGGGGTAGGTTAGACATGGGAAGTCAGGCTAAGTTTTTCTAAGGATGTGATGTTTTGAACTTAAATTAGAGTGCTGGGGTGACAGGCCTCAGGAAACTCAGAAGGGCTTCTTCTACCTACGGCTGCTATGGAGACTGGGTTTCCAAAAGCCCAAGGAATTAACAAAGCCAAAATCAAGTTCAAACACATTTACCACCTGGTTCAGTCCAGAAACTTGGTTCCCCTAAGCTACTGTAATGTCCTGAAAAGCAAAGTTAAAATGAACCTTTGAATCAAATGCTGTGGAGTTACTTTTGGAAGCTGATTCATTAATGCTAGGGAAGGTATTCAAAAGCAGATTGAGGTCAAACAAACAAGAATTGAAACACCAGGGTTATTATAGGTGGCAAAGCTGGACAATGGAAATTCATGAGTAATTGTAAAATTGGCGAGAATGCTGCATATGTGGTCGACTTACCACCAGTCCCTTTTGAGGCGAAGAACTACATTGCCCAGAATTCCTCATCAGTAAGTTTCTGGGTTTGAATTTGCAGGTGGAAGAACTTGCATGAGATTTGAAAAGCAAAAATGAAGCAGAAGCTATTATGTTTGCAATATCGTGGCAGTCGTACATGGCAGGATTCCAAACTTCTTCCAAATTTCCTAGTTTTAAGTTGCAGTAGTTAAAGATTTCTCCAAAAGTGGCAGTTTTTCTTCTCTGTTCTACAGCTTTTGCTGATGCCACAGTGAAACTTTCTCCCATCATGCAGCCTCAGAACAGCAGATATCCCAGATCCCCCAGATCCTTCTAATTTGTAAGCTCTAATTTCTATATTAATCATTTTCATCATACTTGTCATAAGCTCTGTTTTTCTGACCAAACCAAAACTAATGCAAATTTTGGGTTAAAAGTAGTTTCAGGGACACAGAAACTTGAGGATGGAAGGGTTGCATTGACTCTCTGACCTAATTAGATTCAAAAGGATTAATAACTTTCATTGTTAGTGGTAGTGAGTCAATGGCAGTTTATGGCAGGTGGTAGGAAAAGAAGTTACTTAAATTATCACTGTAGTTACCTAGAGTCAAGTACCTATAGAAATCAAGGCTGGAAGTTTCAGCAATAGAACGATATAATGAAATAAGTGCATAGTAACTGTTGGATGGGGTTGGATGCTTCTAAACGTAATAGAGAATTTAGAATGGAGAAGATATACTTAAGCCTCTAAAATTCCTGCTTAAAGCTAGATAAGTAATTAGAAAACTTCTATGACTGCCCTGAAAGGAACCCTATCCCCTAAAGTCTCAGAGTTGAAGTCTCTGACTACCAAATCCAAAGTTTTTTCCCTCATGTTAAATTTAAGGCACTGAATGAAAAAGAGCAGGACCCTAAAAATTGGGCTGAGAAAATCAGGCGGATTTTAATTAAACAGAGAACCTGGAAGTTCCAAATTCTCCTAATCCTGTCTTGCCTGTAGAAACAGGCTTTCATTCCCTGTGTAAAAGGGTTAGGCTCTTCTTGCCCACAGAACCTATAATGACCGCTCCAAAGAGAGTTTCCTTTTAGATAAATGCTGATCCTTAAGACCAACCTCCATCACCTCTATTGATGCTAGACCCGTAATATAACTCAATACCCAATATAATCCAGATGAACAGGCATTGAGTGTAAGGTCTTACTGATTATATGAGCAGAAATTTGAGAAATACGGATGAGAAGAGACCTTAAGAAAGTCAACAAAGGCGAAAAATAAATAAATGGGACTACATCAAACTAAAAAATTTCTACAGGAAATTATCAACAAAATGAAAATGTAGCCTATGAAATGGGAGAAAGTATTTTCAAGTCATATATCTGATAAAGGGTTAATATCCAGAAATATAAAGAGCTCATATAACTCAAGGACAAAAAACAAATACAAATAAAAAAACAAATCCAATTTAAAAATGAGCAAAAGATATCAATAGACACTTTTTCAAAAAAGACATGCAAATAATGGCCAACAGATATGTGGAAAAGTGTTCAATATCACCAATCATCAGAGAAATGCAAAGTCACAATGAGGTATCACCTCACACCTGTTAGAATAGCTATTATCAAAAAGGCAAGATATAGCAAGTGTTGTTGAGGATGTGGAGAAAAGAAAATCCTTGTGCACTGTTGGTGAGAATGTAAATTAGTGCAGTAACTATGAAAAATAGTATGGAGTTTCCTTAAAAAATTAAAAATAGAACTACCATAGGATACAGGATTCCCACTTCTGGGTATATATCCAAAGGAAATGAAAGCAGGAGATCAAAAAGATATCTGTGTGCCTATGTCATTTCAACATTATTCACAATAGCCAAGACATGAGTCCAACTTGAGTGTTCACCAACAGGTGAATCGATAAGGAAAGTGTGGTGTATATGTACAATGGAATATTATTAAACCATGAGAAAATTAAAAATTCTGAAATTTTCTACAACATGGATGGATCTTGAGAGCATTATGCTAAGTGAAATAAGACAGACATAAAAAGACAAGTAACTAAATTGTATCACTTTTATGTGGAATCTTTTTTTTTTTAAAGATTTTATTTATTTATTTGATGGAGAGCGCTCACAAGTAGGCAGAGAGAGGAGGAAGCAGGCTCCCTGCTGAGCAGGGAGCCCGATGCGGGCCTCGATCCCAGGACCCTGAGATCATGACCTGAGCCGAAGGCAGAGGCTTCAACCCACTGAGCCCCCCAGGCGCCCTCTTTTTTTTTTTTTTAGTCAAACCACTAGAAACACAGAACAGAAAAGTGGTTTCCAGGGACTAGGATGTGGGGGAAATAGGGAAAAGTTGCTAAAAGGATACAAATAATTATTTTTAAAGAAGGCATTTGAAGGGCATTAGACCAGGGTGGAAGAAATATAATATTGAATCAGACTGACTTTATTAAAATGGATGCATCAACTAGAGATTCTGAATTCAGTGTATAAGCTCAACCAGCTGAGAATGACTCTAAGAGTTTCTAGATGGGTTGACCCAAATATAGGCCCAGTAGTGGTCCATAAGTAAAGAAATTAAGATATCGAAACCTCCTTGATCTACTATGGAGCAGGGTTTTTCAAATTTGGCACTATTCACACTTGAAGTTAAATAATTCTTTGTTGGGGCTTGGGGGCAGATTGCAGAATGCTCAGCAGTATCTCTACCATTACCAACTAGATGTCAGTAGCATCTTCCCCAGTTAGAGTCAATGAAAAATGTCTCTAGATATTGTCAAATGTACCCTGAGGGATTGACATTGGCTCCCGTTGAGAACCATTGCTATGGAGGAAGGTATCCAAAGGCTTATGGAGCTATGAATGCTGGAGTGTATTTACTGTGAATGATCTGCTTAACGACCTGCTAGTTATGTCACCTGGGAAGGTGAGGCCCTTCAACAAGGCTTTGAGAAATAAATTGGTTAAGGCAGTATCAGTATCCTTGAAAGATTCTGTAGTGGAAGTTGTCTGCAAATGAAGTAAGAGATGCTACCATGGACATAGGCTCTAAATTCAATAGGTGATGAAATCCCTGAGTTATAGGATCCAAAAAGTAATCAGAATGATTTGGCTTTTAGAAATCTTTGGTAGTGTGATGGGGACCCTAGGACCAAATGAACCACCGACTTCTTTCATATAAGCAAAAGACACAAAAACAAAACTTAATTGGATGACAGAGACCTGACATGAATCAATATAACAGTTGGGCATGTTTCTCCAACAAATTCCAAATCACAGACCTAGAGCCCCCTTTAAAATGGAGAGATTAGGTACGGTAAGGAGAGTAAGGTCTCCCCAAAGATGACCACATCGTAATCTCCAGAATGTTTGGATATGTCATATTACGTAGCAAAAGAGAAACCTAGGTTGCAGACAGAATTAAGGTTTCTAATCAGCTGACCTTAAAATAAAGAGATTATCCTGGATTAGTTGAGTGAACCCAGTGTAATCACAAGGTCCTTAAAAGATGGCAGATGGAAGCAGAAGAGTCAGAACTGAAGAGGTGGTATCGGGAGAAAGTCTACTGATCACTGCTGGTTTTGAAGATACAAGGGGGTAATGAGCCAATGCAAGTAGCCTCTGCAAAAGACAAGTAGAATCAGGAAAAGTCAAGAAAGTAGATTGTGCCCTAGAGCTTCTAGAAAGGAATATAACCTTCCAAAGAAACTTAATTTTAGGCCAATGAGACCCACTTTTGGACTTCTAACCTCCCAAACTGCAAGTTAATAAATTTATATTGTATTGGTTTTTTAAAATTTTTTTTTATTCTTTGCCCAAGAGGTACAGGTCTGTGAATCATCAGGCTTACATATTTCACAGCATACACCAAAGCACAAACCCTTCCCGATGTCCATAACCCATCCACCCTATCCCTTCCCTCCCACCCCCCAGTAACCCTCAGTTTATTTTGTGAGATTAGGAGTCTCTTATGGTTTGTCTCCTTCCCCATCCCATCTTGTTTTATTATTTTTCCCTCCCTACCCCCCACGACCCCCCACCC
>LNAC01000132.1:1910836-2386783 GCA_002007465.1 Ailurus styani | reverse complement strand
CTTCTCTATTATCTTCCATGGTTTTTTCGAGCCCAGCCAGCACCTTAAGAATCGTCATTCTGAACTCTAGTTCTGTCATATTACTAATGTCCGCATTGATTAGGTCCCTAGCCATCATTACTGGCTCTTGTTCTTTTTTTTGTGTTGATTTTTTCCGCCTTGTCATTTTATGCAGATAGGAATAGATGGATGAGAGAACCAAATACTAAAGGGTAGCAATGACCCCAGAGAAATATACACTAACCTACTCAGAATAGACCTGGAACTGGGGAGAAAAGTAAGAGGAAAAAAACCCAAAACCAAAACCAAACAAACAAAAAAACCAAAAACACAAAATCATACAAAAACAAAACAAACAAAAATGAATAAAACAAAATCCTATATCTATATTATCTATTTCTGTTTCTATATCTATGTCTGTCGATGACTCTATCTCTATCTATCTATCTATATCTATGAGATTGGTGAATTGAACAGACTCTATAAGTGTCCAAAAAATAAGATGAAAAACAATGAAGGGATAAAATATGATTATAACAATGAAAATTTAAAAAAGAATAAAAAGTGTTGATACGATATAAGAGTTAAGAACGTTAAAATAGGAAAAGGGAAAAATTTTTAAAGAAAAAAGTAAGAAAAAAATTGAAAGAAAAAAAATTCAATGAATTTAACTTTGAACGACTGAAGAATCATGGGGAAAAAGCCATGCATTCTCTCCATTGCTTTTCCGTAGTTCTGGGGTTCCACAATGCTCAGCAATTTTGAACTTGACTTTGACTGGTTGGTTTTTTTTCCCTTGGTCTTCTGGGGGAGGGGCCTGTTGCTGTGATTCTCAAGTGTCTCTGCCCGAGGCAGATTCCCACCGCCCTCGCCAGGGGCCAGGCTAAGTAATCAGCTCGGGTTCGCTCTCGGGAGCTTTTGTTCCCTGAATGCTTTCCGTACCTCGTTGGAGGACGGGACTGAAAATGGCGGCTCCCAGTCTTGGACCCGGAGGAGCCGAGAGCCTGGGGCCTCAGTCCTCAGTGCGCCTCAGAGAAAAGCAGTCCCTCCCGTCTCCTGGTCTCCAGCTGCGCTCCGAGCTCACCCGGCCTGTGACCGAGTGTCTCTGTCTCTGGCGCGGCCCCGTTTAGAATCTCCGAACCCGGCAGATTCCTGCAGCTGCTCCTGCGCCGCTCCTCCCAGAGGAGGAAGGAGGGGGTCTCTCTGGGTCTGCCACCCATGGGGTCCCCGCTCACAGATCAGTGGCCTGGCTGTGCTTCAGATCAGAGCCCAAGGTAACCCCGAGCTGAGAGACACCTCAGCTCAGCTCCGTCTCTCCTGCTGGCTTCTCTCTGAGACCTGGGAGCTCGGTCGCGCTCAGACACCCCTTTTTGTGTCCCCGTGGGTCCTGAGACCACACTGTCCCTGCAGGGGCTTCACCCCCCGCTTGGTCTCTGGGGCGACGTCCCTCAGTGGAGCCGACTTCTAACAGTTCCGAGTCTGTGCTCCGCTGCTCGCTCCCTTGCCGGCAGCCGGCCCCTCCCCCCCGGTCTGTCCTCCCGTCGCCTCAGATTCACTTCTCCGCACGTCCTACCTTCCAGAAAGTGGTCAATTTTCTGTTCCCAGAATTGCTGCTCTTCTTCTCTTCGATCTCCGGTGGAATTTGTAGGTGTTCAGAATAGTTTGATAGCTCTCTGGGTGAATTCCTGGGACCTGATGATAATCGGTCTCCTACTCCTCCGCCATCTTGCCGCTCCTCCTATATTGTATTGTTTTAACCCACTACATTTGTGGTACTTTATTACAGCAACCATAAGAAATTAATAGTACACTAGTTCACTTGAAGTAAAGGATCTGCTATACTTATAAAAATTGTCTGTAAGTCTGTCTCCTAATCTTTCCCAAAGGGACTTGGATCCATTTACCAGGGTGGCTGCATACTGAAGAAATGGCAATAGCCACACTTTGCAGGGATTAATAGAAACTAACTCTGAACTGATGCTCATTCCTGTAGACCCAGATGCCACAGTAGTCCAATAGTCAAAGTAAGGACTTAAGGAGGTCAGGTGGTTGGGTGGTTAATGAAGTTTTGCCTCATCCTTATCTATAAGGCCATTAGGCCTCTCACTGTTTACCTAGTTCTGAATGCATAGCTCAAATAGGCATATTCAGACTTCTTATATTAGTTCCTTAATCTGTGGAGTGACAGCTTGTGGTAAGAAAGGCCTCTCTCTTCTAAAATAGTAAGCCAAAAATAATGCTGCATCCAAAACTTGAAATACGGAGGGACATTGGTTCCTAGCACTTTACCCATTCGGCCTACTTACTTAACCAGTGCAGAGAAAAGATAAATCTTGGAAATGACAGTGGATTACCATAAACTTTGTCAGATGGTGACTTGAGTTGACGCTATTGACCACATGTGGCTTTTTACTGGAGCAAATCGACACAGCTCTTGACAATATGGTATACAGCTATTGATCTAATGGAAGTTTTTGTTTTTGTTTTTGTTTTTCTACATTTGTTAGTAAATACAACCAGAAAAAAGTTTTCTTTAATGTAGAGGGATTAGTGATGCCCATTCACTAGGTTACCTCACCTCACAACTCTATAATAATACTTCAGTCCTCAAGGACCTTGATTGTCTAGCTACTCCATAGAACATTATTCTGGTCTACTGCCTTGATGATGTCAGGCTCACTGGAACTGCTAAGCAGGAAGTAGCTAATATCTTTGAATACCTTAATAAAACTTATATGTGCCAGGAGGTAGGTCCAAAAAATTCAGAGATTGCAAACTCAGTGAAATTTCTAAGAATTCTGTTGTCTAGGATATATTGAGATCATACCTGCAAAGTGAGGAACAAGGGGCTCCAACCACTAAGAAAAAGGTATAACACCTACGATGCCTTTTTGGATTTTGAGGCAATCTACACGTCATTTAGGAATTCTTCTTTGATCCATCTGTTTGCTGAGTATTAATCTCTTAATACTGAGTCTTCAGTAGGAAACAGAGCAAGGGAAAGCTATGGGGCAGGTCCAGGGTGCTTCCTGTTCTAGCTGCTCTGCCACATAAGCCATATAACCTTGCATAGTCAGTGGTGGCAGAGTGTCTGTAACAGATATGAATGCGATAGTCTTTATCAGGTCCTTGTAGAAAAATAACAGTGCAGACCTTCTGAATTTTGGAATAAATTTATGTTGTCTTCTGAAGATCACTACTCTCCTTTTGAGAACTAGCTTTTGGCTTGATCCCAGGTCCTGGAAGAGATGTTTTTTGCCCCCTATAAAACTAGATTGGACCCACTGGCTCTGGATTCAGAGTCTACAGACTCTCAGCCCTATAGAAACCCACCTTTCAGGAGCGGCTGTCTGAGAAGTCTGATGGTAGAACTGGACTTTGGGAATGTTGATGAGTGAGGGAGGTGTATCTAGCACTCACACCAGCTTCCTCCAGATGGACCTGTGACAGGCCAGCAGGGGCAGGCCCTCTGGGGAACCCACACAAAGCAATGATCAACAACATCTATGTATTGGACAATTGCAGGTCCTTTCTTACTAAGTTACATCCTGTTGCTTTATTCAGATATTTGTACATTTCATCCAGTTAGCGGAGATGGGGTAGAGATGTGCTGCCCAAAAAAATACATACACCTTCTCATAAAAGATTTTCTCACAAAATGTGTGTTGTCTGGCTCAGCAAGTTATAAATTTAGGTAAATTCAACATTACTTCATATACAGTAGAAGCTGTATATACAAGATAAGGCTGAAGCAGGTCTTTTTTAAAAATTAACACATAATGTATTATTTGTTTCAGGTGTATAGGTCTGTGATTCATCAGTCTTACACATTTCACAGCACTCACCATAGCAATACTCTCCCCAGTGTCCATCACCCAGCCACCCCATCCCCCCCACTCCCCTCCCCTTCAGCAACCCTCAATTTGTTTCCTGAGATTATGAGTCTCTTATGGTTTGTCTCCCTCTCTGGTTTCATCTTGTTTCATTTTTCCATCCCTTCCCCTATTATCCTCTGTCTTGTTTCTCAAAATTCCTCATATCAGTGAGATCATAGGATAATTGTCTTTCTCTGATTGACTTTTTTCGCTTAGCATAATACCCTCTAGTTCCATTCAAGTTGTTGCAAATAGCAAGATTTCATTTTTTTGATGGCTACCTAGTATTCCATTGTATATATATATACACCACATCTTCTTTATCCATTCATCTGTTGATGGACATCTAGGCTCTTTCCATAGTTTGGCTATTGTGGGCATTGCTGCTATAAACTTGTGGGTGCCCATGCCCCTTCAGATCACTACATTTGTAAGTTTAGGGTAAATATCCAGTAGTGCAGTTGTTGGGTTGTAGGGTAGCTCTATTTTCAACTTCTTGAGGAAGCTCCATACTGTTTTCCAGAGTGGCTGCACCAGCTTGCATTCCCACCAACAGTGTAGGAGGGTCCCCCTTTCTCCACATCCTCCCCAACACCTGTGGTTTCCTGATTGGTTAATTTTAGCCATTCTGACTGGTGTGAGGTGGCATCTCACTGCGGTTTTCATTTGTAGTTCCTTGATACAGAGTGATATTGAGCACTTTTTCATGTGTGTGTTGGTCATTTGGTTGTCTTCTTTGCAGAAATATCTGTTCCTGTCTTCTGCCCATTTCTTGATTGGATTATTTGTTCTTTGGGTGTTGAGTTTGATAAGTTCTTTATAGATTTTGGATACTAGCCCTTTATCTGAAGTTTCATTTGAAAATATCTTCTCCCATTCTGTTGGTTGTTTTTTTGGTTTTGTTGACTGTTTCCTTTGCTGTGCAAAAGCTTTTGATCTTGATTAAATCCCAATAGTTCATTTTTGCCCTTGCTTCCCTTGTCTTTGGTGATATTTCTAGGAAGAAGTTGCTGTGGCTGATGTCAAAGAAGTTGCTGCCTGTATTCTCCTCAAGGATTTTGATGGATTCCTGTTTCACACTGAGGTCTTTCATCCATTTTGAGTCTATTTTTGTGTGTGGTGTAAGGAAATGGTCCAGTTTCATTTTTCTGCATGTGGCTTCCACTTTTCCCAACACCATTTGTTGAAGAGACTGTCTTTCTTTCCATTGAATATTCTTTTCTGCTTTGTTGAAGATTAGTTGACCCTAGAATTGAGGGTCCATTTCTGGGCTCTCTATTCTGTTCCATCTATCTATGTTTCTGTTTTGTATGAGTACCATACTGTCTTGATAATTACAGCTTTGTAATAGAGCTTGAAGTCTGGAATTGTGATGCCGCCAACTTTGGTTTTCTTTTTCAACATGCCTCTGGCGATTCAGGGTCTTTTCTGGTTCCATATAAATTTTAAGATTATTTGTTCCATTTTTTTGAAAAAAAGTTGATGGTATTTTGATAGGGATTGCATTAAATGTGTAGATTTCTCCAGGTAGCATAGACATTTTCACAATATTTGTTTTTCTAATCCATGAGCATGGAATGTTTTTCAATTTCTTTGTGTCTTCCTCAAGTTCTTCATGAGTACTCTATAGTTTTCTGAGTACAGATTCTTTGCCTCTTTGGTTAGATTTATTCCTAGGTATGTTATGGTTTTGGGTGCAATTGTAAATGGGATCAACTCCTTAATTTCTCTTTCTTCTGTCTTGCTGTTGGTATATAGAAATGCAACTGATTTCTGTGCATTGATTTTATACCCTGACACTTTACTGAATTCCTGTATGAGTTCTAGCAGTTTTGGAGTGGAGTCTTTTGGGTTTTCCACATAAAATATCATATCATCTGCAAAGAGTGAGAGTTTGACTTCTTCTTTTCTGATTCAGATGCCTTTTATTTCTTTTTGTTGTCTAATTGCCGAGGCTAGGACTTCTAGAACTATGTTGAATAGCAGTGGTGATAGTGGACAGCCCTGCCATGTTCCTGACCTTAGGAGAAAAGCTCTCAGTTTTTCCCCATTTAGAATGATATTCACTGTGGGTTTTTCATAGATGGCTTTGATGATATTGAAGTATTTTCCCCTTATCCCTACACTGTGAAGAGTTTTGATCAAGGATGCTGTACTTTGTCAAATGCTTTTTCAGCATCTATTGAGAGTATCATATGGTTCTTGTTCTTTCTTTTATTAATGTATTGTATCATATTGATTGATTTGCAGGTGTTGAACCAACCTTGCAGCCCAGGAGTAAATCCCACTTGGTCATGGTGAATAATCATTTTAGTGTACTGTTGGATCCTACTGGCTAGTATTTTGGTAAGAATTTTTGCATCCATGTTCATCAGGGATATTGGTCTGTAATTCTCCTTTTTGATGGGGTCTTTGTCTGATTTTGGGATCAAGGTAATGCTCGCCTCACAAAATAAGTTTGGAAGTTTTCCTTCCACTTCTCTGTTTTGGAAAAGTTTCAGGATAACAGGTATTAATTCTTCCTTAAATGTTTGGTAGAATTCCCCTGGGGAGCCATCTGGCCCTGGGATCTTGGTTTTTTGGGAGATTTTTGATAACTGCTTCAATCTCCTTACTGATTATGGGTCTATTCAGGTTTTCTATTTCTTCCTGGTTCAGTTTTGGTAGTTTATACATCCCTAGGAATGCATCCATTTTCTTCCAGATTGTCAAATTTGCTGGCATATAGTTGCTCATAATATGTTCATATAATTGTATTTCTTTGGTGTTGAATGTGATCTTTCCTTTTTCATTCATGATTTTATTAGTTCAGGTCCTTTCTTTTTTCTTTTTGATAAGTCTGGTCAGGGGTTTATCAGTCTTATTAATTCTTTCAGAGAACCAGCTCCTAGTTGCATTGATCTGTTCTACTGTTCTTTTGGTTTCTATTTCATTGATTTCTGCTCTGATCTCTATTTTTTCTCTTCTCCTGCTGGGTGTAGGCTTTATTTGCTGTTCTTTCTCTAGCTCCTTTAGGTATAGGGTTAGGTTGTGTATTTGAGAACTTTCTTGTTTTTTGAGAAAGGCTTGTATTGCTATATACTTTCCTCTCAGGGCCGCCTTTGCCACATCCCAAAGATTTTGAACAGTTGCGTTTTCATTTTCATTTCTTTACATGAATTTTTAAAATTTTTTCTTAATTTCCTGGTTGACCCATTCATTCTTTAGTAGGATGCTCTTTAGCCTCCATGTATTTGAGTTCTTTCCCACTTTCCTTTTGTGGTTGAGTTCTAGTTTCAAAGCATTGTGGTCTGAAAATATGCAGGGAATGATCCCAATCTTTTGGTACTGGTTGAGACCTAATTTGTGTCCCAGGATGTGCTGTATTCTGGAGAACGTTTCATGTGCACTAGAGAAGAATGTGTATTCTGTTGCTTTGGGATGGAATGTTCTAAATATATCTGTGATGTCCATCTGGTCCAGTGTGTCATTTAAAGCTGTTATTTCCTTGTTGATCTTTTGCTTAGATGAGCGGTCCATTTCAGTGTGGGGGGGGGTGTTAAAGTACCCTAACATTATTGTATTATTGTTGATGTGTTTCTTTGATTTTGTTATTAATTGGTTTATATAATTGGCTGCTCCCATGTTAGGGGCATAGATATTTAAAATTGTTATATCTTCTTGTTGGACAGACACTTTAAGTATGATATAGTGTCCTTCCTCACTCTTATTATAGTCTTTGGCTTAAAATCTAAGGTATCTGATATAAGGATTGCCACCCCAGCTTTCTTTTGATGTCTGTTAGCATGGTAGATTGTTTTCCACCCCCTCACTTTAAATCTGGAGGTGTCTTTGGGTCTAAAATGAGTTTCTTGCAGACAACATATCAATGGGTCTTGTTTTTTTAATCCATTCTGATACCCTGTGTCTTTTGATTGGGACATTTAGCCCATTTACAATCAGGGTAACTATTGAAAGATATATATACAAACACACATACACACAATATATGATTAGACTGGTGAATAGAACAGAGCCACACACTTGATTTTGGTTGTTAGAAGAAACTGACTCCCAAAATTTTAAAGAAAGAAAAACTTATATACATACAAAAATAAGGGTAAACATGATGACAGGATGGAATATAACTGTAAAGATGAAAATTTAAAAAGATTTTTCAAAAAGGAACTGATATGATAAAAAGTTGGTTGAAAAAGGGAAAAAACAGAGAATGTGATCAGGCTGGACACTAGAAAAAGTCATATGCTAGATTTAGTGTATATTTTGGTCTGGTAGAAGAAACTGTATCCCAAAATTTTAGAGAAAGAAAAACTTATATGTATTAAAAATAAGGTTAAATACAATGGAGGGATAGAATATAACAATGAAAATTTAAAAAGATTTTTAAAAAGGTATTGATAAAATAGTTACAATAGGTTAAAATAGGAAAGAGGAAAAATTTAAAAATAGAATGAGAAAAAAATAAAATTAAAAAATTTAACTTTGAAAGACTAAAGAATCATGGGAAAAGAGCCATGAATTCTATATGTTGCATTCCCCTAGCTGGGAGTTCTGCAGTTCTCATTGATCAGTGAACTTGATCTTGGCTGGATGTTCTTGTTAATCTGGGGGAGGGGCCTGATGCAGTGATTCTCAAATGTCTTTGCCCGAGGCAGAATTGCACCACCCTTGCCAGGGGCCAGGCTAAGTAATCTGCTCGGTTTTGTTCAGGAGCTTTTGTTCCCTGAACGTTTTCCATACAGCTTTGGAGGACAGGAATGAAGATGGCAGCCTCCCAATTTCCGGCCCCATAGGAGCCTAGAGCTTGGGGCCCCACTCCTCAGTGCGCCCTCAGAGAAAAGCACTCAACCCCTCCCATCTCCCTGGTCTCTGGCCACACTCCATGCTCACCTGGCCTGTGCCCAAACATTTCTATCTCTGGTGCATGGCCCCATTTTGAGTCTCCAATCCCAGCAGATTCCTGCAGTGCGCTCCTGCTCCACTCCTCCCGGAGGAGGAATGAGCGGGGTCTCTCTGGATCTGCCACTTGTGGGGTCCCTGCTTGAAGACCAGTGGCCATACTCTGCATCAGATCATGGTTTAAGGTAACCCCAAGCTGAGAGCCCACCTCTCGGGTCTGTCTCTGCCACCAGCCTCCCTGCTCCGATACCTGGGAGCTCTGCCACGCTGAGACACCCCTGGTCTTTTTGTGACCCCATGGGGCCTGAGAGCACCCTGTCCCCATGAGGGCTCTACCCCCCGCTAGCCTCTGGGGCAACATCCCTCAGTGGAGCAGACTCCTAAAAGTTCTGATTTTGTGCTCTGCTGCTCTCTCACTTGCCGGGAGCCAGCCTTCCCCCCACCCCCAACCTCTCTCTTCCCATATATATATTGCCTTAGATTCACTTCTCCCCGCATCCTACCTTCCAGAAAGTGGTTGCTTTTCTGGTCATATAATTGCCATTATTCTTTTCTTTGATCTCCTGTTGAGTTTGTAGGTGTTCAGAATGGTTTGATAACTATCTAACTGAATTCCTGGGACCGGATAAAATTTAGGTCTCCTACTCCTCACCATCTTGCTTCTCCCTCCAAGGCTGAAGCAGGTCTTGAAAGCACAAGCCATTTGCATGGGTAATTACTAAGGCTCCTATAGTTCTTCCTCCTACTGCCAGACCTCTTCTCCTCAGTCAGCATCTCTAGCTTCAGGATGAGTTCCCTATTAGCAGCTCATTGACCAAAACCGAAGCTTGTTCACAGATGATCTCCATTATATTCTAGTGGATATAATCAGGCAGCTGCAACAATGCAGCATCACTCAGGAGTGATCCTAAAGAACGCTGTTGAAGGGAAATCTTCCCAGAACAAAGAACGTTAAGCAATATGCTTTATTATTCCTTTTTCTTGGACAAAACTATGGGTAGAGATATGCATCTTTACTGTTTTATGGGCAGTGGCTAATAGTTTAGTTAGACGGTCATAGAATCGAAAGACACAAAATTGAAAGATTATTTACAAGGCAGTCTGGAGAAGAGATAAGTGGATGGAATTCTCCAAATTGACATAGTATATAAGGATTCACATGCCCCATATAAATGCTTATGAGAGGGCTACCACGATAGAGGGAACTTTCTTTCTTTTTTTTTCTTTTTTTTTTAAGATTTTATTTATTTATTTAACAGAGAGAGAGAGAGAGAGAGAGAGAGAGAGAGAGAGAGAGAGAGATATCACAAGCAGACAGAGAGAGAGAGGAGGAAGTGGGCTCCCCGCTGAGCAGAAAGCCCGATACGGGGCTCAATCCCAGGACCCTGAGATCATGACCTGAGCCAAAGGCAGAGGCTTAACCCACTGAGCCACCCAGGTGCCCCTAGAGGGAAATTTCAATAGCCAGAGGGACAATATAATCCCACGTGCAAATGTCAATCAGTCTCCCTCCAGCCACATCTTCTCTTGCCCAATGTGCTTATGATCAAAATGAGATGAAGACTGTGCACTCATCAAGGCTGGTGGCCATGGCCTTACTGAGTACCCAAGCTGCCAAAGCAAAGATCAATACTGATCCCCTCCATATGGAGCCATTCCCTGGGAGGGCCAGCCAGCTGCCTACTGGCAGTGATTTGTCCTTACTGAAACAAACATTTATTCTGGATAGAGATTTGCCTTCTCTGTCTGCAATGCTTCTTCTAAGCGTACTACCTGTAGAGTTTTAGAATGCTGTATTCACTATTGGGGTTATTTTCCACAGGTATTGCTCTTAGCCAAGGAAGTGACTTTACAGTGGTTCATGCCCTCAGAATTCAGAATTCACTGTCTTATCATGTCCCCCATCACCCCGAAGTAGCTAGCCTAATAAAACAGTGACATTGCTATTTGAAGATGTAGTCCTGTAAGTGCTTGACAAGCTTTGCAAAGCTGGGGAAATGTCCTCAGGATACTTATATGCTCTGAATCAGCAAACAATGTCTAATGTTATTTCACCCATAGCCAGAACGCATGGACTTAGGAACCACACAGAAGAAATGGCTCCTCTCATTATTACCTCTAATGATCCACCAGCAAAATTTTCCATTTCCATTACTACTACTTGGGCTTCCTGCTTTTAAGATCTGAATTCCTAGAATCAGGGAACACACAATAATTATTATGAATTAGAAACTGTAACTGCCATCTGGCCATTATGTGCACCTCACGCCACAGAATCAACAACAAAGTAGGCTGTTGCTATAATGGTTGGGGTAATTCATTCCAATTATAAGGGGGAAAGTAGGTTGCCACTACAAAATGGGAGTAAATCAGGTATGACTAGAACCCAGAATATTCTAGAGAAGGCTTCTTAGTACTCATGGGTTCTGTAGCAAGAGATAATGGGAATCTATAGAAACCCAATACAGACAGGACTGCTAATGATAGACATCTTCCAGGATGATTTTGGTAACTCCAGGAGGCAGAGAACTACAACCAACTGAGCTACTTCCTGAAGACAGAGAGGCTAAGGGAAGTTTAGTATGAATTATGGCCAAATTATTACTTGTAGAAACAATAATTATAGTAATTATACTCATTTTCTTTATTGCCTTGGTTTATTTATATTTGCATAAATTAATAAATTGTTTCTTCTTTGTTATACTCTCTATTAGTTACTTTAATAATGATTACCTGTCTATTTCAATATTAAATTATAGGATTTCGAAGAGGTAAATGTAACTCAGCTTAAGAAGGTTAAATATAATCTAGGGATTGTCAACATGACATATGGGACTTGAATCTCCTCTTCGGGAAGATTGCTTGTTGGTCTTTGGTTGTTAAAAGATGGTTGCAGTAAAAAAAAAAATGGTTGCATTGTGCTAATTAAAAGCATGATGATGTTTTATTCTGCACTAGTGGGTTAAATGTGGTAAAAAGAAATGGGCAAAGGTGTCAAATTTCCAAGGAGTCAATGCTGCTAGATCATTGTCGGTCCCATCTTTTTGAACCTGGAAAATATGTTTCCCCAAATATCCTTCTCTATATGGTTCTGGATTAGAATTTTCCAATGAGAATGACTTTCTTGAGATTTAGAGGTAGATGTGAAACAAATGAATTTTTGGAAAGTCACTCTAATCCCACATGGCAGGATTCCAGATGTCTTCCTCAGCTAGCAACCACAGAGGTTTGAAAACTTCCCTTCCTTGATCCTTTGCTTCTGTCTGACATTTGTGACTGTTTCTTCATTCTCGGTCATAAAGACTGATACTCTCCCAGGTCTTTCCACATTTGTGTGATAAGGCCCCATCTTCGTTATTAAACCCAATTATGCCCATTAATCCTTGCTGTATCTCACCTATCTTGCAGAAACTCAGATTGAGGCAGGGAAAGTTCATCTGTTGCTTTTATATTCAGTTCGTGGCCTCTGTGACAGTGATGTTCAGTGATATAAGACTGCAAGTGGAAATGGATACCAGTTCTATTTGGTAAGACTAGAAAAAGTGCCAGAATCCCTGACAAGCAGGTCCTATGAAAAACAAGCAGGAAAACTAAGGGAAGATCAGGTACATGGACCAGGATAAAATGGTAGAGAGCATTCAGGCATTCAGAGATCGCCCAAAGCACAGATACCACACTGTAAACATAAATAATTGTAAGCTTCACCTGCTGGTAGGAATGAGTGCAATTACTAACAGTCTTTCCAGTGTTTGTCAGAGAAGAGTCACAAGAAGTGCAGTTGAAGCCACAGACAAAAGACATCAAAGATGCTGTTTCAATGGGGCTGAAAAAGGCATGGTCTGAAAATGGGGATACAAATACAACCAGGGTTATTATAGATCAGAACTAAAACTAGGGCAAAGCTTATCGTCCACAACATTAATTAACATGCTGAATTACTACCAGTTAATACCTTAATGAAATTAACAACCACTACATTACTTGTTTTTCACAAAGCAAATATATTTCTCATCTCAAATCCATTTCTCAGGTCCACTCATGTATTTAATTTACAGTACAGAGCTTCTCATTTAATAGAACTTATATTCTTATTACTATTTATCAAACAACCCCAAAATGGAAATGATTATTTGGCAAGCCCCTTTTCTTATTCCATTTCATGGGTTCTAATAATTTGATTAAATTGTCACCTGTAAAAGTGATAAGATTTAGAGAATTTAGATAATTTGTCCTTTTTATGGTAGAAACATTATACCATGGCTTAGTCCCAGTGTGGTGACTAAAGAGAGGAAAAATTGTTTTCTCAAAGGAAAAAAAAAAGCAATTGCACAAGCAATGCTGATTTTTGTGTGTAAATACTAAGCCACTTCCAAACTTTAAAGCTTTCAGAGAAAAATGAGTGGTTAATATTACAGCTTGCTTGGGCACACATTGATCCAAATGAACAACCTTCAAATATTTTTGATCATATCCTTGACTCTACTGATGGTAGATTCTGCCGTGAGTTGGATTGGACCGTAATCACAGAACCCACAAGAAGCAACTGGAGATGCAACACTTTTTATTGAACTATGGGCTGTGTGGAAATACTGTCCAATTTCAATTGATAAACACACTTGTATGTGTGCATGCACGTGTACACACCACACATACCACACACCCATACGTGCACATCACAAAACAGAGAGTGAGTCATATACATGAAAAATTAGAGCAGTTTTCAATTTACCGCAAGTGACAGGCCTAATTGCAGCCGAAGCCCTCAAGGCTCCTCCCACTTCCGTCAGCTGCCAGCCATGCTCCCCTCAGATGGGTCCTGTTGACAAGGCACCTTCTGGACACTTGCTGACAGGGACAAGGAGCTTATGAGTCTTGAGTGAAAAGGATTTGCTAAATAAAGCTTCAGTTCAAGCCTTCACCCCTCTCTCCCAGAGGTCAGGGTGCTAAAGTCCTTGGTGGTAGCTATGGAAAACACAAGATGAACCAATGAATTACTTACATTTTAGAGCTTCCTGCTTGACATGGATTCCCAGTTAACCCCATTTAGAAAATTAAGCTCATGCAATTAGATTTTCAAAAGGAAAATACAGAGTGAGAAAGCTTCTTTTTTATAGTCAAATAATCAGTGCTGAGTGCGCCTCTCTGATTTACTGCCAAAAATTGATTCCAGCCTAACTGAAACCTCAACACATCATCCTGGTGAAATTAAGTCTACCAAGAGCGAAGTCTCTTTTTCTTCTGTGAATAAATTCTCTATCACTTTAGTTTCTTGGTTAATATGACATATTACATATTCAAATGTCTTTATTTCCTTTTGATTCCTTCCTTTGGTCTGGCACATGATTTATTTAGTCTGTACAGGTCGTTAAAAAGGAGGTGTGAACACCAATGAGAAACACCATTTTAAGATGGAAGTGGCTTCATTTGGGCTTGATTCTTAAGAAATGTATTGGTCTTACTCCATCCATGTCTTTGAACTAAGTTGACCTACTGATTCTTATTTTAACTAATGAAAAAGAGCTTCATTTAGGACTCCTTTGCAAGTGACAAATAACCAACCTGAATTTTCCTGAGGAAAATGGAGAAGTTATTTGTTCTTCTAACTGTAGGAAGATGAGAAGCAATAGGAGAAAAAAGAGGTTGAGGTACTCACAAGCCAATAAAGCTCTCTCTCCCTCTCACTCCTTGTCAGGTGCATTTCCTACACACAGGCTTTGCCCAGGGGAAGGACATGGCTGACATGGTTGCCATGGTTTTAGGTCTACATTCTTATAGCTTGAGTACCTCATAGGAAAAATTTCCTCACTCACAGGTTTAGTTTCTTGAACCTCAGGGAAGAATTCTAACTGGGATGGCTTGAGTTATAACATGGGAAATAAGGAATTATTGGTTCATCTTGAGTCAGGTATCTCTCTCTACCCTGAGAGGATTGTGGATAAGGAGGTATAGCCATGTTGGGAGATGACAGAAACCATTTCTTCTTCATGACAGAGTTAGCGGGAAGAAGAAAGGAATTTCTCCCCGCAAAAGGGGAAAGGAACACCATCCAGAGCAAAGGAGGAATACTGAACCCCCAAAATACAATATTCTTAAGACAAATTTATAATCCTATAATTTCAAGGTTAAGTCATGCGCTTTAGGGTCAGACAGATGTGAGTTCAAATCCCAGCTCTGATACTTTCTGTTTTCTTGGCAATTTATTTACTACTTCCAAGCCTCAATTTCTCTTCCATAAAACTGGACTAGAATACCTAAATCCTAGGTTTGGAAGAATTACTTGAAATAATGGTCATAAATTACTTAGCAGACTACTTATAGAATGCTTAATAAAATATAGAATGCTATGAAGTGCCTAATAAACTCATACATTATCACAGTGCCCTGTGGTTTTTGTTTCTGGTTGCTCTAGTAACAACCATACTAACCAGGTTTGCCCTTTGGATCCAATCTGAGAGGTAATTTTCTGGGTTTATATTCCTACTAGGATCTTTGTCGATCTCTCTCATAAAAAATGATATATTTGTTTATCAAATAATTTTTGAATTCCAAATGTGCCTCCAGCATGTGTTATCTATTGTAGGAAATGTTAAAGAAATGGAAGGTATGGTCCCTTTCTTCTAGACTTCTGTTGGGGTGATAACTAATAGACACAAAATAGTTAGGAGACAACAAGCTATGTAATAGAAGCAGATGTGGTACATGTGGTAGGAGTTAATGAAATAACTACGTGCTCAGTTTCCTTGAGAGGATTTGAGTTTGACCTTGAAAAAAGCATGGCATTTGTAGAGATAAAAGTAGGCATCTCAGGTTTGGTGAGTGCAAGGAGAGAGTGGCTAGAGAAGAATGGAGCAAGTATTGCTGTGTTTTGAAGGAGAGATAGTTATCAAGGATTTCCCCTCCCACCTTACCACAAATACACACAGATTTTACTCTTGAGGTGCTGAGAAGTAAATAGGGAAGATCAGAAGCCTTAGGAACCACAATAAGAAGCAAATGTAGATTCAGGATGTGTTAAGGCATATATATAGTATGTGGAGGGTGGTGAAGGGCAGAGAAATAGTTGAGAGTACAAGGAAATCTACAATGTGAAATATTAGAGATAAACAAAGATGAGGTCCAAAATGTGGCTATACTTTTAGTGTCTAAGACTCAATGGAAATGAAGGTCATTGGCATGGAGAAAGTCAAGCGACTGTGAAATAGGTATGTAGGACCATGGAGGGAAGGGATGCTGAAGTCATGTATAATGAGGACAGGTGTTAAGATAAAGAGGACTATGATACAGTTGCTGAAGTCATAGAGAAAAGTTTAACCTGCCATTGGTCTGGGGTTGGTGAAAAGAGAAACAACTAAAATGGGAGAAAGTAAGCAGGAAGGATCCTAGAAGATATTTTGGTGATGGCAGCAAATGATTGACACAGAGGCTGAAATGAAGAATTAAGAAAATACTTCCTCTTCATCTAGTGAGTTGGGGGCACCAATCACTGCTCTTCATCTAGTGAGTTGGGGATGAGGGTGGGATGATGGGAAAGGGAGATGGGCCTCCAGTTCAGTGTATATATACAAGCACCTTGGCCTCCTCTTTACCCCAACTGTTCCTCCTCAGTGTTGCCTTAGCGCAGAACATTTATAAAGCTGTGTTTAATTCTTGGTTTGCTCATCTGCCTCCTCCACGGTGCAATAAGCTTCTCTGAAAGGTTTATGACTTTGTCATCTTGGTGTCCCAAAGCCTGAAAGTTCCTGGGCATAGATAATCCTTAACATAAGTTTGTTGGATGAAGAAATGAATGGATGTGAATGTGGTGGTTATATGCACATTAGCACATAACCCTGAAATGTAACCCATCCCCCTTGTCCACAGTGTGTATTGGATTGGTTTTCTGTCATTCTCTAGAACAGCACTGTCCAACAGAAATGTGTCAGCCATAAATATGAACCACGTGTATAATTTAAACTTGCTAAGTGCACATTTTAATCAAATATATAAAATATTATCATTTCAAC
Organism: Ailurus styani; assembly: GCA_002007465.1. NCBI lineage: Eukaryota > Metazoa > Chordata > Mammalia > Carnivora > Ailuridae > Ailurus > Ailurus styani. The sequence goes on along the minus strand of LNAC01000132.1, from coordinate 2,370,006 downwards.
CTATGATCAATATAAAAATTTTTGATGAGGTATTTAGATTCTCTTTGTTTTGTACTCTTGTCAAAGGCTGGTGTGCATTTCAAAGCTTACATCACATCTCAAACCAGACTTGGCATATTTTAAGTGCGAAGTAGCCACTTGTAGTTGGTGACTAGAAGGTGCAGTTCTAGATTCTAGCACATACCTAGTTCTTTCTCTTTCGATGGCCTCTACACTTTTCCTCTGTTTAGATTACTCTTCCTGTAACTCTTCTTAAAAGTATGTATTTTGTATTATATCATCCATGAAAGGCTATGTACACATATAGTGTGTTAACATATGTAGCTATTATATACTGTATACATACTATATATAAATTGTATAGAGATTAATGCAAGGAAGTTTTATTTTTTGCACATTCCAAGTCTAATGTAGATCAAGTAGTTGTCTACCATTGGGAGGGATAAAGAGGCAAAGAGTATGTGTAGGATGTTTGCAAAGGCCAGAGTTGGAAAATTCCATTGCCTTAATTTAGTCATATAACTTCACCAAGATGGAAGAAAGGCCAACCCATACAGACTTCCTGTGTATCCAGATAGAGAAAATGGAGTGAGAAACACATATCACTGTTTCTGACACAATTTTATATCTTTTTTTCCTAATTTTTTTTCACCAGCATCCCTAGAACAGTATTAAATACTATATGAAAATGATGTTAAAAAACACTTAAGTCTTACTCCTAATTTTAATGAAGTTTTTTTTTCATTGTGTCTCCATTTGACAGAGGATAGATGTGGGGAAGAGATTTGTGTATTTTATCATCATAAGCAAGTTTTTATATCTTTTTTTGTTAACAAGGATTTTATTTAACGAGTAATATAAGTTGAAATTTATCAGATATCTTTTCAGCAACTGTGGAGATGATATAATTTTCTTTTTAGTAGCTTAATGTTGTGAATTATATTTATAGATATTTTTAGCGTTGAACTATTTTTTCTTACTCCAAGAATAGTCTACCTTATGATATGCATATACATGTATATGTATAATATTTTTGAAAAGCTGGAATTTGCTTGCTGTTATTTTGTTTAAAAATTTTGCATGATATTCAGGAATGAGAATTAACTACAGTCTCTTTTTTCAAAACGATTTTTACTAGGTTTTGTAATTCATAAAGTGAAATTTGGAGCTTTTTCTCTTTCTCTAGTTTCTTGATCTATTAAAATTGCATCTCTGTTAACTGATTCCTCAAAGAGAAAAAGAATTCCACTGGTCCCGGGACAGTCGCTTTGGGTCTGTTGCTTTGGGTCTGTGCTTCCAGCATCTTGTGCTGGGCCTATCAGTGTTTCTTCTTGGATGTATTCACTATATCATTGATTTCAGCTATGACATTTAAACATTTTTTAAAGATTTATTTATTTGAGAGAGAGAGAGAGAGAAAGTGAGGGGAGGGGCAGAGGGAGAGAATCTTCAAATGGACTCCCTACAGAGCACAGAGCCCAAAGCAGAGCTTCATCCCACTACCCATGAGATTATCACCTGAGCCAAAACCAAAAATCTGATGCTTAACTGACTGAGTCACCCAGGTGCCCTTAACATTTAAACATTTTTAATAAGAATGCTTTTATCACTTTCATGCACTCTTTCTGGCCCTCAGTCTGCTCTTTTTTTTTTTTTTTCTTTTTTGAGAGACTGGGCAGGAGGGGAGGGGTGGAGGCGAGGAGAGGCAGAGGCAGAAGAAGACAGCGAATCTTAAGCAGGCTCCCCACTTAGCACAGAGCCCTACATGGGGCTTGATCTCACAACCCCAAGATCATGACCTGAGCCTAAATCAAGAGTCAGACGTTAACTGACTGAGCCACCCGGGGGCACCCTGCTCTTTTGTCATAGCACCCTGATCTTATTTATTGTTGCTATATCCCTAAAATGATATCAAAAATAAAAAATAGATTTTTAAAATGCCTTTCCTGTTTTCTGCATTTACTCTGTTTTCAATGAGAGTGTTTCCTCTGCTTTAGTGAGCTGTACTTGTTTATTTTCTTCCTCTTTTGAAGCTGCTGACTCTTCTCATACACTCAGTCTTTATTGCTTAGCTTTATCTATGTACATCTAGATTAAGCAGGACTCCTAGCTGATACACAGTCCTCAGTACTCAAATAGGTCCGGGCAGGGTTAGAGCAGTGGGTGGGGAGCATACCAGGACATGTCTTGTATTTGGGATAAGTTAGCCAAGAAGTACAGTCTGCTTCCTCCTACCTCACCCCTCCCACAGTGAGGAGGAGGATGACTACGGGGTCTGCAGTTTTTCTCAGGATGTAGTGAGTGAGAATATATGAAAAACCTCTCAAGTATGCTAGACGGGATTAGAGTAGCATTTTCAGTCCCTCCTGAGCATGAATCCCTGTATAAGTTCTATCTTAGATGAACTTAGTCATGCCCACGGCAAAAACCTTTGTCTCTCTCCCCACACTTACTCTGGTCACAGTGCTCCTTCTTTCTTTGACAATGCCTTTTCTACTCCTCCAGTTATATAGGGGATTCATACCATTAAGGGTTGTTTGTCACAGAAATTTGCCTATCTCCTTCCCATATTTAGTCACAGTGGTAGGCATGTGACTAGTTCAATGTGCGTTTTGGTTTAAATTAACTCCAATTATGATACCTTGTCAACCTGGTCCCATTGATTGGTCCAAAGGATGAACAATGAGCTAAGACAGTTCAATCAGAGCCCTTCTCCAGAAGGTTTTTTTTTTTTTTTTTTTTTTTTTTTTTTTTTTCAGAAGGTTTTTGAAGTAGATCTTGAATAGTTAGGCTCTGAAAATGTGAGCTTAAAGGATTTAAATGGCCAGCTCTCAGATCACAAGGAGAAAAATTAGTACGAGAAAACCAGCAGACATACTGAGAGAAACAGGCTTGTGAGTACTTGGTTTTGGTAACAAAGTTTCCTAGAGTATCCTAGTTCTTGCTTTCTATGTAGTCCTTCATGTAACTCTGTGAGTTACCCAAATAAAACCCACTTTGGCCATGTTGGTTCCAATTGGCATTCTTCATTCTAACTGACATGGCCAAAGGGGGCTTTATTTGGGTAGCTCATAGAGCTATATATGACTGTATGACATATATGTATTTATGACTGAGCCAAATAATGTATATTATTTCACCTACTTCATTCCATTGAAATCTAACTCTTCCAGGGGGACCTTGCTGATTTCTAGGACTTGGACTGTATTTTCCCTTCTATATTCATTGAATTGTCTCAGTGGGGACAGCAAGAGGGACAGAATCAAATGCCATGCTAAGATCACTATCTTGGAAATATATTTATATCTATATATCTATATGTCTATCTACATCCCCATATATCTTTTTATTAAACATTGCCTCTGTGTTAATATTCTCTCCTCTCTCCTTGAGAACTGCCTCAGTTCCCATGATTTTCTTTCTTTTTGTGAACTGTGAACAGATTTTTCCCCAAACACTAAAATTGGGAAATCGTGAAGAAGTTCAACTTTTAGAGTAAGACTATAATAGATTTGATTCCAAAAAACATGTGTAACAGGGTATCACCACCATACAAATGTTATTTCAGAAAAAACGATTTCCATGTCTAGTGATTTCAGCATTAAGTTTTAGGTCTTGGGCTCATTGCAGGTCCCAAGACCCTGATACGGTCTCGGCACATGCTTACCATCCCGGACTAAATCCCTAGACAGTCCTTGCACTTTGATGCAAGTTAGCAATTTAAATAATCTTTTCCTTTGACTTCCATTTTAAATTTACAAAAAATATTCCGTTATTTCAGCAGCTAAAAGTTCCCCTTTGCACTTGTTGGTAAGCAAAAACTGTACTAAGAAATAATGAAATTTGAGCCACAATATAATGTGTTATCTTTGTTCTTGAGAAAAACATTTCTTTTTTTCCCCCAAAAACCTATGAGAAGACAAAATTAAGATACTTAATCTGTTCTGATAACATATTTGAGAATTTTTTATTTGAAGCAGAACTTTGCTCCTCAGGTGTTCTTATACTTGGTAATTAGCAATTGGTAATTACAGTTGGTAATCGAGTTGCACAAAGTTTAACTGGTATTCTGACAAGCTTTACCACCTTTAACAATAGATCCTTTTCTTGGTCCTTCTCTGATAATCATATCCAGACACTTCTTTATCCTATAAACATCTCACTGATGGAAAAAATCTTTGAACTATCTTCGTCTCTAAGGAACTGCCTTGCTGCATGTTTAAAACAAAACTGATATGTGTCCATACTAAACCTCTCTGAGAAGTTTGCCCTAATACACTGTAAAATGTACACTGAGTGAGGGAAGACAGGCAGCCTGGATTTCTCTGGTTCTCTTGCCCCTTTTTAGCTCTGACAATAATTCTTATCTCCACGTCTCCGTGTTTGCACTTTCAGAATTTAACTGAGCCATTTTTTAAATTTCAAACTCCCTATTTGATTTAGCACAGCCACTCCAAGTCCATTCCATTTTTTTCTGAACTCTAAAATTCCATCTCTGAAAGTGGACCTTCCCTAACCCCCTTTGTTTCAAATCTCTCTTCTACTCACCTGTCCCTCGAGCCTCAGAAGGCTCCCACTTGTTCCACCTCTGGTTGCATCCCTTGGTCTTCTACTATGTTGTTCTCTGTGTATGTGGTATAACTTTTGGTTAGCTACAAAATTCTCTGATGCCTCTGACAGCACTTTGGTGGTAATAACACTGATATTAAAAAGCTGACATGGGGGTTTATTATACTCCAGACACAATGCTAAGTAATTTACTGGCCAAGCACTTAGAATACTGCCTGGCACATAGTAAGTTATTAATAAAGCTTTGTTATTGCTACTATTTATAGCTGTACAAACTTGGTACTATTTTTATCTCCACTTTAGGAAAAAGTAAATTGTGAGGCACAGAAAATTACATAACTTGTACAGGATCACAGAGCTCATTAAGTGGCAGGGACAGAATTGAACCCAGTCTGTTTGATGCTGTTCTTAACCACTACAGAAACCATGTTCCTAACCACTACAGAAAATTTGGCTAAACATGCACGCACAACACACACACACACTGACGAATCTCATTTCTGCAGTTTTTCAGAACAGTGTAAGTTGTACTCAACACAGGTTTTACTTTGAAATTCTTTTCTCTTTTAAAATTCAACTGCGTCATAGATATAAGGAAAAAGGCACAAGTATTTGTACTTCCCTGGAGAGTGCCCTTGTGAAATTTTGAGGCAACTGAAATACGTGTCCTTGGGAAGGATGAGTTTTTAAAAACTTCTAAGTTGCTAAGGAACTGAGTATTTGGTGTTTTGTTTGTTTGTTTGTTTAACTTTTCGTATGCTCTTCAGTCAGCTTTTTGAGTTATAGTTTCTTTCCAAGTTCTTAGCCAGCAATACCTCATTGTTTGCTCTGGTAGAAAGAACTAGGCTATGTTGTGGGCTAAGCAATATTAACAGTTTGTGGGTATATTTATAACATTTAAGATTAATAATAGCATTAGAGACTCCACGCTGATCATGTAATGCATCTTAACGTCTTCAAGTGATTTCATTTGACGCGGTCTGTGATGTTATGGCTTTTCTCCCAGTCCTTGCCTGACTGTAGAGGGAGAAATGCCCCACTTGCGCTGCCGTCCCCTGGAGTTCTAAGCAGGACTTTCCCTTTCTTCTGATCTCTCCTCCTTCTCCGCCCTCCTACATGCCGCCGCCCGCTTCTTCCTCGGCTGTCGGAGCCTGCTGGAAAGGAACCGAAGATCCCCCGGAGCCCCTTCGAAAGGCTCCCGGGGTCCCAAGGGACCCGATTCTCAGCCCCAGCAGCCAGGGTGCCATAGCCCTCCTCGTAGGCAGCGGCCCGGCACCCAGATCCCATCCCTGGAAGCCACGCACCCCTGGGCTCCACCCACCCCTGCGGCCAGAACCCGGCGCGAGCGCCTCCCTCCGGATTTCCACTGGGGGGCGAATGGGGTGGAAAGCGGTTGCCGGCGCCGCCGGAGGCGCCTCGCGAAAAACCGCGGCGTCCTCCAGGAGAAAGTCGGCTTCCTCCAGGGCCTGCAGCTGGCTGCGCAGCGCCGCTCCACCTGGGGACGGAGGCGGCTCCCGCGAGCGGGGCCCCCGGGGAGGCGCGCGGCGGGCCGGGGAGCGGGGACTGGAGCGCCGAGCGCCGCGGCGCCGCGAGGTCGGGTCGGGGCCGGCGGCGCGTCCAGGTCGCCGCGGGAGCAGGCGGCGTGCACAGCTGTCCTCCGTCGGGCGAAGGCCTGGCCGCCCGGCCGGCTGCCCTCTCCCCCGCCTCCCGCCCCAGAAATTATCTCAAGCGTCGCCAGTTTGATTCCAGAGCCCCACTCGGGTGGGTTCTTTTGTTTCTTTGTTTTAATGACAGTTCCCAGCCGTTGGGCATGTCATGCGCGATTAATTCCCTGGCTCTGTTGAAGGCAGCTGGGATGAAATTTCTTCTGCATCATCCTTTTGGGGATAATTGCTTATGATGTGACGTCAGCCGGATTGATTTTTCTCTCTTGAAAGAGAGAGAAAGGGAGGGAGAGAGAGAGACAGAGAGAGACTCGCGGACGTGTGCGGAGGCCACAGACACTAACGTTCGGGATTCCTTCGGGGCAGAAGGAGACGGGAATGGGAGCTTACAAGTGTGCGGCGAAGACATCAGACTGCACGGAATTATTAACAAGCTTTCCTTTCAAACAAGAAAAACAAACAAACAAAACAACCCAGTCCCCTCCGCAGCGAGCCACTTAGGTGCTCCTTTCATGCCCGAGTCCCCCGTTCAGGTGGCAGCGTCTGACGATTAATCTCGGGTACCCAGCCGCTGCAATAGGGCTTAAGAAGACGAAGAGGAGGGGCGGGGAAGTGCGTCACCAGGTGGGGAAGGGGCTGTGCGTTCGGTGACAAGCGGGAGGGGTGGGGGTGGAGGGGAATAGGGACGGAAAATAGGTTCTGTGTGCTCTCCCGGGGTATTGTGTCAGGAGATGCAGGCTGGCTACCATGTGACGCGGTCCAGGGCTGAAGGGATTGGCCGAGGGAGCGCAGGCGGTGCAGCTCGGCCGGCTTGCTGTTCCTCTCTCTTTCTCTCGCAGCATCTTCCCGGGAGCCTGTAGGTGAAGCGGCACCAGCAGCATCCATGGCCCGTCTTTGGGGTTAACACTTGTCTCCTTTGGCTTCAGCAGTGGACAGAGCAGACCTCTCGGCAGCGGCGTTGTGAGGACTTAGCTGGGACCTGGAATCCTCTCCTCCTGTATTTTTTCAGACTCCTTGGAAATTAAGGAATGCAATTCTGCCACCATGATGGAAGGTAGGATGCTTTCTGCTGTGGTTGACTGGCTTCATGCAAGGTTTGGGCAGAACAGCGTTGAAGAGTGTGTGCAGCCCGTTTGTGGCTGGTCTAGAACCTGGTTGCCAGGATTTGCAAGCAGAAATGCTGCAGTTTGCTTGCAGCGGACCAAGGTTCGGACTAATGGAATCAAACCACAAGGCTTCTGTTTAGCCCAGAACCTACAGAGCTCCCAGCTCTGATGGGGGGGTGGGGGTGGGGGGAGGACCTAGAGTGCTTCCAGGGAGCTGAGATAGAGCTAAGAAAGAGCTTGCAGAGCAAATAAGTTGGGAGAGAAGATAAGGTTTTCTGCTCTAGGTTCCTGGGACTACACTGATTAAACATTTACAATGGAAACTTGTTTTCTGAAATTGACATTAGATAGGGGAGGTCATTGACAGAGTTATCTATGCTGTCATTTTCAGTGAACTGTTTAAATTTTTAAAAAAAATTCTTGTAAGATATTTTTATCTCTGCAATTTACATCTTATTGTTGAGGTGAGAGGTGCAGCAAATTTGGTCCATAAGCTATAGTTATATAGGGATGTCATTGCAACAGAATGAGCAATATGAGGAAAATATCTGGGCCTCTTAGCCCCGGATTCAGGGTCTTATCAGGTTAAAAAAAAAAAGAAAAGAAAAGATTTTGCGCTTCCTAAATGCATTCTCGGGCAATGATTCTTAGCCAAGCACCAAATAATTACTTACTGATTACCTTTTTGCATTCAATATTAAGTATAAGAAGGAACTTTCCCTGGGGAGATGTTGTTTAAACTATATTTTATTCTACTAAATTACCCTTCCAAGCCTGAGATAGTGACAGCCAAGATTGCCTCAAAAAAGCAGCAAGCTGATTAAGAAAGAAGCAGGCAGCCCTACCCTGGCTTTGATTTTGTTTTCACACTACAGGATGGTGCAAAACTCCTGGCCTTTCCTAAGATGACAGGCAGAAATTTGTCCCCAGCCTGGATTTCACAATGCAGAATCGAGTGCATAATGGGTCTCAAATCAGCCATGAAAATGGCAGAGAGGCCACCTCTTAAGCCAAGGTCTGTCCTACAGATTTTAAACATTCCTTAGAAATTTACCAAAATGGAATAAGAGGAGGATGGTTTCAAAAGGCAGTGGTGTAGCCCGGACTTATTTGGCAGAAATGAATTCTTTTTGCTCTCTCTGTCATCATGTCAAACACTGTTAATGTAATTTGGGGGAGTGAAGAATTCTACAGTCATGGCCCACAGCTTTTAGAAAATAGCCTTAAAAGAGAGATTGGGTGTCATTTTGTTTTGGAGCCTGGTCTTGTTTGCAAAAGGCTCTCAAGCTAGCTCTTTAAAATACAGGTCTAAATAAACAGATTTCTAATGCCCTGAGATGAAATCATTTTCATTAATTTAAAATGAATTTAATCTTTGAGTAACAAGGCAAGACAAACAGAAAGAGTATTACTGATATACTTTTCAATTTATACTCATGTGGATGACCCTCTTCAGAAAAAAACAAAACAAAACAGAACAATCTTGTCTATAGAGGTAGTATATTTCTCCAGCTAAATTTCATTTGTAGCATTTCCTAAAAAGAATTTTGCATACGTTCTGATTAGGTCTGAATCTTACACAGAGAAGTGGAAGATCTTTCATTTTCACTTCTTGCCTTGCAAACTATAAAGTGTCTTTTTTGAAGGAAGTAATATGTATTGACGCTCGTTAACGACTCTCCTGGTAATATCGTCTATTGTGCCATCCCAGAATGTCAGTCAGTTCAAAGCCCTATGATAAGCTTATCTGAGCTGCCTAAACTGAAATGAGAACTGTAACAAAGACGTGTGTTGAAGCTGAATTAGCACTATTGCTCTGGGTCTGCCAAATTCATCTAATGAAGGATGTTATTTTAGCCCTGTTTTGAATTAGAGGTGACACTATGGATGCAGTTGCCTTCCATAAGATCCCTGCAAAAGAAAAGGTACAGGTGTTCCCATTGGCTTCAAAATATAAGTGAAACTAATCATTTTTATCTACCCACAGTTCCTACTTAAATGCTTTTCAAGACTTATTATCTTAATGGTTCAGTGACCTTAGAAAGGAGGTTAGGAACCTTAACTAGAGATCAATTTGCCTATCAATAGCCTTGTAACTTAGTTGCCAGTCTTTTTGGCAATACATATATGTTTCCGATATTGCATCCCAGAATTTCACCTCTGAATTGTTTGTATCAGGAAGATGTGGCAGAGCAGTTATTATTTCCACTTAACCCACCCTTAGAGTAAGCTAGACCGTTCCATCTATCACAATAACCTTGGAAAGATAAGGAGCCCCCTAAAAGTCACCCTAAAATCCTGTCATGGAAGCCCTCTGCTGAAATATCAGTGGGCTCTGAAAACATGTCACCCAACATTGAGGTGGTTAAATGATGTCTCTCCTCAACTAGTACATTCATCTATGTGCCCACAAACATAGACACAGTTACACACACATGCAGTCCTCAACACATATACATTATTAAGGAAGGGAGAGAGCCCACATTTACATTGTATATATTTCGGTGTTCATCAAAGGGTTTTAGTGGCTGCTCAGGAAAGGCATGGCCATGGCAACTTTTCAAAGCTACTTCTCAACTCTGTGTAAAACAGGAGTAAACAAATATTCTTCAGAATGGCTCATGGTTTAGTTTTGTGATCCTGTTGTGATGGAATGAGAGATGGGCTCCATTCATTCAGTGCCTAGTAGAAATTCTGGTCATAGATGAGGAATGTTACTACCTCCCCGGTGATGCTAACATCATAGAAGGTAGTGAAATAATTCTGCAGGAACCTCAGACATGTTACCAGTAGTTTGTGGCTCCATGATTCCTTTCAAATATTTTTATTTGAAAACATATATTTTAATTTGATATTGAATTAATTGATTCCTGCCATCTTTATTTTTTGGCAGTGGTTGGTATTGAGTTGTGTCTTTCCTAAGGAATGCCACATGATATGGAGCCTTCAGTGGTATGAATGTGAAGGGAGAGAGGGTGAGAGCAAAGGGAGTTATTTGCTAAAAGGCGAGTGTACTGGTTAAGCTTATAATGCAGTCTGTGTGATAAGGGCAACTCTTCAAGGATTCTGTTGTTTTCACACATTACTATTAAAGTTTGAAAAGGTCATTTTAGCTACTCTTCTAAGATAAGTGAAGAAAAGTCAGGGTTTCTTAGGACATCTGTATATTTGTAGGGCAGCCTGGGAAGTTTTCCCTTATCTCACAGAACTGTCCACAAGTTCCTGTGCTTTTAGTTCCATAGTCAGGCTCTTAGGTACTGTCTTGGAAGAATAAATTTTTGGGTGCCAGTGGTTTCATCCTATATAACAATTTCTTAAATTAATAAGCACATTGTTAAGGGTTTGCTGGGTATAACTGTAATTTACAGGGTGATTGAATAAATTTTGTTATATTTTTATTATTCATGATGACCTGTAAATAAGTATATTCTGCATGCAGTCCTTTTGCAGTACTTTTTTGAAATTGCAAAAATAAAAAAATAATATTTTGAGGCAGAAAAATGGGTAGAAAGAAATTTTAACTCAAGTTCATGGTTTGTTTGTTTGTTTAGTCCATTCAAATTCTTATAAATAGTGTAAACAGAATTGGGGTCCTTCATTATGCCATATATCTATTGCTTCCTTCAATTTTAGAGGAAAAACAATGAACCAGCATAGTCACCTGGATGTTTTACACTAGCATATTTACCTTAGAAGACATAATTATATGTTTTTCCTGAATTCTGATAAATGGAGATGAGAATTTTCTGGACTCAAGTTCATTTAACAACAAAACTCATATTTTTGATCCCTCATAACATTTTATAATAGGACCTTTTTTAAAAATTTGTATCAAGATGGGCGTCTTAGCCTAACTGAAAACTAGGAGCTAATTGAAAAATATTTTCTTGGATGGTATATTCTGTTTCCCTCTCTCTTTCAAATATGAATGCCCACAGACCATATCTTTTATTTATTTTTTATTTTTTAATACCTTATAAAAATAATTTATTCATTTATTTATTTGAGACAGAGGGGGAGAGAGGGAGAGTGAGAGAGTGAAGCAGACTCCCCACTGAACAGAAAGCCTGATGTGGGACTCCATCCCAGGACCCTGAGATCATGACCTGAGCTGAAGGCATTTGCTTAACCAACTGGACCACCCAGGCGCCCCAGACCATACCTTTTAATTCCTCATTAATGCCTTTTATCTCCAAATTATTATTTATACAATTTCAAACAATCCTAGCTTAACTGAGTTTTTGTTGTTGCAATGAACCTTATAATAGTAAAGATTTTTTTTCCTATCTAGAAGTAGAGTTTTATGTATTTGGAAAATTCTTTGATCTGATCAAAAAGGAATAAGGCATTTTGAAGCTGGAACTGTTCATTTTCTAGTTAGCTAAGAAGTTTTAAAGGGAATGCTTCTAACTTCCCAGAAAGAGTGAGGTTATTTTGGAAAATCTTAAGCATGCATATGAGATTCTAATACATGGGCCATCATTTATGTAAGTTCTCTCTTTCCTCAAGGCTCTGTGTCAGAAAGAGCCTTCTTCCCTTTTTTTTTTTTTTTTAAGATTTTATTTATTTGACGGAGAGAGGGATATCACAAGAAAGCAGAGAGGCAGGCAGAGGGTTGGGGCGGGGGGAAGCAGGCTCCCTGCTGAGCAGAGAGCCTGATGCGGGACTGGATCCCAGGACCCTGAGATCAAGACCCAAGCCAAAGGCAGAGGCTTTAACCCATGGAGCTACCCAGGCACCCCAGAAAGAGCCTTCTTATATGCATAACTTCCCATACAATTCCAAGGGTCAACACCTTAAATCTCTAAAAAGAATATGCAGTCTTAAAAAAAGTATCTTAGATAAACCATTCTAGAAGACTCTGGACAATTCTTTCTTTTGGATTTGGCACATACATTATCCATGTTTCAAATAATAAATGCAGGAAGTCACCAACTCAGTTGTTATGTTCCTGAAAGTTTGTTTATGAATTGCTCACTTGAAAGAAGTTTTCCCATAGGAATAATGATATATATGATTAGATTCTCATACAAGATGTTCAAAGGCCATTAACCCATGATTTAGTTGAAATATTAAATATTTGCAGTGAAATGTGTGAAGAACAACACAGTTACCACAATAAGTGGCCAGAAGAAAACAATGGATTTAAATGTGTTTTCAATTTTAAATGTTGCTATTTATGAAAAGGAAGGCTTAATTAGAGGACAATGAGGATATGGGGAGACAATTTGAAGAGAGTTTTCAGGTATATTTCCAGAAGTTTTAGAGACTTATGACACTGGATTTTCAATTATGTTCAATTTTACTTCCATACCCACAGTTTACCTTTCCTCAATTCAATTTTATCACATGTTCTACTGTTAAACTGTGATTACTTTCATTATGTAAACTCACAAATGGAATTAATAAAAGAAGAGAGAATTTGGGCACCTGGGTGGCTCAGTGGGTTAAAGCCTCTGCTTTCGGCTCAGGTCATGATCTCAGGGTCCTGGGATCGAGGCCCGCATTGGGCTCCCTGCTTGGCGGGGAGCCTGCTTCCCCCTCTCTCTGCCTGCTCTCTCTGCCTCCTTGTGATCTCTCTCCCTCTGTGAAATAAATAAATAAAATCTTAAAAAAAATAAAAAAGAAGAGAGAATTTACTGAGAAGATGGTACAGGAGTGGGAAAGGAGGAAATGATGAAGGGATTCTAATGAATTTGGGATTCTGTGTCTGAAAAAGTCCCTGAGGAGAAATGAACTGAGATAAAAGAGAAGTGAGGGGCATGAGAAGGGCAGGATATCCTTGAGGAGAAAGTAGGGTGTGTGGCAGAGGTATTGGGTCTAACCAGTTTTTATGATGACTACCAAATATTTCTGTGGGCACTGGATGGTTTGCTTACCAGAGAGAGAGCTACTAGGGATGGAGGTCAGGCTCCACTGGAGAGGGGTCAGTCTCCATTCTCGGAACTTGTATGACATTAACTGTATCCACAGAATGTCAGGGAGAATCTCTATTGAAATACCGCATGTCATGTCACTTGTTTAAAAAGCTTCTGTATCTTCTTATTTCTGTTAAAATCGATCACATACAGGAGGCTGCCCATTCTGGCCTGACATGCCTCTCCAAGCTCCTTGAATGCTTTACTGCCAGTCTTAGAGTGTTTAGAACAGATGCTTTCTTGCCTTGGGGCTTTTGCTCCACCTAGAACTTGATTTTGCCAATTCATGGAGTAAGTGATTTTCTTGTGGTCCCAGCAAAACCGCCGCCACCTCAGGAGGACTTCCCTATTCTCTTGTCGTCCCAAGCTCCCAAAAACACCCCCAGGGCCCAGAGTACGTCCCAGTCCACCCTCTCTCCTCAGAGATGTATTTATGATTCATGGTCGTTTAATGGTGCATGGACTGAATTTCTCACTCAGAGCTCAGCTCCACAAGGACAGGACTCTGGTCTATCATATTCACCTCCTTATCCTTAGTTCTGGACACATACTGGGCGCTCAGTATGTTCATTCATTGGAGAAGGAGGGAAAACCAGATACAAATGACCCCGACGACTTCATATGGTACACTATTGTACACAAGGTATTATTGGGGGAGTGATTGTCAATATAGGAAAAAATAAATGCTTAAATTTGTGTTCTTGCTGGAAAATAAACATGAAATAATTAAGAAAAAATAATGTATTACGGAGTGGGATATTGTGATGTACAGAAAATACATTTTGAGAAGCAAAAGAAAAGAAATGGTTCATTTGAAAATATGTGTTTGGGCTTGACTCATTTTGGTGATTAGCTCCAAAGAAATGACTTTCTAATGGAAAGAGATGAGTGATAGCACAGGCATTCAAAGAAATTCCCAGAAAATCCCAGGAGCAGTTCTGTCAATACACTGTACATATTTTTCCTTTTCTCTTTCCCTTTCTGCTTTTCTTTATTTCTGCCTTTCCTGTCTGCTTCCCTCGTGCTTCCACTCCATCTTTCTCTCCCGGGGCTCTCTTCCTTTTCTCTACATTATGACCAGATATGAAAATGCTGGCTTCTAGAAGTAGAGTTTGACTTGGAAAAGTATTTTTATTTTATTTTATTTTTTTAAGATTTTATTTATTTATTTGACACAGAGAGAGAGATCAGATCACAAATAGGCAGAGAGGCAGACAGAGAGAGAGGAGGAAGCAGGCTCCCCGCTGAGCAGAGAGCCCGATGCGGGCCTCCATCCCAGGACCCTGAGATCATGACCTGAGCCAAAAGCAGAGGTTTTAACCCACTGAGCCACCCAGGCGCCCAAAAGTATTTTTAAATAAATAAATGAATGCAGGTTAGTGTAATGTTGCACAATGTGTTCATGCAATGTGATGGTAAATGAGGTTTTTACCAAATAATTGCTGATTGGAGAACTCCTTAGTCTTAGAAGCTCAGTATGGTTGCTGAATTTGTGTAGTTTGGATTTTTTTGTAGGAAGAGCATGGACCCAGAAGTCAGGCTTAGGTTTAAGTCTAAGTGTTGTGACTGCTTGGCTGTATGCCTTGAGACGGCTACTTTACCTTCCTGGGGTTCCGTTTCCTTACAAACAAAATGAGAGAACTGATCTGCCTAACCTCTAGAGCTTCTAACTTTAAGACTCTCTGGCATTTACTGAATGGTTTGGATTCCCCGGTTTTACTCCCTCCAAGGTTTAAATTGAATGATTGAGTCCTTTTCCACCCATCTCAAAATGTAATTGTTCCTAACGCAAAAATAATTCAAATGTATTATTCTCTGCCTTTCATTGGCCACTCCTCCTCTGCTGTTTTTTTGCATGGATGCCACAAGTTCGTTTTGCCTCTTTTCAGTATCGGAAGACAAAAGTACAGTTATGCTTCCCTCATCTACAGTCCTTATAGCATAGAACTGTCCGTGTATTCATCAGAAATTGCATGAATTGTATGAATGCATAATAGGTGTTTGGCCCTGTTCTACATGCTAGAGGTTCAACAATGAACAACAGGTAACAAATTCCTGCCAATACAGAGCTTCCTGTTTGGTGCAGGAGAGATGGGAAATAAAATGGAACACAGAGTACATTCAATGGGGGTCAGAACTCTGGAGAAGACTCGAGTGGAGAAAGGAGATAGAGGAAATTTTGGAAGAGAGGAAGGAGTGGGGTAAATGGGACTGTGATTGTAAAGAAGGCGGTAATGCTTGGCCTCACTGAGAAGATGTATGAGCAAAGACTTGAAGGAGGGGAGAGAGTGAGCAGCCATGTGATTGTTTGGAGGAAGAGTCCAAAAAGGAGGGAGAAAGAGCATGTGCAGAGGCTCAAAACATGGGCAGAGCAGCAAGTGCTTCTGGACAAAAGGATAAGGGAATGTTCAAGAGGGGGACTCCGAGGTAACATATAAGGAGACACCCATGAATCTTCAGTGGTAGGAAAGCCAGTTTCCTTTTGCATTAGTCACTTGGCAGGAGCCTGTGGGTATCTGCATGTCTAATGACAGGTGGGCATTCAGAAGTCTGGTGTCTGAAACTGCTTCTGTTGTGCCTCTTGGACTCATTCTTTTCACATATTTCAGTAAATGGGTGAATATCATGCTCTTACCTTCGCTGTGGTCCCAAACCTGGAGTTAGAGCTGAGTGTTCAACTACAATTTGAAGCTTGAACATTTCCACACAAGGGAAGTGGCCCTGGGATAAGGGTGACTCCAGAATCAGAATTACACATCAATTCATGAATGTTTTGGCTATGTACAAAAGAAATTCATTTTTATTTTTTGTTCATATCAGCTTCTTCTCTTGTGTTTCAGAACTGGTATTTTAGAATTTTTAAAAAGGACCATGCAGAGTGACTCATGTTACCTATCTTTAACAGGCAGAATAATAAGTAAAATATTGTGCTCACTAAGGACATTGTCATAAGATGGTGTGACATTTGCACACACTTCAAACTTTCCAAAATGCTTCATTTATTCAACATGTACATCAGTGGTTCTTCTTCAGTCTCAGGTATTCTAGGCACTGTGAATATGACAGGGGGGAAAAAGGCAGCCTTGGTCTCTATCCTCAGAAGCTCAGAGTCTAGTACTTGCTATCATACACTTCTGTGCATATGCATTTAATTCTGACATCATCTCTGTGGGGTAGAAAGAATAAGTTGACTATCTTTCTTTCAAACAGGAGAAAAGTAGGGCCCAGTGAGGTTACATGACTCGCTCAAGGTGATCTTCTTACCAAGTGGCAGAACCAGCATTTATTTACATTGGACTCCCAGTCAAGTGCTTTACATTTGTATAATGGTGCAACAAGAAAGCCCTGCTCCATCCTGCTTATATTTGAAATTGTTTGGCCTGGGTCTCTGGCTGACAAGTGTACAACAGATTGACCAGATTGGACATAGTATTTCACAAGCTTTGTTCGGTACGAAGCAAAGGATTGAGTTAACAGATTATGATCCTTCAGATCAGCCGTTAGCTTGAGGAAGGCCACCTAACACAGAATCGGGCTCCTTTCAGTGGCACTCACTGGTTTCCCAGAATGTTATGATGCAGAGGGGCATGTGATATCAACTTTCACAGCTTACCCTGTACACAGTGTTTTATTAAAGCCTGGCTCCCACTATGAACAAAAGCCCTTTCTCCCTGAGAAGGATGGCTCGGTGTTCACTGACACTCTGTGAAAGCCTTGGCCATTATCAGGAAAACATGATGGTGTGCACTACCATTGAAGATGAACCAATCTAGTCCAACCCCGTTTTGTAGTTGAGCAAACCAGAGCCAAATGAAATAACTTACCCAAGGATTTTTATTCTCTAAGTAAGGGGACAAGTCAAAGTTTATTTTAGTAATGATTCCAAAAATGTGAACAGACAAAGACTTGGAACCCGTGGTGTCTTTCACATTCAAAGGTGCTGGGACTGGTTGGGTGACTGCCCAAAGACACACAAATGAATGTGTCCCCAGGGGCCACTGCTCCACTCCGTCCACACACAATGTGGCCATTTATAGCTCTCTCCTGTGCTTCCATGTCTCATGCGTCTGCTGTCAGTGAGTCAGCGCTGTGTGGAGGGAACAACTAGGACTCGAAGGGGCTGGATTTCCTGACTAGCTCTATGACCTTGAGTGAGTTCTGAAACTGCTTTAGCCTTGGCATCCCCATTTGTAAGATATGAATGATGCTGGCTCTCTACCCCATGGAGTCGTTGTAAAGATCGAATGAGATAATAAATAGGAAAACATCTGAAGAAGTGTGGTACACGTGCCAGTGATTTTCTCAGATCACTCTCTCTCTCTCTGTTTTATTGTTACATGTGAGTTCTCTGCATTCAGTGGCTAGGCATTACTGCTTGCTATTTGACTTGTCAAGTTGATCATTGCTGTACCTCTTCCGCAGCAGGGCCTAGAGATTTCTCTCCTCCCTTCACTGTACTGTTCATTACTAGCATAGTCTATCATCCTTGATTCTCAATGTCCAGGGGTTACAACTACCCCTTTCTTGACCTCGGAAGGCATCACCAATCAGTCTCCATCATGCTCTCTGGCCCCGGCATCTGTCTCAACATCATATTCCAGGCCACCTCTGCTAGTTGTTTGGAATTGGCACATGGGATGATATCACGTTGCTTTCCCTACCTTAGACACTTTCCCAAAGTTGAAAAGCAATGAGTAAAACTGGGATGTAGGTGGTCTCTCTGTGCACCCAACCTTTGCAAATGCGCTTAGTGTATCATGGAAAAGTGGCATGTGAAAAATTGCTCACATCACTAGGATTGGTGGCAATGGTAGAAAATGATCTGTAAGCCCTACAGTAGGTAGGACCCTTCTCTTGTACTATAGACTTTAACCACCAAGTTTTTCTTAGTCTCCATGTGCCTCCAATTCAAAGGACTGTGTCTGCCAGATAGCCAAGCCCCAGGCTGTGCTTGGACTCATTCCTCATTTCTCCTTCCTATGTGCCTCACAACAGTTGGTCCTTTAGAGCTATAGATTGTCCTTCCTAAAAGATCTTGGCTCTGTTCTCTCCCTTTCAACCTCTGCTACCATACCTAATCAGACCTTGCTGCTTCCCATCCATGCTCCTCACAGCTATCAAAGACATCACTTTCCCCACCTGCCTTTGATTTTTCCCATACTTCTAAGATGAAGTTCAAATGCCTTCATGTGCGGTGTAACACTTTCACACACAGGCTACCTTATCTGCTCAGATCCCATTGTACCAGCCAGACAGGTGCTCCTTGCCCTTCTCTTTCCTTTGTATATGCTATTCCTTCCCTTATATGCGTGGGCACAATCTGTTCTGATCATTCAAGGTCAAACAGTAGTGCCCCTCTTCAATGAAGCCTCCCCGTATTCTCCATGTTGAAAGTGAGGTGCTCCCTGAGCTCACCTAGCTCTTAGTTCTTGCCCTCCTAAGACCACATTTTGGAAGGTTTAAGAGCACTGGCTTTGGAGTTGGACTGATCTAGGTTAAACTCATGTATGTGACCTTGAGAAGCTAGTCCACCTGCTTCCTCATCTAGAAGATGGGAGTGATAATAACAGTAACTTTCTCATGGGTAATTTAATCATGTGAGGTTGTAGGGATTAAATCTGAAGTGCATTTTCCAGAGATACAGAACCAATAGGTTAAGAAGGAGACACAGATAAATATAGAGAGGAGGGGGGAGAGGGTGAGAGCCAGGGAGAGGGATAGGGGGAAGGAAGAGTGAGGCAGAGGGAAAGGGAGGGAGAGGGAGAGAAAGAGATATTTTTAAGGAACTGGTTCACTTGATAGTGGAGACTGGCAGGCAAGTCTAGAAGTCATAGGGAAGGCTGGCAGGTAGGGGTTGATGATGTAGTCTTGAGGTAAAGTGTTAAGCTCTCAATAAATCCTAGCTGCCATATTCCACTTATATACATACTTTGTTTGCTCCTCCACCAAGAACCAAGGACTCTGCCAGAGCAGAGTCCGTGTCTCATTCAATTTTGTATTCCCAATGTATGGCATGTGTAAGTACTCAGTAAAAAGCCAGTGAATGAATGAATGCTGTTGAGGGATCACAACTTCTGGGAAATATGCAAGCCGCTTGGTGTATGGTTATCATGAGAATTATATGAGTTAATACATGCAAAACATTAAGAAGAGCATTTGGTTCCTCGTGAAGGTGTATTAAAGGTGACTCTGCTGGGAACATTGAAGGCTCCAGTATGGTTCCTGGATGCCAGGCAGTACCCAGGATTGTGCGCCCTCTCCTCTCCCCAGAGCACCCATCTGCTGTGTAGGCTCACTCTGGCTGAGAGCCACGTTCTGGTTCAGGAGCATGCAGTTAATCTAGTATCTCATACAGTCTGCCTGACTACTTTAATTGTTTTGCTCTCATTTTAAGAGAGACCGGGTTTCATTGTAGAAAACTCAGAAAATAGGAAGATACAAAGGAGAAACTGAAATCACCAATTATCTCATTATTATGAAATAACTAACCACCGCAACAATTTGTTGAGTGTGGAACATGGACTTTGGGGATGATCTGAAGCTCTTCGAGCTCAGCACTGTTAGCAGCAAAGAGGGTGGAAGAACACCCTCCACATAAGATAGTGCGGAAATTAAATTAAAAAATGTACAGACTTCAGGTGACGCTTACCTGGCATAGTAGGTAAACACTCAATGAACACTAGCTCTTAATAGCTTTACAGGCAAAATAAATATGTCAAGGAACTCAATTTGATTTGAACATGTGTTCATATACACATGCATGTGTGTATATCCACATACAGACACTCATGGCTTTTTCACTTGACATTAGGTTGGAACCACTGTCCTAGGCAGTGTGCATATTTGTTAAGAGTAAAGGATCTGGAGACCCACTTCCCAGAGGCAAACTTTGATCCTTCTATACTTGCCAACTGTATAAGTTTAGGCAAATTATTTAACCCCTTTGTGCTTCTGTCTCTTCTTCTGTATGGGATAATCCCTAACAGAAAAGGTTATCATAAGGATTAATGAGTTTAACATATTATATATAGTTAGTATTATTTTTATAATATATACAGTCAAGAAATATTAGCTATCATTCTCATCCTCCTGAAATAGTCTGCACAAGCATTATTTTTACTGATTGTAGAATATCCCATTGCATTGTCATTTATGTCACTCTTCCCCTGTTGTCAGACATTTAGACCGTTAGCTGGAGGTTGGTTTGTATATTGAGCTAGAATGGCTCATGTTAATGAGTCACGTGGTGTGTCATGACATCTTCATTTTCATTTAATACGACAGCTGGGTGAGGGGGTAGGAGTTCTGCGTCGGGTTCTAGCCCTGACACTGCTCCAGCCGGCTGCGTGACTTTGGACAAACTATTTAACACGGGGAAGAGAGAGCAAAGTAGTAGAAAGAGAAATTGATTTTAATTCAAAAAAATTCTAACGTCTCCTGGCACCATTCTTTATTAGCTATGAGGAAGAGGCCAAGAATTTGCCAGGTGGGTGGGAATTGATTTTTTGTGTCCTCTTTGAAGGTCCTGGCTGTGTATCTTGGGCAAGTCACCATCTCTTCTATTTTCCCATCTGTGGAATGGCAAATGAGCTTTCCTGCCTTTCTCACTTGGTGGTAAATATCAAAGCACAAAATATATGTGAAAATATTTTTAAAAGCAGTAAACTTTTATATAAACATAATGTAGCATTAGGGCTGTTGTTCCATTTAGTATCTTGGAAGCTGTTTTCAAGTAAAGATTAGGTTAAATAATTTTGAAGGTGCTAACTACTTTTAAAATTCTGTGCTCTGGGGTGCCCAGGTGGTACAGTTGGTTAAGTGTCTACCTTCAGCTCAGGTTATAGCCCTTGGATCCTGGGATCGAGTCCCCATGTCAGCCTCCCTGCTCAGCAAAGAACCTGCTTCTGCCTCTCCCTCTATCCCTATCCCGCTCATGCTCTCTTTTTCTCTGTCAAATAAATAAAGTCTTTAAAAAAATATAATAAAATTCTGTGCTCTCCTACAAGGGTTTCAGGATGTAACCCTACTAGGGTTAACTTCTCTTCGCCTACCTTCCACCTTTCATGCATACAAATGATTTTCTTTATTCCTGGATACTGGGTGAAGAACGATGTCCCTCATTTGATGAAATATTTATTTGAGCAAGAGATGCTACATACAATTTTGTGAAACCAGGTGAAAATATTGTTTCTAATAATGACTATGTAGTGGTACAATTTAAAACACACTTTAAAGTGTGTTTGAATGAAATCTACCTTGGCCTAATTACAAACACAAATATTGTCCTGTATGTGATCTCAGCAAGGTCTAATTCATGCAATCTAATTGCCAGATCAAACTATTTAACCTGAATTTCTTCTTTTGGGTTTTCCACTATCTTCTATCTTTGTGACAATGCCCCTCACATGGGCAGATTGAAGAATAGAGTTTGTTGCCCTCTTGGTGAATTTTGACTAAGATGCTGAGGAAATTCTCTAGTGGCGGTGGAATGCTGTGAGCTAACCGTGCTTCTGAGTGCGGGACACAAGGGAGCAAAACACCGAGAGTCCTTGCTAAGCTGGAGCTCACATCTGACTATGAGGGGACAAGACTCACCAACCAAATGAATAAACAACATAATTTCAGATGGTGGCAAAGTCAGTGAAAAACAAAGACTCACTTGGAAAAGAGTGGGGGAGTGGGGGTAAAAGCTGCTTTCGGTGGTCAGGCAAGGCATCGCAGCGGACACTTCTTCACAACGTAACATGTCAAGATCTCGGGGCAGAGTATTTCAGGAGTAAGCACTGTAGGGCTAAACAGCTTCTGGGGACTTAGGAAGCTCAAGGAACAAAAGAAAAAGCTGGAGTGGTTGGAGACCAGTGAAGGGAGGGGATGGAAACAGGAGAGGAGGAAGGCAAGATTCAGATTAGGCAGGACTATGTGAGCAATGGAGCTGGATCTGGAATTGATTGGGAGACGGTGGAAAGCCACTGGAAGGGTTCAAGGAGAAGGTCACATTTCCACTTGCATTTTTAAACAATTACTTTTGATGTTGGATGGACTGGAGTAGTTACAGATGGCCTTCAGGGTCTGTTGTTGTTGCAGTTGTTGTTGTTGCTGGTTTTGAGAGGACATTGTATTGTATCTGTCTTTGAGTAATAAATACTCTGACTTTATTTAAATGTTATGTTTATTTCCAGCAAAGCTAATAGAGATTGGAAGGGATTGTGGTAGCTTTCCCCAAATCCGTTCAACACGAACACTGTCACTGCTGAGGTCTGAGGGCTCAGGGGATGGTTTAATTCAGCTATTGAATAAACTCCTTCTCTAACCCAAATGGTTCTGATATTAGATTTTTTTTTTCAGAGCCATGTTGACAGGTAAAAAAGATGAAGATCTTAGAGTGTGTCATGTGCTTTTTTCCACATGTACTTGTTTTTAAATGGCTTTGAAGCACTTCAATTATGTGATAGTCATTCTGATACTGAATCGGTTAGTTTATTAGGCTGGCTTTCATCACTGAAGCTCTTTGCCTCTGAGCCAGATGGGAAAGATAGAAGTGCTTAAGAGATCTTACTGTTGACAGAGGTTGACCTTTCCGTGTTCCATTTTTCTCCACCAATGTTTCCACTAAAACCTCTTGTGCCCTGGCTAAATTTCATTGATGGAGATCCCTGCTGTCTCCCGTAACTAGACTCACCTGTGCACGCCTCTGGCCCTGTAGCTCCTCTCCTCCTACTTTTGGGGGCTGAAACTGTTTCTGCTCTGAAATGTATTTGTAACCCAGAGGAAAATATATGAAGCTTCCTATAGCTGAGACTTGTTTCTGTTCCAGTCTTCTTTTACACTAAGGGCTCAGTTTTTCTTTTCTAGTTGCTTATATGGTATAGCAGGTAAGTATACAGGCTTAGAAGTCAAAGCAGACCTGGGTTCAAATCCTGCCTCTGTAAATTATTGGCTGAGTGCCTTTGAGTAATCCTGAGCTTCAGGTTGTTTTCCTTCCTCCCCTCCTTCCTTCTTTCCTTCCTTCCTTCCCTCCCACCCCTTTCCCCCTCCCTTCCTTCCTCCCTCTCTCTCTTATTTCCTAGCTCTTTAATCTATCACAACTTACAAGATTTTCAGCAAGTATTTATTAAAGCTCCAGACATTATGCTAGGGGCTAGATGCATAGGTAAGTAACATAAACACAAACCCTGTGAAGCTTGCAATATAGTGACAAAGACACTAAATTAATAAAGATAACTAAATTATTATAAGTGAGCAAAGTTCTATAAAGGAAGCACTGAATTCTCAAAGAGCTTTTTAAATATGGGACCAAACCTGGTCAGATGAGGGTGAGTCAGAGTTGTCGCAAGCATCACATGACTTTCTGCTTTTGACATAACAGTATTCCTACCGTGTCTGTGGGTTCACTTTTGGGATTTTCAGTTACCCATGGTCAACCATAGGTAACAGATGAACCTCCTTCTGACCTTCAGAAGGTCAATAGCAGCCTAACACTAAGTCTCACTGCCTATGTCATTCATCTCACCTCATCTCATCACATAGGCATTTTATCATCTCACATCATCCCAAGAAGAGTGAGTATTATACACTAAGATATTGTATGAGAGAGAGAGAAACCACATTCACATCACTTTGATGACAGTATATTCTTACAATTGTTCTATTGTATTATTATTGTTGCTAATCTCTTACTGTGCCTACTTTATAAATTAAAGTTTATCATAGGCATGTGTGTATATGAAAAAACCAGTATCTATAGGGTTTGGTACTATCTGTAGTTTCAGGCATGCACTGGGGGGTTTTGGAAGGGATCCCCCTCGGAGAAGGGGGGACTCCTGTATGACCTTTGCGTTCAATCGATCATAGCTGTGGTGATTGTTATCATTAGCATTACTGTGGTCACTGTTAATGTTGCACACACCCTGTGCCTGTATATATGGGATTCAGTGAGCTTTCCCAGAACTTGTTACATGGTGCTCAAAAATGTCGATCGACCGTGTTTTTGGTGACTTGCCTAGAACTTCTCTGCATCTGTGCTCCCTGACTCCTGCCAGCTTACTTCGTTTCTGCCCTGGTATCTGAGTAGTTTCTGGGGCTAGCTACTCAGCGTTTGGGTACCATCCATGCCTTGGCTCTCCCAGATTCCTTAGAAAGCTCCTGATATTATGGCTCTATCTCCTAAATGAATGCCAACCTAATCCCAACATGACAACTGCTGTGTTGCTGTGCTGTGCTGGGCTCCTGAATGAATGAAACTTCTAGAAAATTTTCTGAAAGAAAAGAGAGTGCCTCCCTCTCTCTTAAAGCCCTTTAAAGAGCCCATTGCTACACCCATTCTGCATTATAAGCACCTGTTTGGGCTGAATTATGAGCATAAAGGGTATATCTTCCTTTTAGTTTTCCAGACAGTCTTTGTGATTTATTCACCACTGACCTAGAGGCTAGGCCATAATAATCTGCAGACTTTTTCATCCCTCCATACCAAAGCCTATGAGAATATATTTTTTTTAAGTTTTGATATTGTCAGTGCATATGTGGTACATAGCCAACTCTTGGTTCTCCCAGCTCTTTATGGTCATTGTCTCTGAAGTCACCTTTCCTACTGGAGTTGCTCATCACTGGTTTTAGTTCTTCCTTTTTTTTCCTATTCTCAAGTTTGACCTTACGAATTTATCAAAAGACGGCTGCCCCAGAACAACCCTCGATCTCTGGCCATTGCCTGATAAGAAATACTAAGAATAACCTTACCCCTAAAATGCTCCATAATTGCCCTTAAAAAGCAGGTATAGCTAGGACTACTGCGCTCCCTGGGAGGAGGAAATGTTCTAGTAGAGCTCAGATTTATTAATACAAAAATATTAACGTAAAAATAGTACTAATAAAAAATACCATTTCTTGAGCTCCTGATCTGTGCCAGAAACTGTTCTTATATTTTCTATAGGCATTGTCTCATTTAATCGTCACAACAATTCTTTGGGGTTCTATGATAATTATCTCTATTATATAAAAGAGGAAACTGAGAATCAGAGAGTTCATGCCTTGCCCAAATATTTAGAAGTTGTATACTGATCTCTCTGACTCCCAAACTCATGTTGTAGAACCACTGAATAATATTGTCTTTCAAACTTTACCTTTGAGAAGTTTTTTTTTATATTTATTTACTTATTTATCTGACAGAGAGAGAGAGAGAGAGATCACAAGTAGGCAGAGAGGCAGGCAGAGAGAGGAGGAAACAGGTTCCCTGCTGAGCAGGGAGCCCCGATTCGGGGCTCGATCCCAGGACCCTGAGATCATGACCTGAACCGAAGGCAGAGGCTTAACCCACTGAGCCACGCAGGCGCCCCATACCTTTGAGAAGCTTTAATATATTCCCAGGTAAGGGCAAAACAGTGACATCATCTGCACCACAACAATTGAAAGTTTATGATAAGTAATATTGTTTTAGGGTGCTTACCTCTTTCTTTTTACCACACAAAAATTAAATTTGAGGAGATCCCTGTCCAGTTCCTATACTACTATTAAGTATCTATAATACCTCATGCATAAATTTCTGGCTAATAAAAATGAGAAGGTAATTACAGAAGTAACAAAGCTATTATCTGAAATATCTTTATTCTGATCGTTTTTAATCCAGTTGGCTTCCAGTTTCTCACATTTTACTTTATAGGTTTATATGACGCTGTATGTTAAAGCAAACTTGAATAAACCACATTGGATATTTCAGAGAAATTTGCAAAGCTTTCTTAGGTATTTAATGTACTTCTCCCATGCTAGGGTGAGAAATCTATTTCCTCTTCTTGCTTAACAACCTATTGAGCACAACTCCTAGTTTCAGTTATCAAAGATTTTTTATTTTATAGCATTTCAGAGGCAATTCAATCATCAGTTGGCCTTTGTTTCATATGAGAAATAAAGTCATTTTGATTGTGTGGCTTGGAAAAGGCTATAGTTCCCACTTCCATATTAATAGCTCTATCGTAGCTAAGGCTTTAGCATGCCTTCGATTTTAATATTTCTAACAGATACTCAGTCCTCAATAACTGTAACAAAATGCATATTTTAGGAAGGTGTAAAAATATACAGATCCTCTCCAAGTTTATTTATGAACTTGAAACAGAGCATTTATGGTGTTTACTTTGCAGTAAATACAAGCACAGCCCTTGGCATCACCTTTTTTACCTGCAGTCTGTGCTTCTTGTTTTCCCTACAAGTTCTTCAATCGAAGCAGGAAAAACAACAGGAGAGACGAACCCCAAATATAAGGCCTGTGCATCCAAAGTGTGCAAAAGTCCAAGACTCTGCAGATTCTCTGCGGGCAAAAGTGGCCCATAAAGAAGTGAGCCATTCACCTGAGGGGGGGTAGTAATGCTAGGCCTTATTACTCCTGTGTATAATGTACGAGTGTGCCCTCCAAGTGAGGACTGTACAGACGGCCTATCACCTGTCTCTCACCGTAACCCTATCAAGGTTATTCTTAATCCCATTTGATAAATAAGGAAAATGAGGCCCAAGGTTATGTATGCAACTAGGAAGTGTCAGAGCAGATTGGAATTGCAAAGTCCCCAACCCCATCATCTCTGAGCCACCGTAGTTAGTGACTGCTACCCATCATCCTGGACCAGTCTGGGGCAGCTGGGTTGGTGAGGCTCTTGTCCATTGTCAAGAGCAGCCAAAGACTTCCCACGGGACCTCTTTCTCACTGCTCATTACCCAGGCCGAGCTCTCCAGTGTGGCTTTTATATTGGTTATGTATTGTTAAGAGCCTTTACTGACTTCGGCGACCTCATTTAGCTTCCAGGGCCGAGCTCCTCTGGGTTCCTCCGCTGGGTGCTTTCCAGCACAGTGTGTGATTTTGCACTGTCCACTGCTCCCTCTTCTCTCTTCTTTCCTTGTCCCTCCTAGTGTGGTTGGCACCATGCTGCTGCTTTCTGTGTTTCCTTTCTGAGCTCTCTGCTCTTCACGCTGCCCTCACTCCGGCGGGTTGGGTAGCCACAGAGCTGCGTCAGTGAGGCAGAGGGCAACCTTCTGAGCAAGGCCACTTGGACCACACCCAGATCCCTCTCACTTACTAGCTCAGCAATCTTGGCCCATTTACTTCTCTGTGCCTCCTTTTTCCATTTTCTCAGTTTTAAAAATCAACATTATAATACAAATACCTATCTCAGAGAGTTATGATGAGGAATGAATGAGCTCACGCATATTGAGTGCTTAGTTTAGTGCCTGGCACATAGTAATTGCTCATCTAACCATTTCCCCCCAGTTTTGTTTTAGTTTTACATTTGCATGAGGGCAGGTAATTTATGTCAGGAAACCCCATCATTTGTTGGAGGGAGAAATGACTTCAACCACACAAGGAAAACCCTTCCCCCAGGAAGAAAAGAAACCGAGCTCTGCCTTTCAGATGCTTCCCATTCCTTCGCTGTCAAGTTCCCTTTGGCCACAACACAAGTTGGCCTCCTGCCACTGGGGCCTCAGAGACGAAAATATCAGCCAAGTTTTGTCTTACTCTTAACTCTTGCAATTCCTGGCTCTTCAGTGCCCTGCTACCCTCATCTACAATGCAAGGGTGTGTTGGCAGTAGCTCCCTCCTCGTGTGGGCGGCAGTTGACCTGGGCTTTGTGGTCTTAGGGCCTGAGCAGAAAGCTCGGGGAATAATGGCTTCCTGATCATTTGCCCCACAACAGACTTGCCCCAGACCACATGTGCCAATGCCATGTGTGGGCTGGGAGGAGTCCTTGTAAAGATGAATTCAAAATAACCCTCAGCCAGCTGTGCCTGGTAGTTTTCATAAAGCATTTCATTTAATAATCACAAACTCCTCTTACAAATGGTATTATTTTTTTTTTCCATTTTAAAAAGAAGGTCATCAACATCGAGGCCAAGAGAAGTTGAATAATTTGACTGAGGTCTACCTGCTTCCAGCATATGAGCTCATCACTACCCATTGTCCTGCTCCCTTTCCTTTGCTGTACATCTTCCTTCCTGCACTGCCTCCCAACCTCAGTGTCCTCATCTGTAATATGAGAGGATTTGGCACAATGATTTGGAGTGCCCTTCTAGCTTGGACATTCTGGCACTCTGGGTCAACTTCTGAGCTTGGAGGCATTGTTGCCAGTGATCACTCTCTTACCGTTTGTCCAGATGTGTATGAACTGGCCCCATTTGCTCACTGCTGCTTGATTTAGGTTGCAACTGTCTGTGACTCTGTCTCTTAATCACATTCTAGCTCCCATTACCATGTCTCCTGTACTGACCAAGCACACTTTGTTCTGTTACTTCTGAACAAATTCTTTATAGACTCCAATAGGGCTTCAAGAATTCTCTTCTGCTAGTTGTTGAATGTGCGTTGTCTTGATTCACAAGTTTATACAATTTCAGGAGAAAAGATGCTCTGTGGAGTTGAAACAGGTTGGAGTAGAGTGTAGAAGAGAGGGAGACCAACAGCCATGAGCTCCACTGAGTTGAAAATCTTTTGCTTTGGTTTTTATAATCTTAGGAGATTTGATACTTTTTCCAAGGCTCAGACAAAATAAGACTGTATAGCTTGTGCAAAGAATTCAAATTTGAGTCTGCCTGCTATTTTTTATATGATGCCCTGACCTTTCCCTTGATGTATGGTAGAAATAGGCACGAGATTAGACATTTCATGCCAGATTTGCTACTAATTTTTAATGTTCTGTTTTGATTAAGATGTTCTTCATTGATCAAATCAGTCTATAAAATTGATTATCTTTAAGCTGAGTAATCTGAGGTACTCTATTATTTGAGCCATGTTAATGCTTTAATCATCTCAACTGCTTGGGAAGACATAGGATCACCTTTTATTCTTTTTTGTGCTTTATCTTCTAGGTTCAGCCACCAACTACTACCAGTTTTGATTTTAAATTGACTCTCTGTATTCTTCTTTCCTCTGTCACTCACTATAGTAAATCTGGACCTTATTTCACTCCTGGAATCCTGAAATAGATTTCACATTATCCATACTTCCAGGTTCTACCCAATTTCCCTCCCAGTCCTTCATGTATGTCCTCCTTATGTATATACACTTGCTCACTTCTTACTTTCCTGTCCAAAACATTAGTTGTTCCTTCTCTATTGCTTGTCGTATCAAGTTCTCCAGACTTCCATTGGCACAAACTGCCCAAAATAAACTTTCTCTTCTTTCATGTCCACCATCTTATCTTATCTTTGAACCTTTGCCAACGCTGTTTTCTGCAGCTCTCTTCATTGAATTCTCCCAAGTCCTTCAAGGTCCAGCCTGACAACAAAAAAAGAGCCTTATCCCTCTTGTTCATTACGACTTCTGAGGGGCTTCTGGATGGCTCAGCTGGTTAAACATCAGACTCTTGATTTTGGCTCAAGTCATGATCTCAGAGTCCTGGGATCAAGCCCTGTATTGGGCTCCCTGCTTAAAGGGGAGTCTGCTTGAGATTCTCTCTCTCCCTTTTCTTCTACCTCTATCCCTGTTCATGTGAGCTCTCTCTCTCTCTCTCTCTCTTTCTCTCTAAAATAAATAAATAAATCTTAAATATTTTATATATATATATTGAGCATGCACTTGATGCCAGGCACATAATGAGCAATTAGTAAATATTTGTTGAATTAATGTATGACTCCCTCTTGTAAAAGTATCCTTGATTGCTTCATCCTACGTTTATGGCAGGATTTTTAAAAATGCAGCGATACCAATTTAGCATCTCTGTAGTCTTATAGTGTCAGAGAGTTGTTTCATTTTCATACTAAAGGAAGAATGAAATGAATGAAATAAAAGATTTTTGAATTCACCAAATCCTGGCCCTCACCATTTCTCTTAGAGACTGTAGGGGAAGAAAGCTCTTCTTATATATCAGGCCCTGTTCTTAGTGTTCTATCAATACTTTACTTATTGAACCATTACAACAACATTGTAAGGCAGGTGCTACATTATCCTCACTGTACTGATGTGAAAACTGAGGTTCAGAGAGGTTAAGTAGCTTACCCAAGATAAAGCTAGAACACAGTTAAATCAGGATTCAAATTCAGGAATTTTGGCTACAGAGTATATAGTTGTCAGCCTTGTACCACGCTATCCCTCACACCACCGCATATCATAGAAAAATATTGAATATATCATTAGAGTAACTCCAATAATGAAAAACCAAACCAAACCAAACAAAATCTCTTAAGTCAGACTTTATAGTCAATGGAACACAGTATTATCTTATTAGGAATGGGTAGCCCTTTAGATTTAGTTCTCATTTATTCATAATCCCCAGTAAAATGCTCTCCTAGCTGTTTATAAGTAGATACACTCTTGGTATTTTGGCCTTAAATAATCACAAAGTTGCCCTTGCTGGAGCTTCTCTTTTTTCTTTGAAGGGTCTTCTCTGGCTCTCTCAAAATGCCACATTCACATGTGCCTTCTTTAAGGAAGGTCTACTTCCTGAAGCTTCTCTGGCATGCTGTCCTAGGAAGCTCACTACTGCAAGCCTCTAATCTGCTGAATAAAAATGAAGTGGGCATTTGCATTTTCCCACTGATTTAGTTGGCTCAACCTGAGTAGGTTCAGATTCACAAAAGCATAGACAGGCTTGCTTCCAGGCTTGCAATGGAGATGGAGGAAGGCAGGCTGTGTGCCCGGCTTCCTTGCAAAGCATGGCTTTGGATATGCGTCACTGTACCCTTTAAAACCAAGGCTCCAGAACGCCCCTACACCCACCCAGAAGTCACGGGATGATTTGTACAAGATGCCCTACTTCCGATGCCAACTGGACCCTGTTCAAATAAACGTGCAGATCAGAAAGTGTTTTTAAAGGGTGAGTGCATCCATCATGGATAAAATAATATGTAACACAAGATATCTCAAACTGTTCCCCATTGGTTTTTCAAGCTTAATATTCGTGTGGAACTTAAAAGCTTTTTTCTCAGAAAAGCCTAATCTTGATCATGTGAATTCCAGTTATTTAAGAGAATGTCAGCCTGGTTAAATTATGTTTTCTGAGTCCATGCTTGACAAAATATTATAGTAGTATCTTGATATTTACAAGTTTAGCATTCAGGCTTCCATTATTCATATAAAGCATCTTAGAATGACAATAAGGAGTAATTTATAGGTTTCCTAAGGTAGGAATATGAATCAC
This sequence comes from Ailurus styani, assembly GCA_002007465.1. NCBI lineage: Eukaryota > Metazoa > Chordata > Mammalia > Carnivora > Ailuridae > Ailurus > Ailurus styani. Next base: position 2,338,645 of record LNAC01000132.1, on the reverse strand, counting down.
CCACTTAAGGATGCAGGGGTTTCAGTGTGGGTCAGAGAGTAGATCCAGTTGTGGGTCCAACATCCACATCTTAATGTGCTTTGTTATTCTCTCAGATAGGGATTATAATTTGGGGATTCTCTTCCAAGTGTCAAGGGTAAACTTGACATCTGAATCAGTGATATAGCTTTAGATTTTTGTAAAAGTGGTTGTACATAAGACTTTTGGACATTTCCCACTTCAAACTCATGGCCAATGTTGCTAATCAGTCAACTGGCCTGGCCAAATGCAGATTGTTTCAAAATCTTCTACAAAAGTTAATTGGATTTGGTATTCAAAGATGTGAAAATTGTTCATTTACTGGGATTTGAAAGGTCGAAAATAAGCTCCTTCTTTTTTTCCTCTTTTTAATTTGAGCCTGACTTTAAGTACAGATTTCTCCATTCTTTCCTATGCACAAGTTTGGGTCTTGTAGACATTGCCAAGCATTCTCCAAACACATCAGGAAAACGGGTCACTTCATTTGATCTGCCCACCTCTGGCAATGAAATTGGGATAGGTGTTTTGGCTGGATATAGTGAAGCAAAAAAGGAATAGGGGCAAGATTTCATGCATGAGGGAAAGAGGTAGGTACACAATTGACAAAATTTCCATGTAGGCAGAATGATGTACCTCATCCCTCAACTAGAAACTCAACTTGTGGTACCCTAGAGCAACCTGTTTCTTGGCCTCATTTAAAAAGCTCCACACACACCAATAAATTTGTTAGGATGTTAACCTATAGAAGACCTTAGATTTTATGGATTGGGGATTCAGTTTCAAATACTTAATACTTTTTGGATTATTCTATCATAATGACCTGCTGCCTCAGACTAAAGGTCTATTGTCATGTGAGTTTGTCCACTAGAGTGTGAGCCCCATTAGGAAGGGGGATGTGTCTTCATTTTTAAATTTGTATCCAAGACACTAGCAGTGTACCTGGTATGTGGTAGGTTTGAATTAAGAAATGAATAAATGATATTTAGTATGAATGGTTTTCTCACAATCTTATTCCCCATGAACCAACTTGCACCTGTTCCAATGACAATTTCTTATTTTTGTAAAAAGTTTTCTGAAAGTAGAGTTAACCACATCCATTTCTCTTCTGCCTATTTTTATCTTGAAAGCAGGGCTGGCTTCATGGGTATGGTTGTGCAAAGCTTAGAGGGGCCCTGCCCTTATGTAGTGCTCGACTACTGCCTTCTTAAAATTCTTTATAATTCTGGAGTTAGGGACTGTGCATTTTCATTTTGCACCAAGCCCTATGAATTACACACCAGGTTCTGCCTGAGTACCTGATATACACTGTGTGCTATGCTGGTTGCTGTGGTTTGGCTATCCTTCCAAATCAGCTTTTCTTGCCCAAAGTTGAATTCACAAGTAATGGCTGTGTTTGTGAAATGTGGCTCCAGTTCTTTAATTAAAAGCTCTCTACAGCAGATATCAGTATCAGGGAGAAGCATCCCTTGTCACCTGGGCATTAGAGGAATTGTTCTAGAATTCTCTGTGCAGGTGATGTGATTTTGGTTTTGAAGAGTCAAAGAGAAAAGTCTTTCAAGAAGGGGACTGGGAGAACAGCGAGCACATATGAATGACTTTCAGACCCTTCCCTCCAGCTAGAAACAAGGGAAAGGACAGGGAAGCTGAGACTTGAAGGCTTGAAAGTTCCTCAGGAAATACCTGGGGAACCCTGTTTGTGGGCTCTTTTCTCCTGCCTTTCTTCCGGGCATCCTCAAGCATCCTCAGATAATGCTCTCCAACTGAAGGTGTACAGGTAACACATACCAATCTCGTTAAAATGCATGTTCTGATGAAGTAGTCAGCGTTGGGGCTTGAGAGTCTGCCTTTCAAGTAACCTCACAGGCAAGGTTGACGCTGCTGGTCTATGAACTACACTGGGTAGCAAGCTGACAGTTTTGCCATTTTTTAGGTGTTGGGAAAATCCTGAACTTCTGTTTTTTCTTAGCTTACGGGGGCCACCACCTTTCCCAAAAAGCAGTCTGGCTTTCCTTAAGTGCCTCATGCATGTACTGCCACAGGCTATAGGAGGGCCTGCATGCAGGTTATAACTGAGAATGTATAGAGCGTCAAACAAGAGCAAAGCCTAACTCCAACCGCCTTAAACAATGAGGAGATTTATTATCTCACACAACTGAAAGGGCAGATGGAACCAAAAACAGGCACTATGAGCAGCAGAGTCCATGACTCTAGAGTATCACTGAAGATCCAGGCTTTCTTCTCTCTGTCGTGCGATCCTCAGGACACAAAATGCCCCTATCTGTTACAAGCATTAACTTGAGATGAAATAATGTCCAGAGGCAGAAAGGGGTTGTCTCTAGGGTGTTTCTTTTTAGAATCTGGATACATTTCCCAGAAGCCCCCAGTAAATGTCTAATATTTTGTATCACGAGTCTGTACCTATATGGGTCTACAATGGGTTCAGTGATTTAGCCAAGAGAATAAGATGACAATGATTGGCTTAACTTAATCAGGATAATCAGGGTCCACTTGCTGGAACCAGGGAGGAGGGGGTTAGCACCCTTTGAAACATATGTATATATGGAGTAGATATCTGCAAAAAGCCCAGGTTATGTTAGAAAGTGGAAATGCATTATAACTGGGGAGAGAGGAATGGGTCCTGGGTTTGCAGCCAATCTAGCATCTACCCATACACATGCCCCAATAAAAGGCTTTCCTTTCCAGAAAGGCAATAAACAATCTTGCCACAGATCTGCAGGCCCAATCTGGACACCCAAACCCTCTCTTTCCTTTCACTGGAGTACTTGTCCCAAAAACTGCAGTATAATAAGTTTGGTTTGATTTTAGAAAAACTATTTTGACTGCCTCATTTTAGTGGGGAGCTGACCCCTCAATGCTTAATTATAACACAGGACAGGAACAATTGTGTGACCATGAAAGACCAGATTGGTTTTGTTGTTGGCTTTACTTGGTTGAAATACTAAACGTTTTTTGGGTCCACCTTCATATTCATGAGTTCCGTTAGTTCCATTAGTTCCATTAATAAGGTCATCTCTGTGTCTCATACACCTAAACAAATAGAGGGCACTCTGAAGTTCAATACTTTCTTGATACAGCTGTTGAGATCTCATGGTTTTACCAGCATTGTCCAGCATAGCTTCTTTTCTCATAGTTCAGACACAAGATGAATGTTACAGAAAGCCATTAAAAAGCAACCACACTTCTTGAAAACGTCCCTGGAAGACCTAGTGAACTACCCAAAACTAGTTTTAAAAGTATGCTAAGGATGTCTGAATGGATAAAATTAACAACACAAGAAACAGCAGGTGTTGGTGAGGATGTGGGTGAAGGGGAACGCTTGTACACTGTTGGTGGGAATGCAAACTGGTACAGCCATGCTGGAGAACAGTGTGGAGGTTTTTCAAAAAGTTAAAAATAGAACTACTCTGTGATTCAGCAATTACACTACAAGGTGTTTATCCAAAGGATACAAAAATACAGATTCAAAGGGGTACATGTACCTCTATGTTTATAGCAGCATTATCAACAATAGTCAAACTATGGAGAGACCCCAAATGTCCATCAATGGGTAAATAATAAAGAAGATTTGGGGTGTGTGTGTGTGTGTGTGTGTATTATATATATATATATTTTTCCAATATATACATATATATTAGAATATTACTCAGCCACCAAAAAGAATGAAATCTTGCCATTTGTAGTGACATGATAGAGTTAGAGTATATTATCCTAAATGAAATAAGTCAGTCAGAGAAAGACAAATACTATATGATCTCACTCATGTGTGGAACTTAAGACAGAAACCATGAACATAAGGGAAGGGGGGGGGAAGAAAAAAGGAGAGAAGGAAACAAGCTATAAGAGACTCTTAACAAAGTGAGGGTTGATGGAGGGAGGTGAGTGGGGGGCTGGGTTAGATGCGTGATGGGCATTAAGGAGGGCACTTGTTATGATGAGCACTGGGTGTTGTATGTAAGTGATGAACCACTGAATTCTACTCCTGAAACCAATATTGCACTGTATGTTAACTAACTAGGATTTTTTTTTTTAGATTTTAATTATTTATTTGACAGAGTGAGAGAGATCACAAATAGGCAGAGAGGCAGGCAGAGGGAGAGAGGGAAGCAGGCTCCCCGCTGAGCAGAGAGCCCAATGTGGGGCTCGATCCCAGGACCCTGAGACCATGACCTGAGCCGAAGGCAGAGGCTTAACCCACTGAGCCACCCAGGTGCCCCCACTAACTAGGATTTAAATTAAAAAAATTTTTAAAGTATGTTAGAAGAATTTGTTTCTTGTTATAAATTGCTATAGTTAGAAAATGTGTTGAGTGAAGCACCTGTCCTCATTTATTAATGAATGCCATTACTAAAAAAAAAAAAAGGCAGAGCAACATGGTGGGTAAAAACACAGCCTCTCAAACCCAGTTGCTTGAGTTTAAGCCTTAGTTATGTCATTAAGTAGCTGTGTGACCTGAGGCAAGTTAGGCAACCTCTTTGTGCTTCAGGTTCCTCATCTGGGAAATGAGGCTAAGAAAAGCATCCCTCTTTTGGTTGTCTTGGATATTAAATGTACATAAATAAAAGAATGCTTCATATAGAGTAGGCCTTCTGGAAGTATTAACACATTTACATGTTTTTGTACGCCTCCCACGAGACAAGCCCTGTATTACACTTTGTCTCTAATCCTCAAAACAAGATTATTTATTATTCCAAATACCATAACTAATAATAGCTAACATTAATTGAGGACTTCCCATGTACCAGGCACTCTTTGGGGGTGAAGTAGGCATCATCTTATTGAAACCTCACAATTACCCACAGAAATAGGATTTTTCTCATTTTCCAGATGAGGAAACTGAAGCACAGAGATCAATTAGAAAAGAATGTGTTGACCCTTTTTAGATGTGGAACGCTTAGCCCCAGGGCATGGCAAAACAGCATCATTAGAAAAGAGAGAGAGCTGAATTGCTCTGCAAAATGAACTTGGGCAAATCTAAAGTATCTAGGAATTTCCCTGGAGGGGACATGGAAAGGAGGGGAGTGAGCAAGGAGTGAAGGGCTGATGGAGATAAAGAGATTTAGTAGGTGGAAGGTTCTCAGTAACAATCATGACATGTGAGTTTTAAGAATAGAAACACTTAAAATTCAGTTTTAAGTGACCTACTTTCCTGTAATGTAGCTCTTTCTTTGTTATTCCCTATTTGTAGTTGTTAAAGTCCATTCCCCAGTCCTCTTTAATATGTGATATTTAGGGGCGATTGAAAAAAGAGGAGGCATTGTTCTGAAACATCAACATAAAGTACAAAGAAATATAAAAATCAGTCATGGAAGGAGAAACACAGCATCAAGAACTCAGTGTAAATAGACCATCTGAATAAGATATGCCTAAGAAGAACCTTACTCTCCCAGTAAACTTTGGAGGTACCATGGGGAGGGTCAGCGGGTGTTTTATGGTCTACAGGGTTGGGGTTTGAGGCCTTTCTCTTCAATCCTGAGAGGTGTTACGCAGGCCAGGGGACACAGGGCTCTTCATTTGGCTGACTCTAAGGTTATTTGGAGGAACGCAGTGTATTATAGCAAGAAGGGATTTTAATAACACATATCTAGTCCAGAATCTTCCTTTAACAGATTTGGAAACCAAGACCAGCAAGGAAAGTGACTTGCTCAATTCCAAACAAGGAGAGCCATAGAAAAAACCACAGCCAGATCCTCTGACTACAAGCCCAGAGGGCAGTTCACTCTGTCCCTGTCTCTTTCACAGGAGATGATTCTGTGCTTTGAGGATACTTTGGGAAAGTCCTAGTGATTTAGAGCTCTCCAGTGGGCCGACTGGCTTAGCATCTGGGAAATTCTGAATCACATCGGATGGAATGTTTTGTTTACTTCCTCCCCACAGTGCTAAAGGGGAGAAAGGGTTCTTTTTTTCCTTCAGCTAATTTGCTGGAAACAGTAAATAATTTCCCAGTTTATCTGGTCTCACTTGCAACCAATGCCTTCCTGTGGCCATCCATTTGCTAGTTTCAGAGAAGCAATATCATTTGAAATATTTTACTTCTTTTCAGAAGTTAGCCAAGAGAAGGAAGGGAGTCTCTCCTGTAACTTCTCTTAACTAGCCTCTGGCTAGTAGCAAACTGTAACACCAAGTTCCCATGTAAGGCAGTCAGTACTTCCCGGGATGGAAGAGCATTTGGAGATTGTTGAACCAGGATCATTAACAATCATCTATTTCAAAAAAAAAAAAATCATCTACTTCAATGAGTCAGAAACTCTTTTTTAAACCAAATTAAAGCCAACACCCTGTAAATAAAAATCAATAAAATTGGAGTCACCTAGATTTACGTTAGGGACCGAAAAATCTTGATCTCCTTCTTCCTCTGGAGTCTCAGTCCCTGAGACAGGTGACTTAAAAAGCAATTAGACAACTACTAAGCTTGTCCACTTTATTCACTCTATCAGTAGTGACAGACAAGTTTCAGAGTGACCCTCCCAAGGTCCTGTGGCTAATGAGTGGCACGTCTGAACTTGAACTTGGGCCTCTTCAATCTCAGTTCTTTGACTCCCTGTATGTCACTTACGTAGTAAATGCACTTGACTTCTGTCGGAAAGTGAAGGGGTAAGGCTGGATGGGCAATATGTTTCTGTGTCCAGCAACTAGGGAAAATTCAGTGCTGCAGAGTCCAAGGAAGCTGGGGTTTGACCTGACTGATCTAAACTAAGGCACACAACCATGCAAAGAAGATGCACGGATTAAACAGTGGAATTCTTGAGAGATTTGAGATTTCTGTGTCATCTGCCATTTCCTCTTTATATTGGTCCAAATATGGTCCAAAGATGCCCTATAGTCCTAAGGAAATGAAATGTAGGAAATCGGGCCCCCAAAAAACTTATTCTTTTTGTAAAAATGTGGTGGTGGGCCATGTGCACCAGTCCATGCAAGGAGAAGAGAATTAACTTTGACTGAGTGCCCATAGAGGCTCACACCACCTGCTAGCTGTGGGACCTTAAGCAGGTTGCTTCATCCTGCTACTTTAGTCACCTCCTTCACAAGGAGAGAATGAGAGGGAAATGAGACATGACACATGGGTCCCTTGGCATAGGGCGTGGTAGAGTAAAGCATGCAATAATAATGACTACTCCTACTCCTACTCCTATAATTATGATGAAGAAGAAGGAGAAGGAGAGGAAGAAGAGAAGGATGGAGGACGTGGATGAGGAAGAAAAGAAACTGGCTTAACAGTAACAGTCCTTATAATAATTTTGTGGGGTTTATAGTTACCAAAGTCCTCATTTTCCAAAATGAAGAAATTGAGATACGGTGAGGTAAATGCCTCGCCCCCAAGTCACACAATTAGGAAAGGGAAGAAAATGAGATAGGAAACCAGGACCACTGACTCCAATAGCCATTTCCTTCTTCCACAATAGCCTCTGATAAATTTCTCTATGGGATTAATTTCGGGGATGGGAGGAAGGTTTCTGCCACTGCATAACTACTGACATGTAATAAGTCATCTCCCTTCTTCTCAGAACCAAATTTCTGGCCCAAGTGTAAATATCTCAGTAACTCAAAAAAAAATTTATCCTTTCTTTCTATTTACATGGACTCTTATTTTCTGTAGCCTGGTTTTTATTTATGTTTAAACATTGTAGCATATTTCCTTTGAGTATATCTTTCCAAAAACTGTCTAGGTTATCAGAAACAAGTGGAAATCCAAACTTACGAATTTGAGGGCTGAATTAGGTTGTAGGGGTTATAGAGAGGATAAATCTAGGTTTCAAGAAACTTGCAATTTAATCAAAGAGAATAAAATATATCCATGAAAATGACAAGCGGTAACTAAATTCCAAGCAAGCGGGTATGAGCAGAAAATACAAGAGAGTTCTGAAGAGAGAAAGAGATTTCTAAAATTGGGGTTAGAGTAGGAAGGACTTTCTGAAATTTGGGCTTAGAGTTCTAGAAAACAAAGTGTGTCACAGTGGAATCCAAAAGCTGGAAGGCTCTCATCCCTCTAAGAAAGTTACATAAATCATTTGCTTACTCATTTATTCAACACTCTTTATTTACCTCCCCTATGCTAGTCTCTGTGTGGCTGCCAGGCAGTGAGTGCAGTAGGAATGGTCTTTGCTCCTGTGGAATTTAAAAACTAGTTTGTCAAGAAAAACTTTATTAATTCTATCATTTTGTGCTTCTAGGAGGAAGCAAAGAGCAAGGGGTGCAAAGATAGAATAGTCTAGTCTGAATTTTAAAGATTTTAAACTTTCAAGATTTTATTAAAGAGCAAATCTTATTAAAGTAAACTATTCTAGGTTGTTATGGTTTCAGTTAGATTCAACACAGACCGCTCATTACACTGAGTGAAAGACATATTCATTTTAATATCTTCCTTTTTATTGGGCGGAAATTTACCATTCAGCTAGAATATATTGAAATTTAAAGCAGTAACTATGTAAATCTTATTATTAGAAGGGCACACCGGTGATTTCTTTAATGGTAAGTGACACAGCTTAGCACACTCTGCCAGCTACTTTGCTGTTTTAGTCATGGTATCTTTTTAAGATCAATGTGAATAATGAGCAAGTGCTGTCCTTTAGGACCATCAACTTTCCTAAGAGCTGATTCTTATTCCATTCATCATGTTGATTTCAGAAACATTTGGAATAACAGCTGATAATTTGGAAAGAGGAACTTTTACCTTTTACTACAAAATCATTTATTTTAGCCAGCAATAAAAAAGTACACTTTTTCTGGGGGAAGAATTCTTGTATTCATTTTTGGAATAATGGATTAACTAGTATGGAGAATGACCTAGTCCAGTGGAAAAACACTGGGCTGAGAAAGAGGAGAACGGAGTTTTTGTCCTAGCCACAAACCCTCAGTGGGTTTCAGTTTTTTACCTATGAAGTAAAGATGGTAATGACAATAGGATAACTGTGAAAGCATAGAACAAACAAGAACATGTTTTATTGTTTTTACCTTCCTAGAATGCATTTGCCCTTTTAATAGTAGCAGTATCCAAAATTTCCTTTGGGATCTAGCCATTCCTCTATATGGCGGAGTGCATATGGCACAGACCTAGCCAATCAGAAAACAAAATAACTCCAGTGATTAGTTCAGGGATAGACAGTTATCCAAACTGGTTGAATCAGAATGCAAAAACAGTAATGACAGAGGACATACTTGTCTTGTTCCTGATCTTAGTGGGAAAGCTTTGAGTATCTCATCAATAAGTCTGATGTTAGCTCTAGGGATTTTGTGTAGACGTTCTTCATCAAGTTGAAGTTCCCCTCCGTTCTTAGTTTGCTGAGAGTTTTATCATCAGTGGCTGTTGGCTTTTGTAAAATATTTTTCTTCATGTACTTATATGATCATGTGATATTTCTTTTTTTAACCTATTGATGTGATTACATTAGTGGATTTTTTTTAATGCTGAACCAACCTTGCATGCCTGGGATAAATCAGACTTAGTTGTGGTGTTTAATTCTTTGTATATATTGTGGGATTCAACTTGTTAATATATTACTAAGGATTTCTGCATCTGTATTCATGAGAGAGATTGGTCTTTAGTTTTCATGTAATGTCTTTGTCTGGTTTTGACAATAGGGTAATGCTGGCTTTGTAGACTGAGTTAGGAACTATTCCCTCTACTTCTTTCTTCTGGAAGAAATTGTACAGAATTGGTATAATTTCTTCCATAGAGGTTTAGGAGAATTCACCAGTGAACACATCTGAGCCCAACGTTGTTTTGAAAGGCTGTTAATCATGTATTCAACTCCTTTAATAGATACAGGGCTTTTCAGATTTTCTACTTATTTTTGTACAAGTTTGGATAGATTATGCCTTTCAAAGAATTGGTAAATTTCATATAGATTATCAAAATTTTTGGCCCGATATTCCTTTATTATCCTTTGAACATAATGGAATCTGTGGTAATATCCCCACTTTCATTTTTTATATTTGTAATTTTGTATCATCTCTTTTTTTTCTTAGTTAACCTGGCTAAAGCCTTATTGGCTTTAGTGATCTTTTCAAGAAAACAGATTCTGGCTTTGAAAATTTGTAATTAGTTTTAATGCTCCTGACTTTACCATGTGAAATGCTACCCAGTGGACATGCCTGAATTCTCAAACTGAATTCAGAATTTCTGAAACTTCTATATTATTTGAGGCTGAAAAAAACCCCACAAAAAACAGAAATCAAAAGATCATCCCTACATCCCCATAATCCAGATATATATTCCAAAAAATACATTTATATTTATTTAGGTATTTCTTTACATCCCTGGGCTATATAATTTGAAATATACTTTACAGTGTCAAATATTTTCCTGAGGTACTAATGATCAATAGAGAAATATCCTGAAAGAAACTCAAATTTGATGGATATTTCAAATTATCTCCCCAGCTATTAGTAATGGTGTAATCATCTAGTTAGTCTTCTGTTTTCGCAGCTTATGCACCACCTCTCCACCCATCTATCCACCCATCCATTCATACTTGCATTTAACAAATACTTATCAAATACCTACTGCATGCCAAACACTGTGCTAAGCATTAAGGGTTCAGTATCAGGCAGCATATCGTATAGTTGTCTGCTGTTACAGAGCTTATACTCTTTTGTCCTCACCACTTGTTCACATACTCCAACTCTTATCCCCCATTTAAACTTGCAGTATATTTCCAATCCTCCAATAATTCTACTCCAGAATTATTTCTTGAATGTGACATTCTCTTTGTGTATCTATTGTTCCTGACTTAGATCACATCCACTTCTTTGTTCCTATAGTGCTGTAATGCCTGATTTGCCTGTTACCAAAGTGCTTTCACCTTAGTCTATCCTCCACACAGTACTGGTAAAGTCATCTTGGAAGCAAATATGATCATCAATCTTAACTTCCCTGTGAGTGCAGCAACCAGATATTAAGTACCTCTCAAAGGGATGCAATCTAAAGTACAGAATAAAACCTGTGAAGTATTCTTGTCTTAAAAAAATTGAAGCTGAATCCTTAGGACTTTAGAAATAAACTACCCATTGTAGGAAACAGGAAAAATGTAAGAAAAGTTAAATTTTATCAACAAAGAAGCAAACAATAAATGTGATGTGTGGGACAGATGCCAGGACATTATACCAAATTTCTTTAGTAAGTCAATAGTATGGGTTTAATAAAAGAGGGAGAGATGAAAAAAGAAGAAATAATACCTATTCTTCTGACACTGTTTCAAAAAATAGAAACAGAAGGAAAGCTTCCAAACTCATTCTATGAAGCCAGCATTACCTTGATCCCCAAACCAGGCAAAGACGCCATCTAAAAGGAGAATTACAGACCAATATCCCTGATAAATATGGATACCAAGATACTCAACAAGGTCCTAGCCAATAAGATCCAACAGTACATTAAAAGGATTATCCATCATGACCAGGTGGGATTTATTCCTGAGATGCAAGGGTGGTTCAACAACCACAAACCAATCAGTGTGATAGAACACATTAATAAAAGAAAAGACAAGAACCGTATGATCCTTTCAATTGATGCAGAAAAAGCATTTGACAAAATACAACATTCTTTCCTGATTAAAACCCTTCAGAATGAGGGATAGAGGGAACATTCCTCAATTTCATAAAAACCGTCTATGAAAAGCCCACAGCAAATATCATTCTCAATGGGGAAAAGCTGAGAGTTTTTCCCTTAAGATCAGGAACATGACGTGGATGCCTACTCTCGCCACTATTATTCAAAAAATTACTAGAAGTCTTAGACTCAGTGACAGACAACAACAACAAAAAAAAGTATTCAAGTTGGCAAAGAAGAAGTCAAACTCTGTCTCTTCACAGATGACATGATACTTTATGTGGAAAACCCGAGACTCCACTCCCAAATTACTAGAACTCATACAGGAATTCAATAATGTGGCAGGATACAAAATCAATGCACAGAAATATGTTGCTTTTCTATATACTAACAATGTAACTGTAGAAAGAGAAATTAGGGAATCAATTCCATTTATAATAGCACCAAAAACCATAAGATACCTAGGAATAAACCTAACAAAAGAGGTAAAGGATCTCTACTCTAGAAACTACAGAACACTTACGAAAGAAATTGAGGAAGACTCAAAAAGATGGAAAGACATTCCATGCTCATGGTTTGGAAGAATAAACATTGTTAAAATGTCTGTGCTGCCCAGAGCAATCTATACTTTCAATGCTATCCCTATGAAAATACCATTGGCATCTTTCAAAGGGCTGGAACAAACAAGCCTAAAATTTGTATGGAACCAAAAAAAGACTCCAAATCACCATGAAAATGTTGAAAAAGTAAAATGAAGCTGGGGGCATCATGTCGCCTGACTTCATGCTATATTACAAAGCTGTGATCACCGAGATAGCAGGGTATTGGCAAAAAAAACAGACAAACAGACACATAGATCAATGGAACAGAACAGAGTCTCCAGAAATGGAACCTCAAATATATGGTCAACTAATCTTCAACAAATCAGGAAAAAATACCCAATGGAAAAAATCCTTCAATAAATGGTGCTGGGAAAATTGTGCAGCTATATACAGAAGAATGAAACTCAATCATTCTCTTACAACATATATAAAGATAAACTCAAAGTGGATGAAAGACCTCAATGTGAGACAGGAATCCATCAAAATCCTAGAGGACAACATATACAGTAACCTCTACAACATTGGCCACAGCAACTTCTTTCATGACACATCTGCAAAGACAAGGGAAACAAAAACGAAAATGAACTTTTGGGAGTTCATCAGATAAAAAGCTTCTGCACAGCAAAGGAAACAGTCAACAAAACTAAGAGGAAACCCATGGAATGAGAGAAGATATTTGCAAAGGACATTACTGATAAAGGGCTGGTATCCAAGATCTATAAAGAACTTCTCAAAGTCAACACCTAAAAAACAAATAATTAAGTCAAAAAATGGGCAGAAGACATGAACAGACACCTCTCCAAAGAATACAAACAAATGGCTAACAAACACATGAAAAAATGTTCAACATTATTAGCCATCAGGAAAATTCAAATCAAAATCACATCAAGATTCCACTTTATACCCGTTAGAAAGGCAAAAAACAAGGCAAGAAACAATAAATGTTGGAGAGGATTTGGAGAAAAGGGAACCCTCTTACACTGTTGGTGGGAATGCAAATTGGTACGGCCACTTTGGAAAACAGTATGGATGTTCCTCAAAAAGTTAAAAATAGAGCTACACTATGACCCAGGAATTTTACTACTGGGTATTTACCCCAAAGATACAGATGTAGTGAAAAGAAGGGCACATGCATCCCCATGTTCATAGCAGTGATGTCCACAATAGCCAAACTGTGGAAGGAGATAAGATGCCCTTCAACAGATGAATGGGTAAAGAAGATGTAGTTCATATATACAGTGGAATATTACTCAGGCATCAGAAAGGTTGAATACCCACCATTTGCCTCAACATGGATGGGACTAGAGGGGATTATGCTAAGTGAAATAAATCAAGCAGAGAAAGATAATTATCATATGGTTTCACTCATATGTGGAACATAAGGAATAGCACAGAGGACATTAGGGGAAGGAAAAGAAAACTGAAGGGAGGAAAATCAGAGGGGGAGATGCACCTTGAGAAACTATGGACTCCAGGAAACAATCTGAGGGTTTTGGAGGGGAGGGGGCTGGGAGGATGGGGTAGTCTGGAGGTGGGTATTAAGGAGGGCATGTATTGCAATTAGCGCTGGGTATTATATGCAAATAATGAATCATGGAACACCACATCAAAAACTACTGATGTACTGTATGATGACTAACATAACATAAAAAAAATTTGAAAGGGGAATAATGAATAGGAAGAGCTCTAAGTTAAGATTTTTAAGAATCATTACAACTTAATGCAACATGGGAAATTAATTGGGATCCTCATTTGAGCAAACCTACTGTAAAAAAGCTATTTATGAGATAATTGAAGACATTTCAGTCCACAAGTAGTTAAATGATGTTAATACAATATTACTAACTTAGTTAGATGTAAAAATGTATCATGGTTAGATAAAAACATATCCATATGTAGAGTTTCAGGGTGGAAAGAGATCAGGTGAGAGGTTTGCTTTAAAATCCATTTAGGGACACCTGGGTGCCTCAGTGGGTTAAAGCCTCTGCTTTCAGCTCAGGTCATGATATCAGGGTCCTGGGATTGAGCCCCACATCGGGCTCTCTGCTCAGCGGGGAGCCTGCTTCCCCCTCTCCCTCTGCCTGCCTCTCTGCCTACTTGTGATCTCTCTTTCTCTGTCAAATAAATAAATAAAATCTTTTAAAAAATCCTTCATTTAAATACAATGAGGAAAGTGGTAAAATCTTGATAATTGTTGAGTGGCTAATGTAGATATGGTAATTTTTATACTTTTTTTTTGGTTTTTACAATAAAATTTTTTAAATAGTCCAACCATGTACCCCTTTCTCCTTAAAAAATATCTGCTAGTTCTTTGGTGGTTAGAGACTGAAATCTAAACACATAAACTTGCCATACATGTCCCTTTATAGACTGATCCCAAATTGTTTTCAACCTACATTTCCATTCTCTGTAATTCTTTCTTGCATGACTCCCATTTTCCTAAACCTGCTATGCCCTTTCATGACTCCAAATCTCTGTGCATCCACTTACTGTTGTCCAGAATTTCCTTGCTTTCCTTCTCACATAGCAAATGTGCTCATCCTTAAAGACTTGACACAATATATTTTCCATCGAGACAAGGAGCTCAGTTAGAATTAGCTATTCTCTCCAAGTTTCCCTTTTACCCATGACTTTCGTACAGGTCTTACTTCTGTTATAACTACCAAACCAATATCTCTATATCTTTATATTCTTGGCTCCACCAGTGTGTCCAGAAAACAAGGGGTGCTTGAATGTCTATCAAACTAATCTAGTGCGTGCAGTCAGTTCTTTCTTTGTGATTGTCCCCCTGGTGACCTACAGAGGGCAAATACAGAAAAAGCCCTTTCCTTTCTTGCAGTGTTTTACTCATCTTGTAAATCTTCTCAGAAACTTAACTTCTCTAATATGGAGAGGCAATCATAGTTCTAAATTTCCAGGCTACAGAAGTATGTTAATATTTCATTTGTAAACACCACCAACAAATTGACTCTGTCATTAAGATTTAATGATTTTTAGACTAGCTGGGATTTATCTTTAGAAAAACACTGAGACTTGATTCCTTTAATGAAGTTTTTTCCCTGACCCAGCAATACCTAATTTCTACTTAATTGCTTTGTGTTGACATTAGATTTAGTTCCTTGGGTTCCTCCTCAAGACAGATCCTTAAGGAGGCTTCTGCCAGACTGTTTGGTTAAAATGCATTACTTTTTCTCTTAAAATTCTTGAGTAAAATGTATGAAACCATGCTTTCCTCTTGTTTTTGTTTGTTTGTTTGTTTTCATTCTTGGGGACTTATTACTCTGAAGGGAGTTTCACATTTTCTCAGTGCTTTTAAATCAAATAACTATTTTTTGGTAAAATGTTGGTAGTTGTTAACCTACCTACAAGAATTTGAATGTGTTTGTGTATTCTGTAGATAAATGAATCTCCTCTTTTTTATGGTGATAGAGTATTTTAAAGAGTCTACAGCAGAGATAATAAAAGATTGGGCATGAGTCATTGACAGGTACAATACGGCATATCCATACAATGGAATTCTATTCAGCAATAAAAAGGAATTAAGTACATACTACATGAATGAACCTTGAAAATGTTGTGCCAAGTGAAAAGAGCTAGTCACAAAAGACCATATATTGTGTTATTCTGTTTATAGGAAAGATCCAGAATAGGCAATCTATAAAGACCAAAAAAGGGATTAGTGGTTGTCTATGGCTAGGGGAGGTCCGGGAGAAAGGGGGAGAGACTGCTAATGAGTTTCTTTGTGAAGTGACCAAAATGTTCCAGAATTCGATGCCAGTGATTGCTGCAATTCAGTGGACATACTAACAACCACTGAGTTGTAGATGTAGCGTGTATAAATTGTATCTCAATAAAGCTATTATTTTTCTTTAAAGTCTAGGCATGAGAATTGGATGCCATGTTTTTAGGCAAATGCTGGCTGATGCAACAAACTCAAGCATTGTAGTGGTTTCACACCAGCAAATTTGTTTGTCTTCTCATTTACTTAACAGTCTAGGGCAGGTATTCCTGGTAGGCGAGGAGCCTCCCATGCATTCACTCTTTCCACCTTCTGTCTCTGTCCATTGCTAGGTCTCAGAATTCTCTGTATTCATCTGGCAATGGGGAAAGTGAGTGGAAAGAGGTGCATCCTTTTTTTGCTCTCTCAGCTTATGAGTGTCCAGTATCACTTCCACTCAAGTTCCATTGTGTCGAATGGCACACCTAATTGCAAGGGACTCTTGGAAATATACCATAATTATGAGTCCAGGAGGAAGAGGAAACTGCCTTGGCAAATGGCTATCCAGTTTCTGCTGTGGTCTCCCCACACTCCCCAGTCCTATCCATCCTCTCTCTTTTCCCCTTCCTTCCCTTCCTTGTCTCTACTTGTTTGCCACATTTTACACATCACCTAATATACTGTGGTATCATATACATTCTCAATCCTTAACTAGGCACATGTAGTATACATCCATGAAAATAATTAAATTGTTTTTAATCCTTTAAGGGGAAGGAGAGTATGGTTTTCTTTATATGCGGCCCATGGGAAGTTATCAGTCTTCCCATTTGCTCCTTAATCCACCATCCTTGTCATCAGACATGCCTTTCTTTAACAAATCTCTTCTTGTTACTTCCTTTCTTAGAACATTCAGTGGCTCCCACTGCAGATAGCCCTGGTTTTCAAATGCCAGTCTGTATACTGCTCCTGGTCCATAATGAAGTACTCAAAATTAGGACAGGGTTGTGTGTGTGTTTTATTTAAGGTTGGCAACTGCCCCTGTTCAGTGACTTTAGCTGGATATTATGTCCTTCTGCTCTTTGGGGTATTAAAATATTAATTCCTTTCATGAAGCCATGGACCTAGTTGATTAGTTTTATATGTCCTTCCATTCTAAAATAGATTGAACCTTATACTTTGTCAAAGTGTGGGCAAACATGTGCTTTAAGAGCCGTAGAGCTTTCCAAGAAGATGTCTTTGGAGAGAAACACTTAAAGAATTGCCCCTTATAGAATACTTGGAAGGTATATCATAGTCCTGATCACATGATGTGTGATTTTTGACCTTCTGCTTAGAAGGCTGGTGTCCATATGGGGTTCATAGGGATAAGAGTGAAGGATCTTACAGGAATTTAGGGCGTCTTGTGAAGAGGATAAGAGGGCTTCTACTAGGTCATGTGTGAGTTTGCCATAAGAATGATTGTGATACAACAGCCTATGACTGTAACTATAGTTATAGACAGACCTAACTATAGTCTGGAGATCTTTCTAGCCCCTTATTTCTGTAGCGGGCCTGAGAACTAAACTGACATCAGACAGATTAATAGGAAAACAAGCAAATTTCTTTAATATTTTTACATGTACATAGGGGTCTTCAGAATGAGAATGAAGACCTAAAGAAGTTAGGTCCAAAAGCTTATGTCTTTCTACACAAAAAGTTGAATAAGTTGTGGGCATGGGACAAGACAAAGCAGCTTGAGCTGGGGCTGTAAATTGTAGGACAATGACTAGGAAGCATGTGGAGGGAACTGATGGAAGATCAGGGTTATCTGAGTAGGTTTGTTTGCACAGGTCCATTTTGGCACTGACTCTCATTCTCTGGTGATAAGAACATTTTTCTCTTCCTAGTACAGGGAGGGCACTATTCTCATGGGAAATTTTATGACTTGCTTTTAGGTAGAAAGGGAGAGTTCGGAGACTGCTTCCGGTATCTGCTATTTCTCAAATGTCTTCAGCTCAAAATAATTGATATGCCAAAGCAAAATATTTTGGCGTGGCATATTCTGAACCCCTCCGAGTTCAAAATGTGCATCTAAAACATCCTATTTTGGGTGCGTGGCTGGCTCAGTCAGTAGAGAATATGGCTCTTGATCTCAGGGTCATGAGTTCAAGCCCCACATTGGGCATGAAGCCTACTTAAAAAAAGAAAGAAAGAAAGAACATAAAATCTATTTTAAAAACAATAAAAAAAAGCACCCTATTTCATTTGGCCAACTTTCTCATTCTTATGTTCGAGTTGACCTTACATTTATTTGTAGACACACCCCCAGTTTTTCTCTACTTGCTGTTGTTTTAGAAAAGAGCCACTTAAAAACAGTAGTCAAAAGCCTCAGAGCTGGACCCAAGTAACCATAGCACAAAGTTAGTAAACATCTATTCTCTCAAACCCATGTGTGTTGATATCCTGCACATGGCTCAGTGTGGGTCATTATGCACAGCACGCCAGCTCTTTGGGCCTCAGTTTTCAACCACTAAAAATAGAAGAGTGGGCCAATGCCTCTTCATTTCTAACACTGTATAAATGGAGTTATTCATGCCCGGTGCATATGTACTCCATGGTAGAATCACATCAAGGGCTTTATTTTCTACCCGTGGTTAGATTCAGATAAACTTCAAAGTGAATAAAATACGTGTTGTATATTTAAAGCTTAAATAGAAACCACCCGTCATCTGGGTATCTTGGAAAGACAACTGGAGACACAGCTTGCCTTTGCTATCCGTTACTCATCCTCCCAACTGATCCAGGCCTCCCCTGCCAGTGACAGTTTTAACATCACACTGGGAACTATGTACAACTTACTTTGTTTCTAAGACTTTTTCTTCCTAGGAACGTGAGGGCACTGGAGACAGAAATGAAGGTGCAGAGAGTCAAAGTGGACCAGTATTTATTTATATATTGCAGCAAGAGGTCAAAAAATGAGAAGTGACAGTACACTGGAAACTCATA
The DNA here is from genome assembly GCA_002007465.1 of Ailurus styani. NCBI lineage: Eukaryota > Metazoa > Chordata > Mammalia > Carnivora > Ailuridae > Ailurus > Ailurus styani. Next base: position 2,319,759 of record LNAC01000132.1, on the reverse strand, counting down.
TAACACTGTACATTAATTATAGTGGACTTAAATAAATAAATAAACAGTAGGGGACTTGATAGTAACAAGGTGGAGATAGGACCTGGGACTGAGTCCTTCTGTATGTTTTTAAGTTGTGGTTAAAAGGAAAGAGATACTGGATTAGCATTAGCAATTTTCTTCTTGAATCGGAGGTGCTAATAAAGTATCTGTCACTTTGGAATCACTAATGATGAGAAAGAATGAGAAAACATGTCTATGATATGCAAATTGAAATAATTGTAACCAAGTAGCTTCCCATTGCTAAACCTAGGTGGTTTATCCCATTCCAGTGTGGGGTTAGGAGGGATGCCTGTGTGGCTCAGATGGTTAAGCATCTGCCTTCAATTCAGGTCATGATCTCAGGGTCCTGTGATGGAGCCCCACATTGGGCTCCCAGTTCAGCAGGGAATTTGCTTCTGCTTGTCCCCCTGTTTGAGCTCTTTCTGTCTCTCTCTCAAATGAATAAATAAGATCTTTTAAAAAATTAAAAAAAAAAACCCATGAAAAACAAAACACAAAACCAATGTGGGATAGGAGCCTGGGTGCCTGGAGTCGGTAACCTAGGTTCCATTCTTTTTTAGGGCCAGCCACTTAACAGCTTTATGAATCTGTGCAAGTCTGTGTCCTCATCTACAAGATGGAGATGAGAGTATAGGTCATGTTAAGGATTTAAGGAGATATTGAACCCAACGAACATGGTCAGCACTCAAGGAATTGGTTGTTATTTCTATTACGACACCGCCCTTTCACACATGTCCTAAGACCAGCCTCTTCTATCTCCACCAGTTTCGCTCGAAAAATCCATCTGTTTAAATTTTTTGAAACTATTTATGGTTCTCTTTTCTTCTCTTCCTGTCTTTTCCTTTTTTCTCATCCCTCTTCTCAGAGTAGGTAGGGATGGGTAGTAGCCGCATGCCAAAATGTTCTTGAAAGAATATGCCTTCACATTAGCCATGTGTCATCTGAAGTTCGGGATCTGGGAATTATTCTTCAGAGACTACAAACTAGACAAAAGGAGTAATTGTTTTATTTTCTCTCCCACCTCCTCCCGAGGTGAAGCTACTTCCTGCTCGGGCTGCCCTTTCAGCGGGGTTGTGCCCGGTGCTCAGAGTGCAGCTGCAGTCAGAGCTGAGAAAGTGCCATATTAGTTCTTGAGAAGGGCAACTGCCAGTTCAGTGGGTCACACTCAAGGGTCTCGGATAGCTACCAAACTGCTATACTCCAGGAGAGTAAGTTTTCTCCCATGTAAAGCTCAAGCTGCCCCTGGCCCCGCAGTCTTCCTATCTTTGCTTATTAAAAGTTTTTCCCATTTTTCAAAGACCATTCCAAATATGAATTCCTCCTTGGTCTCTTTTTTGGACTTCCTTCTCCTCTCAGCTCATAGCATGTACTTATAGCAGAGACTCATACCTGTAAGTCTTCTTGATTAATTTGGTGAAGTATTGAAGGGCCTCTTCTTAGTATACTTGTGCTTTGGTTTGATAACCAGTCTCTACTTTTAATCCATTCTAACTCTGAAGCTTAAATTAATTAATTAAATTTATCCCCCCTGGCTTCTGATTCTGTCCACATGGGAGGATGAAGTACGCAGAGAGAGTCATGGGGCTATTTTAACTTAAGGTGGTGTTACCTTCATTTAATTTGTATCACAGTGACAGGTGTACTTGTTTTACTTCTGTCCTCTAAACAAGATTCCAGAGTCTTGTTTATCTACATAAAATGAGGCTTTGAACATAGCAAGTACTCAAATGATTAATCATTTCTGTCTGATGAGCTACTTTGCTTAGCAATCTAAAAAAGTGATACTAATCCAGGCCTCTGGAATAGGAAGAATACCATGGCAGCATGCTTGATCCTTTTTTTTAAATAAAAATCTTTTTTAATTATTTTATTTATTTATTTGACAGAGAGAGAGATCACAAGTAGGCAGAGGTGAGGCAGAGAGAGAGGAGGAAGCAGGCTCCCCGCTGAGCAGAGAGCCCGATATGGGGCTGGATCCCAGGACCCTGAGATCATGACCTGAGCTGAAGGCAGAGGCTTAATCCACTGAGCCACCCAGGTGCCCCCTACATTACATTTTGATATTCATTATTTCTTTTGCACTTTTTATTCTTATGTGAAGTCAGGATCAAGATGATCAATTTTAGCTTCAAGATAGTTTTTTGGAATCAGTCTTCTATTAACACCTGTTCTAATCAAAATATCACATGGTTATTTATAAATTAGTGTGACTTTTTCAAAGCCTTGCCTCTTGCAGAGACATTTTATTTTCATCTTTCTCGATTATCAAATATAAGTTCCTAATATACCCTGATACTTGACATTACTGGGGGTGGAGAATATCCAGTGCCATGTAAGAAGAGTTTCCCAATCTAGTGCCTTACCCAAGTCACATGGGAATTCTTATGCTTGAGCTCATCCCTGGCAATTCTGAGTCAGGGTATCTGGGATGGGTCAAGTGCTAGGAATGTATATCTTTAAAAAGCTTCCCTAACGGGACTAATGAGAAACTGATATGGGAACCACTGGAGTGAAAAGATTGAGTTCTGACCATTATGAGTTTATAAGCTGCTCAGGAAAAAATAACACACAAATTATATAATTATGTTATGAAATATATAATTTACATGTGTAAAGTACTTTACCACTGGTGAAGCATTTTATAATGCTCTCATAAACCCCATTCTTTCTATAAAATAGGTAAAGCAATTATTTTTATTCTATTTTTTAATGGGTATTGAGCCAAAGACATTAACAGAATTGCCTAGAAACCTCAAATCCTGACCAGGCCCAGATTCAAATACCCCATGCACTTTACTCAACAAACTTACTCAGTAGTCCAAGAAATTTGATCATGGTGAAACAAATATCTAGGACAGCAAGCAGAGAGAACTTGAAAGTCATCTACCAGTAAAATGACACTGTTGATCCAAAGACACATCAGTAACCATGTGTTTTCCAAGTTATCTGGGGGAAAATCTGATGAAAGAAGAGCAGAATATTTTTCTCTTCCTCTTTAAGTATGCCAGAGTATGACTTCACTTTTGTCCATCTTGGGAGTTCTTAAGCTGCGTACATGTTTACCATCAGGATTAACCAAGTTTCATTGTCGCCATTTGTTTTTATGCTCTTTCAAGAAGCTCATTTTTGCCCATGTCCTCCCATTGTGCTCTTTCTCAAGGGTAGATGTGCTCAGCTTTACCCACTCTACACTAGCCCAGCCCTTTATGTTAGTGTCTCTGAGGACACCCAGGAAACTATAAGATAATATGCATAAGATGGTGGACATGGGGATGCCCAATATCAGAATTTTCTTAAGGGTTTATAAAATGATAGGGACAGACAGAGACACTTCATAGTATAGAGAAAGAGATCTATATGGTATTAGGGCAGCTATATAGGATTAGAAAATGAGTCCTAGATGGCATGGAGGAAGGCTAACTTTATCTGAGAAGAACTTTAAAGATATGCTTTGAGACCATGGTTCTTAGTTCTGCACGTGTGGCAGAGTATCTGTGGAATAAAGTGCACACATGAAGGCTCTTCATTATTTGGGCCCTGTTGGCCTCCCCCATCTTCTGCTCTCTGTTTCAGTCCGAACAAACCACTTGTAGTTCTCACAACATTCTTAACCTTCTTATCTGTCTTTGCTTTGGTTCATGGTATCCATTCTGATGAAAATAAAGAGTCATTCTTGTTCCTACTCCCTGGAGGACCTTCCCTCACTTGATATATCTACTCAAGACTCTGTTCAAGTATTTATTTTCCTGCAAAGCTTTTTTTTTTTTTTCAATATCCCCACCAAAATACAACCAGACATTCTCTCCCCATCCCCATCTTAGTAAATAAATGCCAACCTCATTATTGCAGCTGCTCTGGTCAAAAATTTTGAGTCACCCTGATTCTTCTCTGTTTCTCACACACCACATCCAACAAACCAACTATCCTATTGTTTCTCTTGTCAGAATATATGCCCAATACAATCCCTCTTCAGCATCTCCAAAGCTTTTACCCTGATGTAAGCCCCAATCTATTCTCAGATGGCTTATTTTAATAGCCTCCTAATTATCTCCTCTGTTTTCATCTTAGCCCCACTTCTGTCTATTCTCTACATGACAATGAGGGCAATGCCTTTAAAATGTAAAGCAGATCATGTCACACAGTTCTTTAGTATACTTGAATGGCCATCTCACTCAACAAGAGAGCCAAACCTGAACAATTGCTCAGGAACCCCTATGTAAACTTGAGCCCCACTATCTCTCTGACATCCTCTTCTGCCCTTCTCTACCACATTAAGATCTTTACTGTTTCCTATCCCCTCCAGCCCTTTGCTGACCCCAGATCTTTGCACTTTCTCTTCTTCCTGTCTGGAGCACTCTTTCCTGATAACCATATGGTACATTCCTTACTTCCTTTAGGTCTTTGCCTAACCAGAGAGGCCTCTCTTGAGCATACTACATAAAATAGCAAACACTACCTCAAATACCTAGCACCTGATTCTGCTTTCTCCTATCCATAGTACTTCTCTCCGCTAGACACAAGATATATTATTTATTTTTTCATCATAGATCTCTCCATATACAGCAAGAATTTTGTTACTCTGTCTTCAATGCTCAGTATAATACTTGGTACATTTTTTGTGATCTGCCAGCTCTGACCTGTAGAAAAGCTATCATAGATGCCAAAAGCTTTAAAATATGCATGAAAAAATGGAGGAATTTTTTTTCTGTACATTGCTTCTTACTATAGTTACTTGTTTTATTGGTGGTAAAACTTGACATCTTCTCACACTGTACTGAAATACTCTGAGATATGAGAGCAAATGATGAATCTTATTACTTTAGACTAATAAGGCCCATTCAGTTTGAATTACCAATTTGTTCATTTAAGGCAGTGTAGTATAGTGGTCAAGACTCTAGAGTCAGTCTGTGTATTTTCCAATTCTAGCTTGAATAGTTACTAGTTGTGCGTCCTTGGAAAAGTTCTTAACATCTCTGTTTTTTGGATATAAATGAGGATGATAATATATTATGTCCTCATGTCAATGAGAGGATTTAATTATATATATCCACAAAATACTTTAAATAGTGCCTTGTAGATAGTAAAAGCTTAATCTTAGCTATTGTTATTATTATAAAATATAGCTTTTATTACTTTTTTGTTGCACATAATAACTTTCAACAAGGTATTTTCTAGTAGGCCCTGCCATTCTTGACTCACAGAATAAATAAAAACCATGATTGACATCCATTTCTATAAAAATAATTTATGTATTAGGGCTTATGCATTCTTTCCAGTTTAAATGCTTTGCCTGGCATAACCTCAGCTCAGCCTAAGCCAAGTCATTATACATTCTTCACTAGGAAACTCCAAATTAGTGGAGTTTTGTGCCCCCCGCTGAAGACTAAAGAATGGTTTTCTTGGTGTCATCAAATGTAAGTTTGGTCCTGACATAATTAACACGTCAGTATTAAAAAAAAGAAGACTGGAGACTTTTATCAAATCTTATTTCAGCAGATGAAGAGAAAGACAGGACATTAATTAGAGATAAGCAAGTAGATTATAATTCATCTAATCCTTCTGCATTGTAATCTAATTTTCTCACAAAATATCAGCTGCACACACACCACCTGAGGGTGCCCATGAACTCACAAGAGAAGACCTCTCATTCTGTGTGTGATGTGTTTACATCAGATGCCGTGGGACCAGGTGACCAGTGTGTACCTTGGAGAGCCACAGCATTTCCATTGTTTTCCACTGACAGGTGTCTTACCAGAAACAAGGTTAGGTCACCAACTACTTTAGCACCAGAATTATACAAAAAGAAAAGGAGAAACATTGAACAATAACTCAGAGAGGAGAAAAATGATGACTTCTGTCTCTCTCCTCCCAGAAAGGAGAGGCCCTGCCTTGTTAGGAGTCATGACAGGAGTGGATTCTGTGTCTCCCCACGTCTCCTCCGTACTCCTTCCACTTTCTGCTCATGGAGCTGGTAAAGGAGGTTGTGGGTCATTTAGAAATCTGGGGAAGAGTCATCTTGATTTTAAAAGGGCTCATAAATTCCGAATGAGAATAAATGGACTAGAATAGTAACAGGATGGATAATATAAAACATCACTTATTGTGTAATGTTGCCTTTGAAAATGAATGTCTTTTCTCGGAGGTATTTTTTCTCAGGGGAAGTGGCCAAATGAACTGGCAAGTGAAGATAGAAGGACTTTACTGTTCAGCATCCTTTCCAGGGATACTCTGTATGAAAACGGGTCAGGTCCCATGACTACAAATATGAATGGAGAGTCATTGTTCTCTGGGAGATCTGGAGAAAGGCATTTACCTCTGTTTTTGATTAAATGAGGGGAAAACGCACTTCACAGACTGAACATAATTTTTTCTTTCTTGAAAAGGGCTTTGCCAATTTATGTCGATGGAAAAGCAATTAACTCTTTCTATCCAAAGACATAGGAGGCAGTAGCGTTATCAGTACATAAAATAAGCTAAAAATGTAACCCACCTTGAATAATCTAAGATTATATTAAAATAGGGTAACCCCCACATCGGGCTCTTTGTATACTTTAACAGAGTGACAACAGTTGTATTATGCTAGAAAAAAAGAGTATTAACCTATGGGTACATGTTACTACTTTAAAACAAATGAAATTTAAATTCAAATTTGTGAAAAAATATAGATTAGGGAATGATTTTATCTAATAAATATTTATAAAATTCTTTAAAAGATCAAGTTTCTTACATGATGTTTCACATCAGTTGATTTGTAAATACATGAATTACATGTGACTTTCTACATATTTCCTAAAAATTACGTATCAAGGAAGTGACACAGATATGCCTATAGGCATCTCAAATTATAAATGATTTCTCAAATGAGACACTTAGCTATAATGATAGGCTAGAAAAGTCTAAGTGGTTCTGCTGAAGCTGAATTTGTACAGGACATGAGCCATCAGTTCCAGAAAGCAGTAGGAGAGTTGGGAATATTATCAAAGTGTGGTCTCTGAATTACTTGCCCTGGAATCCTGTAAAGTGCGTATTGTAAATTCCTCATTCTTCTGCACTTCAGGGACCCAGTAACTGTACTGATTCAGTTCCTTAGTTTGTTCTTATGCATCCTAAAGTTTGTCAGCCATTAGGACTGACTATTCACTTAGAGGTTGAGTTTCACCTTTGCAAAAATTGATGATGCTAGGGATACCTGTGTGGCTCAGTTGGTCAAGCAACTGCCTTCAGCTCAGATCATGGTCCCCAGGTCCTGGGATGGGATCTTCAGCTTCCGGCTCCCTGCTCAGCGGGGAGTCTGCTTCTCCCTCTCTTTCTCCCCTCCCCCCTGCTCATGCTTTCACTCTCTCTCTCTCAAATGAATAAATAAAAAATCTTTAAAAAATTGATGATGATAACTTTTATTTTAATAAATAAAAATCCAAGTTCCTGAGTTTGTGATTAAGTACATATAAGCATCATTCTCTGAGCCCAAATACACATTCATTTGGTGCATACTTTTACTGTCTCAGCTGCATTTTGTTTACACCCTTGGCTAAGGTCTTCTGTTTTTCACCAAGCAGAAATTAGTGGTGTCTTTCTTCTGCATCTTCCTATGTCATACAGTATGACATTTGTTTACATGGCTAGCTTCTGTCTGCCCCACTATGATCCTCATGAAAGAAGGAAAATTATTGCTCAGAGATTATCTTTTATTAGTTGGTTAGTTATCACTGACTAAAGAAAATGGAATCACTGTATATGTATTTCTTCCCTTGAAGCATTAGAGTGCAATATTAAAATAATAGTCAAGGACTGTCCCTTATACTCCAGGTTGCCCTGACTCACTGTCAGTCTCTTAGAAGGTACTTGCCCTATCTCTCCCTCAATGTCTCAACGGCAAAATATGAAAATATTAGAACCTCTGCTACTTCACTGAACTGTCGAAGAGGAAGTGGGCAATGGTGTTTCAGTGTACTGTGGAGGACAGATTTATTAAATAAATATTTCTCAATATCTGAGGCCAAGTGATGTAAGGCAGAGATATATTCAGTCTAATAATATATGGTAATTTGGTTTTTACCATAAAAGAAAAGAAATAAGAATTCATTAAAGAGAATTAATTTTTCACTGTTGCTAGTGGATCTTTCTTCCTGAATTTTGCATTTCATTTTAAGTCTGTGATCTAGAAAGCTCTGCGGGCAGGTAACGGTGCAGTTAACACTCACAATGTCCCATTCTTCATTCTTACCTCCCTTTTGATTTCACATTTAATTTGTGCTTTAGTCTTTGCATACCATTAGCAATAGATTCTCCCTTGAACATTTTCTTAGAAGTAATAAAAATACCATTATTATTAAATGTCCTTTAAATTTTTAAAATAAGAGGAATATACTACCTCCTTGGGTCTGGCACTTAAAAGAGTAAAATTTAGTAGAAATGTGATAAGAAAAGAAAAATCTTCTACCTAACACAAGAAACAGCAGCAGAACGCTTACCTTCTTAATTTTTCCCCAACAAGTAAAACATAGGCCTGCTTTAATCAATATGAAATCACATGTATATTCTGTTTAGATTCTAACTATGTCATCATTAGTTTTCTTCACTTAGATTCCTAATATTTACATGGTAACTTCTTTTCTTGATGAGAGTGAGGGTAAAGAGAGGGTGAAGGGCTCAAGGATTTCTCATGACTGGAAGGAAATAGAATGAATTAATTTAATGTTTGCTGAAGAGGCTAAGACCTGCCTATTTTAGACTTTGTTTCCTTAAATCATCTGGGCACAAGAATTTCCTCTGTCATCAACGCCAATTTCTCTTCTTCTTCTTCTTTTTTTAAACAAAACAAAACAAATTCCCTAAACACTGGACTAGAAGGTCAAGAGTCCTTAAAGCAAATTCAAACTGTTGGCCTTTCTAGTCCATGAATTCCACGAGGATGCATTTTCCCAGGACCTCGGAGCTTATAATGGGACCTTATGCTTCCCCACCCTCTAGCTTCCAAAGTGTACCTGTGGTGAAAACACCCCAAAACACTCTCCTGGTGCTCCATTCCTTTGTTTCTAATGACCCTAAGCCCTGAAGACTCAACTGGTGAGGTGTTTGACAACATATTCCTAAAACAAAAAAACAAAACAAACAAACAAACAAAAAGAAAACAAAACAAAACAAAAAACCATATTCCTAAAACACATATCTTTAAGTAAAGACTTTTTAAAGGAATTATCTTTAGAAATCATGGGAATGATTGGTTGTTTAACTTTCCATGGCTTTAAAACTCCACACCTCCTTCTGTATATCAAGGTCCTACCCAGGACTATGGCCTCACTGAAGTCTTGTCTCTTCTATAAAATTATTACCTAATGTCTCATAAACACACAGTTTGTGACATGATGATAGAATGCTGTGTATTCCCTTTTATTATCTGTGTGTTTTTACCTCTCCATCAAGTTATTTAATTCCTTGAGAACAGAAATTAGATTAAGACCTCAAGAAACACTGGGTACTAAAAGATTTTGGCATCTCCTCCACCACCACATCTAATTCAAAATAAAAATGACATTCGTTCAAATAAGGGTAAGAAAGTCTAGAAAACTTCAAAAATTTCTCTACTTGCTTTGGGGAATGTCACTCTTTAAGGTTTTTTTCCTCATTTTGGTCTCCTAAGCAAATACATAGATGGCCCTCTGGGTAATACTGATCTGTCTGAAGATAAAAACAAATATTATCCTCCTTGTGTGTTCCAGGAATAATTGGATTCTGTCAGCACCTGTTAGTTTGATTAACGGAGTCCTGTAGTAAATCTCTATAAAGTTAGAAGACACGTTAGAAAGTAATTTTCATCTGAATTACTGGTTTTAAGTGTGTTTTCTATATATCTAATTTTTTTAAATAAGAAAGACATTCTATTTCTGTTAGTGGCCCATTTGTCCTCCTTTTAGCTCTGCCCTAACTAAAAGTCCACTCTCATCAATGCTCCTGCATTAGTGAGTGATGTGATATTTGCTAAACATTTTTTAGGGGTGATGGAGATATTTTAATATCATGCACTCATAATAAGCTTGAAATCTTCTGTGTTCATTGGTTTTTCTCCAGAGTCGAGCACTGACCATACCAATGAAGGGGCAGGGGAGAGAGGTCTCTGACACTTCTGTCTATTGTACAGTCTCTCTCTATATTCCAGATTTGGTACCAAAGACCTGAAGTATCTTATCAAACCATTTCCAAATAATGCCAGATTCTTCCTTACCAGAAATCTTCATCCAATTGCTAAACAATACAGTTATCTCAGATAACCGTACCTCATTTAGGCAATAATATGATTCTTACGCTCAACATAAGCCTGTGAGAATGATCACGTCTAGGAGAAGGACACAGTCTCCTTGACTTCGTTTTGATAAAGGTCCTTCTTTTGCCATTTCTGTTCACTTTTTATTTTCTTTTAATAGACCATACTTTAGAGAAGTTTCAGGCTTGCCCCCAAATTGAGTGGAAAGTACAGAGAATTTCATATCCTACCCCCACACACAGATAGCCTCCCCACTATGAACAGCCCCCACTATCATGGAATATCTGTTACAACTGATGAACCTACACTGACACATCATTATCAGCTGAATCCCATAGTTTACACTATGGTTCACTCTTTGTGTTGTACGTTCTATGGATTTGGACAACTATATAATGGCATGTATCCACCATTGTGGAACCATATAGAATAGTTCCATTGCCCTAAAAATCTTGTGTTCCAAGCCTATTCATCCTTCCCTCCCCAATAAACCCAGGAAACCACTAATCTTTTCACTGTCTCCATAGATTTGCCCTTTCCAGAATGTTATATTTTTGGAATCATACAGTAGGTGGTCTTTTGACTTCTTTCACTTAGTAATATGCATTTATCTTTCCTACACGTCTTCATAACTGAATCACTCATTTCTTTTGAAAGTCTTCAAATGTTATTTGAAACAGTGATTAATATTCTGTTATCTGGAGGTGCCCCAGTTTATTCATCCATTCACCTGCTGAAGTCATCTTGGTTGCTTCCATATTTTATGAATTTAACAATTGTGAATAAAGCTTCTATAAACATCTATGTACATGTTTTTGTGGGGACATAAGTTTCCAACTGCTTTGGCAAATTCCAAGGAGCTCAATTGCTAGGAAAGAGTATGTTTGTAGGACACTGCTGAACTGGCTATACCACTTAGCATTCCCACCAGCAGTGAATGAGAGTTTCTCTTGTTCCACAGTTCTGTTCAATTTTCACATCTGTTGGAGGAGCCGCTTGGCTCATAGCACTTACTACTGCATATAGGCTCATGTTTCCCTTATAAGAGTGTCTTCTAGTCATTTAGGAAAAGAGAATACTAGTGTGAGCCATAAGGCATAATGAATTCACTTGAGATCAAGAACAGACCCAGCTGAGACCTAGTTCTGCTCCTCCTTTGCCATACAACCTGCCAATTATTTTTTAAATATTTTATATGCTTTCATTTCCTCTTCTTCTAAAGTTAAGAGATACCCACATATTTGATTGATTGATTGATTTTTAAAGATCTATTTATTTATTTGAGAGAGAGAGAGCAGGAGAGGGAGGGACAAAGGTAAAGGGAGAAAGAATCTCAAGCAGACTCTGCACTGAATGTAGAGCTCAATGTGGGGCTGGATCCCAGGACCCTGAGATCATGACCTGAACCAAAACCAAGAGTCGTATGCTTAACTGTCTGTGCCACCCAGGTGCCGCAATACTCACATATTTTAAAGAATATTTATCAAATAATATTTTTAAATTAGAGAATAGAACAAATATTCTGATAGGCTTTACAAGTTTCCATGGTTAATGTCATGAGAGGTGAAATAAAAGAATTTTATTCATGATTAGCTAATAACAAGAATGTGTTTTTCTTCTTCACAATGTTATAAAGTGCAATGTGAGTATAAATTTAGAAATGTAAAAATACTGCTATATCTACCAAATGTAAAAGTGAGAATGAAGAGTATTCATGGGATGATTTAATGGGAATAAACAACATATGTGGAAGAAAAAAATAGAAACTCTTTTGTTTGTTTAAATGTAAAGGTTTTTACCCACTAAATTCCTAATACTTATTTAGTCCTCAAAATTATTTCTTTCTACTTCCTTGGAGTTCTCTTTGGGAAATTTGTCCCAGTCTATTAGACCTGTTATTATAAGCATAATTTCTCACCCTATAGGTGCTAAAATATAATCACAGCAATTTTGTTTTCAGTAGTTCTGTCATTTATGACGAAATCTGTGTTGTGGTTTGTTAGTGTGATAAGAAAGGATGTGGCTTAGATAGGCTGGCTCAACAAAGTGGCTTCAAAAAACTCACTTGAGTTGCCATTTCCCAGGTCAGGTCTTTGACCTTTAAGGATTCAGGCCCTTGATTTTTCCAGTGCCCTCAAGTGAGCAGGCTCCAGGAACATGGGAATGATCGTGCAGCCCAGACTCACCAGAGATTTGTATATTAAGCATAACTCCAGTTTACCAACTTATAATGAGAAATGAAAGGCTGAAGGGAAGGAAAGGCAGTAGAGACAGATAACAACTGCTTCCTTTTCCCAGCCTGAATGAATTACCAAACTTTAAGCCTCAGTTCTTATCTGTGAATGGGGATAATAATAGGACCCAACCCCAAAGATTATGTGAGAATTAATGAGATAATGTATGTAAAATATATTAGCACTCTGCTTGTCATTTTCTAAACGCTCACCTGGTAGGGGAAGGGAAAACTTATTAGCTCCTTTGGCCACTGCTTTCTCTCTCAGAATGAACTATTTTATTGATATGGGTAGAGTTGGAATAAAAAAGAGTCAAGAGGTTGTAATGAAGGCATTCCTGGCTTGAGCCATCCTTTCCTACTACAGAGATAGAGTTTCCAGTGATGGCCTCCTTGCTGGGAGCTCCTTCTCTGAACAATGCCAGGTTTAATTTTCTAAACATTGTTTTGTATATATGTGGGTTGTTGAGCTTTCAGTTGATGGCAGCTTTCTTTAAGCTCTAACATCACTGTTGACAAACAACTGGCACAGTTGTGGCAATATCTCCACCAGTGCCTGGGGCAGACGTCAGAAACCAGCTGGGTTCTACTCCTGCTGAGTCTGGACTTGCCCTCTGAATTCTCCTCATGGCCCTCCAGGCAGCCACTTCCCACAGCTCATCATTTTTACTGGAAGTGAAATGTATTTACCATCCTAGGAATAGGCCACAATGTCCCCACTTTTAGCTTAAACACCTGTCCCCACTTTTAGCTTAAAACACATTATCTCTCATCACTGTGTGCTGTTTCCATGAATCAGATTTTCACCACACGAAGGCATCTTAGTGCACCCCCCAGTTACCTTCCATAACCTCACAAAAAGTGACAGGATAAAGATAAAAGTCATATTGGTGAACTCTTGAGTTCTACTGTCAGGGATTATGCAGTAAGAGTTCATACTTTGGCAATTCCAGTCACTGGATTTCTTAATCTATTCATGAAATTCACGATAAGGGTGAAAGGTTAAACCACCCCCATGGAATCCACATTACAGAATACGACGCAGGGACAAAAAGAATGAACTAGTAATACACACAACAAACCAGATGGGCCTCGGGGGAATTCTGTTGTATTGAAAAAGCCAATCTCAAAAGGTTACGTACTGTACGATTGCATTTATATAACATCGTTGAAATGACAAAGTCATAGAGATGGAAAAGACATCCGTGGTTACCTGAGGTTAGGAAAAGGAAAGAAAGGGAGATGGCTGTGTCTGATAGAGTAGTACAAGGAAGAGGTTTCAGAAGAAACCAAACCTGCCTGCCTTAGTCCTGGACTTCCAGCTTCTAGAACTGTGAGAAAATAAATTTCTATTCTTTAANAACCTGCCTGCCTTAGTCCTGGACTTCCAGCTTCTAGAACTGTGAGAAAATAAATTTCTATTGTTTAAGCCAAAGAAGAAGAAGAAGAAGAAAAGAAGAAGAAGAAGAAGAAGAAGAAGAAGAAGAAGAAGAAGAAGAAGAAGAAGAAGAAGAAGAAGAAGAAGAAGAAGAAGGAGAAGAAGAAGATGAAGAAGAAGCAGTACAAGGAGCTTTGTAACAGGAGACTGTTCTATAGTTTAATTGGTGTGGCAGTCGCAAGAAGGTACATATGTTGTAAGACTACATTTAAAAATACATATAGACACACAACACACACACACACACACACACACAAATGCCTGGAAGCCTGGTGAAATCTGAATAGTTGGGAATTGAATCGATGCCAATTTCCCGGTTTTGATATTGTATTAGAGTCATACAAGATTTGCCACTGGAACGGAAAATGGAGGAAGGGTACATGGATCTATCTTTATTATTTCTTATAAATGCATGTCAATCTAAACTTATCTCAAAAGATTTTTTAGAAATCTGCAATGAGATTTGGGGAATTACAACTTATCTTGTTGGAATTAAGTATCAAATAAAGAGAATTATTTCTTGAGAATAGTAGGGAAGAATGGTGCTCAGGTGCTTCAGCTACCTAAGTGGCTGTGTTCAGACTATTCCCTAATATTGCTACTCTGGGGACTGTTCTCAAAGATGTATTTGCTCCCTTATTTGACCTGAGTCATTGATACTCGAGCAGGAAGCTGTTGATCTAACATTCTATCAGCCTGGGAACTCTATTTAAAACGTGAGGGAATTCGTTTATATTTGTTTATTTTATTTTCTATTCTTAGCATAAAACAGTAAAATAAGTAAGCAAAAATGTGATCTGGCTTTTTTCCCCTTGAAAACGGGAGAGAGAGTGTTCTGGAGCTGTGTGTATTTCAGCCAGCAGTGAAAACATGAAACATGGACACTGGCGGTCTCTGCTCCTAAGTCTACGACAGATAATCACTAGCGCATCAGGGCACCTCGTTTTTGGAAGAGCTTGAATTTTTCCTCGGAATCCTTCTTAATATAACACTTCTGAGAGGCATTAACAGTAAGTTTCCATTGACACAAGATGGAGCCCCAGAGTCAGCATTTCTGTCCAACATCTCCTTCACAGAATATGGGATTTTTCTATTTACTCTAGTCCCTGTCCATGCAAAATAAAAAATAAATAAATTATGCATTAACATTTTGTTTCCTCCTCCAGCTTCCCCTCCTCTAAATGTGCTTCAGATACTTGCTGAAATGCCTTTTATCTTTCATAAATAAAAATTCCCTAAATGGAATGTTTTTGTATTTAAATACAACATTCCTTGAAAAGTAGTTTTACATGCAGCTGGTAAGTTGTGAACAGATTTTAATTCCTTTATAGTTCAAGCAGAAAAAAAATCACAACTGGCCAGTGCAGGGGAAAGTAAATTCTCTGGGATACGTAAATATTTTTAAAGATACTTATCTATTTTTTGCAGTAATTAATATATACCAGCAACCTTCAGTATCAAAGATTATCAGTATCTAGATGCTGACACCAGTGACTTTTGATAATAAGGGTGCCTTTTAATGCAGAAGAAGGGGGAAGATTGGTGACTTAAATTTATTTTCTTTACATAAACTACATCCAGATTAATATAAGAAAAGCAATAAAAAACTAACAAATTATAGAACTAGTTACCTTAAAGAGATAATTTATCTAATTCACATCCTTCTTGAGTACCTACTATGTCCGAGGGCCATAGTTTCCAAACTGTGTGCCAAGATGTCCCAGTAAAGCAGAGATACTTTAAATTTTTTGAGGGAAAGACAGTACTATATGTCAGACACTGAACAAGCTTAACGTACCTCACACTTTCAACCTTAGACCATGCTACGTTCCTTCAGATGTCTCTCTATTTTTGCAAACCTGGAAGCTAGACAGTAACCATGATCAAAAGCAAGTATAGCATGAAGATCAATGTGGAACAGGAAATGAAGGAGGCAGTGTTCGGTGTAGGACCTGACAATCATACACATTACATTAGTGAGTAATTATAGTTATTCACAAATACAATAAGATTGTTATTTTTTTCTTTCAATTTATGTGTGTTTTTTTTCCACGAAATTACTAAATTGTTAAGGAGATGACAATACTCATTAAGCTATTTGTACCTAACTACTTAATGAATGAAACTGTTAGGTATTTCTATTCTGTGAAAATATTACTTAGACACCAAGTGAGTTTGGGAACCTCTGCTTTAGGGCTCTGAGGACCATATTTAATCCGTGTTACCTCATTTATTCTTCATGAAATCCCATAACATCGGTCCAATTTTATGCCAGAAGAAATTGAGACGGGTAATTTTGGTGACTGGCCAAGTCTAAACTGCTGGTAAGTGACAGAGGCTGCAGAGTCTAAAAATTCATAGCAAATCCAAAGCAGAACTGAACCAAAATCCTGGTGTCCTGATTCTCCTCCAGGGACACTTTTACAAAGCCATTCTTTCTCTGAAAACCTTTATTTGTCTTCTTCCTTCCAAGTTTGAATTTATAATATAAAGAGGTGGGCTCCATTCTATGTATCTTCTTAAACTACAAGAATATTTATGCTGATTTAATTCTTACCCCTCTTGATTTTTCAGTATGTGAGGAACATACACAAGATATTATGGTGTGAGGATTTTTGTTCAGTTTGAGTAAATGCGAAAAAGATGTTAGAACAACTTTCCGTTCCTATAACCAAGGAGACCTTGAGGCCTTTCAGAGGACGTTGTCTTCTCCTCAGGTTTCCTGTAGCTAAATGGCTGATCCTGTGTTTCAGGGAATTGGACACTCGGGATCTATTTTCAACCTGGTGAGCTCCAATTCAACACTGAAGAGAGTCTGGATTTTCCCATCAGCCCTCACAGAAACAATCCCTGATACCATCTTGTGAGTCCAGAGGGGCAGCCAAAACTAAAACCCAAGGTCCAGTGAATGCTGATAGAACCTTTACAAGATTTCACACATTAGCCTCTATTGTAACGGGTATTTTAAAACAGTTTCCCAGAGCTTTGGTGAGCTTTTGGTTTGCTTTTGTTCAGTGGCATCTAACATGCAGCCTTATGAACAGCATGTTCAAAAGTCTATGTACCTTCGGGTTCATTTCAATAAACCTCTAAAAATTTAATTTTTAAAAAAAGAGTCCTCATCAAAAGATTATGACTCACATCTAGACAAATAAGATGTATCTAAGATTTAATCATTCTTTGATTTGAATAGCTTTCATTTGTTCAGATCTTTCTTGAATATATATTATTTGCCAGTCATTCTGCTAGAGACTGGTGATGCAAAGGCGGAAAAGCACAGAGCCCCACTCCTGTCAACGGAAGTCATGAAAATGAAAAGTCATGCTCATGAAGTAGTTGAAATGATAAGTCTTTATGAATAAGGTGATCATAATAATAAGGCATCCACAAGTTCTGATGGCTGTGGCAAGGAAAAGAGTAGCCAGTTCTCTCCAGGGGATGCTCGCAAGGCATCCTTTACAGAGGAGGCGATGGCTGTTTTATCCTGAAGCTTGAGTAGGAGTTTGGCTAGATGAACACGTTGAGAAAGGGAAGTCAAAGCAGAAAGAAGAGTGTGCTCAGCAGCCAGAGGCTGAAATGGCACATGGTGAGGAGATGGGAGTGGTTAATATGGGTGGGCTGTGGCATGGCACAGGGAGGGCAGCAAGAGATTGAGCTGGTGAGTAGATGAGGGTGTCATGATGAATAGTCTTGTATACCATTCAGGGATACAGATTTAAGAAGATAAGAACTAACAGAGTTTAGACAGGGGCAGGGCATGATCAGATTTGCAGGTATGAAGAACCACTCTGTCAACAGTGTGGAGAATAGCTTGGGATAGTAAGAAACCCAAAACAGGAAGACCTACTCCAGGATCTTGCTGCCCCCTTAGGGAGGGAACTATGAATGCCTCTTGTGACTGAGTAGAACAGGAATAACTGGACTGGATTTACATCAGGGTCTTACTGGAAATTGCATTTTAGAGTAAATCTGTGAGAAAATTTAAATGTTATTAAAAGTAATTTCTTAAAGGGCATATGGACCAACTTCACTGACTTGTACTTGCTCAAGGCTTTGCCTTGTCAGATGCAGTGACCACTCTACATGACTGGTTCTCGTGCATTCACTGATGCCTTTGCTAGAAGGCCATATGCTATGGCAGAAATGTGCTGATGTTGGGAATATACTAAGAATTAGAAAGGAGTCTGAAGGGAAATTCTACAGTTTTTCATCCTCCTCCCTTTTACTACTTTACTGACCAGAAAATGACAACACAGTAATATGTTTCAGATAGCACTTTATAGTTTGTGAGTCTCCTTTGCATGCATTACCTTATTTGACCTTCATAGGAACCTTGAGAGAGAGCTAACATCCATCCTTGGAAAAATAGCTCCAAGTTTAGCTAAGTTCGATGACACCTCTGAGAAGAAAAAGTTCTAGAAAAAAGGATCCCACTTTTCCACATATCAAAGTTATGAAGACTATAAAATGTACTCTTTGGATTTATTGCTGGGATCTGGATCTTATACCATAATATGGCAGAATGGTCTGTACAAAAAACTACTAGAATACAGAAATAGATTCTGACATGATGAATGAAGAAGAACCCATTTCTGTCATGGGGGTCTCAGACAATGAGATTCCTCCACTGCACAACCATGTGAAAGTTCCAAAATATCCAAAATTATGAAATATGGACTATTTGATACAGTATAACTTATTTTTTAATCTTTTATTTAAATTCTATTACTTAACATATAATATTATTGGTTTTAGAGATAGAGGTCAGGGATTCATCAGTCTTATATAACACACAGTGCTCATGACATCACATGCCCTCCTTAATGTCCATCACCCAGTTACCCCATTCCCTCACTTCTCTCCCCTCCAACAACCATCACGAGTTTTCCTATAATTAAGAGTCTCTTCTGGTTTTTCTCCCTCTCTGATTTCGTCTCATTTTATTTTTTTCCTCTCTTCCCCTGTGGTCCTCTATTTTGCTTCTTAAATTCCACATATGAGTGAGATCATATGATCATTGTCTTTCTCTGATTGACCTATTTTGCTTAGCATAATACCCTCTAGTTCCATCCATGTTGCAAAAGGTTTCCTTTTCGGTGGCTGCATAGTGTTCCATTTTTATATGGTATAACTTAAAAAGAAAGAATGTTTTCTAGATTTTTGGTATAAACCTGAGTTTGAGGCCTCGCCCTACCACTGCTTTTTTATGTGACCTTGACCAAGTCCATTTAACTTTCCTTGAACTCATCTCAACTGTTAGAAAATATTTCCTTCATAGAACAGTTGGCAAAACATGTATTGTGATGAATATCTAATTCATAAAACTATCACTACTATGCAAATACAAATGTGAGTTATTGCTTTGGATTAGCAAAGGGCTAACTGGTTCGTATAATCTGAGACAGTCAAGTCTTCCCTGCTCAACCTGTAGCCCCTTACTTCTAACTTTGAGTCATCTTGGGTTCTTCCCACTCCTCAATCCAATGTCCATCATTCACTAAATTTTCCCTACTCTGTCTTCTAAGTAATTTTGTAATCTACTTTTTCTATCTCCATTACCAGCTTTAAGCTTCCATTATCTCTTGCCTAGATTGTTATGATGGTCTTCTAGTCTTTACCACTTAATTCATCTTCCCCACTGTGTATAAATCTAACTGTGTAAATACTTTGCTAAAAGCCTACATTTGCTTCCTAATAACCTACAGAACAAAGTCCAAGTCACTTAGTGTGGCATGCAGGGCACCCTATGACCTGATCCTTACCTACCTTTTTAGCCCCATCTCCTGTCACTGTCTCCTTCTTACTTAGTGTTACTAACAAATAGCTATTTGCTTTTATTTCTCCATACATATCATCCATGTCATCCTTCTGTGACCATGTTTGTATGGCTTCCTTGATCTGGAAAGTTCATCTCACTTTTTTTGTTCCCACCAGACTCTTAGCCACCTTTCAGGTCTCAGATTATGTATGTCAGATGGGACTCTTCTCTGGGTCCCCAGGTTGGGTTGGGTGCCTTTGCTCTATGCTCTCATGGACTCTGACTACTGCACATAAGTGTATCCTAATATCATGCTATACTGAAATCATATTTTCACGAATCTTTCTTACCAATTTAACAGTGCTCCTCAAAGGCAGAAGTTGTATTGTATTAATTCTATACCCCAATAGATAGAATAATTTCCACCATATAGCAGGTGCTCCGGGCACACAAGTCCTCAGACTGGCTGCTTACCTCATCTCAGTTGCCTTGCCCAAGAGGTAGAGAAATTAAAGAAGACACAGAAACGGCAGGCTAGAAAGTCAATGAAAGGAAATGGGAAGCCAAAGAAGGCTGAAGAGATATGATGCTTCTAAAACACTTCCCTAAAGAATTGTAATGAGGTTTTGTTTTTAACCTGGACACTTGAATTTAATTTAAGGAGGCTGATACCAGGGTCATTATAATAGACTGTGCCTTGAGGGGATGTGTGGGGGGGGAGGCAATCAGTCTAGATACCACAAAACTACTGTGTTACCTGGTGAGTCTCAGAGCTCTTAACAAATATAGCCAATGACCAAACAATGACTCATGACCCCTTTAGAGGCCAACAGAAGCTGATATTCTTGCCATGGTAGTTCATAAAGGCTTTTACATTCAATCTAGAAGGAAATATAGGTGAAAGCTAATTTGGTGTAGGAGGGTGAATGGAAATAGGATATGAAGTTTCCTCATTACTGCCTGATACCACTGATTGTCTCTGTGGTTCAATTAGCTACATCTGGAAAGGAAAGGCAGTATGAGTCTGAATGCTTCTGGACGGAAGCCCAGTTCCCCAGGTAAGGTTTCAATTGCTTTGTGGCTCAGCCAAGACCATGTGACCTTAGCGTTGGAATCCACCTGAGTTTTCTGGGAGGTGTAGGTCACCTTTTCTCCTCCATGAGTATCTTTTCATCTGGGAAAGCTTTGAAGTCTAGGAAGACATAGGGAATTTTAAGATACTGAAAGCATGGAGTTAGAGCTCATTTTTAAAATAAGTACTCTTTTTTAAAATATTAGTAAATTAGTACTCTTAAAAACATTATATAGTAGGAAAAATACTAGACTTGGAATCAGACACAAATATATTTAAATATTGGTGCAATTTTTTAACCATGGGGTCTTACACAAGTCACATAATCTCCTAGAGCCTCTGGCTACCCACACGTAAAATAGTGGATGGATGATGCCTCCCCAGTGGGACGGATTTATGGATTTTGTGAGCTAAGACATGTGAGAGGGCCTGCCATTGTAATTAGCATGAAGTAGGAACTCTGTTTTTTTCTTTTATTATCACCGCTAATGACCAAGCTCTTTAGTTTCTGTTTCTGCTTCTGAAATATATATGCTTTTTTTTCCCCCCTCCTCTACTCAGTTTTAAAAGCTCTGGGTCTAGCAAAAGCACTGGAGCTATTTGTAACAGGAAGAGATGGGTGACTAGACCAGCCAGAAGAAAAATAGGGAGGCTCCATCAGGGAGACATAACAGAGGGCTCTGCTGATTGACTATAATTTAGGACATCCATCATCATGGGTCCAAGGACAAACACTGAATTCTAAGACTTTCTCAGACTCTGATTCTTTCTAAAGTGTTAAATAACTCATTTAATATCTGATGAAGCTTCACTATAATGCTTGGGGTAGGTGGGTTGTCTCAGCCAAGATCATTTATTATACACTATTGTTACCCATTAATGCAAAACAAACAAACAAACAAACAACAACAACAAAAAAACTGAGTTCCTATAGAGAAAACAGGACTTAACTTGGGTCTGTGATACATCTGGGCAGTCTATAAATTCCCAGAAATAGTACATACAGGTTGATAGATATATGTGCATGCCAATATTTTATGGGGAGAGGATCCATAACTTTTATTAGATTCTCAGTGAAGTCTGTGATGAAAAAGAAGTGAAGAGTGACTATAACATACAAACAGATATTATTTGTTATAGAGAGACCATTTTCATGAGTATGTTTTTCCTGGAATCCTAAAACATTCGCCCTGATGAAAACAAGTTTGGAATCATGCATTGTTTCTGTGAACTCTACTATCTTGTAATGGGGTTTTTGCTACATTGGTTTCTCAACAGAATTCAAACACATTCCAAGGTCCATTTTAATTTCTACTGAAACATGCTTGAGTTTATAACACTCTTCTTGTACACATGAACTTTCTCCATTATTCTCTCAAATTTCAAAAAACAAAATATCGGAGCGCCCGGGTGGCTCAGTGAGTTAAAGCCTCTGCCTTCAGCTCAGGTCATGATCTCAGGGTCCTGGGATCAAGCCCCACATCTGGCTCTCTGCTCATGAGGGAGCCTGCTTCCTCCCCTCTCTCTGCCTGCCTCTCCGCCTACTTGTGATCTCTCTCTCTTTCTCTCTTTGTCAAATAAATAAATTAAAAAAAAATATCAACTGGTCATCTCAAACGAGTTCCTTGAGGATAAGAAAGCAAAGCTTCAAGTTGTATTACACACAATAGCCTGGTAGCCCAGCGAGCTCAATGCATGGCTTAGAAATAAAACCTGCTCTATACTGGAAAGCACCCTTAAGCAGATGTGAAGCAGCAAGCTGTTTCGGGCCTGGCCCACTGTTGGGCATCGCTGAGTGGCTGAGGGTACCCCATAGTGGTAGGGGGAAGGGAGGAGTTTGCTGGAGAATGATGGCTGAGAATATGTGAAGCAAAGAAGCAGAAGTCACTGTCTCTAGCACTAAAATAAAAACGAATCATTCAGAGATAGAAATGGTACATTCTTTCCCCCTTGCCTTCTGATTGTATGACTGACTCTATTCTATCATAGGACAGTCTTGAAAGGCTTAGAGTGAAGCTTCTACTCCCTCCCATCTCCCTACCACCCCCACCCTGCCAACCACCCCAGGACACCCTGTCATAACTGTGCCTGATCAACTTCTTCAGCTTATTCAGAGGTCAGACCAATTCAAAAGGTTAGGAGTTGGTGGCACAGGAAATATTCTGTTCCCACATGCAAACCACTGACTTAGTTCTTGCTGTTGTTTTCCACTTTCCTGACTATAAACATTTTTCTAGAAGAATGAGAGCCATAGAATGGAGCAGATTATATAGAGCAGATATCCCAGAGTGCTGGGAGAGGAGACTAGGGAAGCCCTGAGGAGATCGCTGGATCTCATGAGCTAGTTTAGTGAGTGCATGGTCAGGGCACAGTGTGTGCCACTCTCTGTCTGCTCAGCCACCCAGCAGACTTGCATATATGCATCAAGAGCCCTGGCCTTGGGTTCGGTCAAGACTGCATGTCACCCCTGACCCATCGTTTACTAGCCATGCTGTGTTGGGAACTTGGGGCACTTCTCTGAGAGGTGTTCCTCATCTGCAAAGCGGGGCTGACTATACATACCATCAACATCACAGTGTGCAGCTGTTTTAATGAGATCATGCTTGACAATTACATGATGGCGTTTAATAAATGCTAGCTAGTTTTATTCCACAGAATTTAACTTTCTGAAAAAAGAATATATAATATTTTTACATATAGTATATGTAAAATATAATACATATTACATTTTAGAGATATCAAAAATTAGGTTTTAATGAATTATGTTAGCATATGTAGATATTAATATATATTTAATGTCTTTAATATATCTGTAATATACATTCTTAAATATCAATATTCTTTTTTATTAACATATAACTTTTTTTATTAACATATAATGTATTACTTGTTTCAGGGGTACAGGTCTGTGATTCATCAGTCTTACACAAAACACAGTGCTCACCATAACGCATACCCTCCCCAATGTCCATCCCCCAACCACCCCATCTCTCCACCCCTCTCCCCTCCAGCAACCCTCAGTTTGTTTTTTAAGATTAAGAGTCCCTTATGGTTTGTCTCTTTCTCTGGTTTCATCTTATATCAGTTTTTCCTCTCTTCTCCCATGTTACTCTGCCTTGTTTCTTAAATTCCACACATCAGTGAGATCATATGATAATTGTCTTTCTCTGACTGAATTATTTTGCTTAAAATAATACCCTCTAGTTCCATCCACATCGTTGCAAATGGCAAGATTCATTTTTTGATGTTTGTGTGATATTCCATTATATATATATATATATATATATATATATATATATATATATATATATGCCACATCTTCTTTATCCACTCAGCTGTCGATGGACATCTGGGCTCTTTCCATAATTTGACTATTGTGGATATTGCTGCTCTAAACGTTGGGGCACACGTGTCCCTTCAGATCACTACATTTGTATCTGTGGGGTAAATGCCCAGTAGTGTAATTGCTGGGTCATAGGGTAGTTCTATAAAATTAGCTTTTAATGAATTATGTTAATATATATTATGGATATATATATTAATATATATTTAATGTGTCTTTACTATATCTGTAACATACATTCTTAAATATCAATATTCTTCTATTGCTTATGTTTCTTATGCAAAGAACATCAAATGTAATTTAATCTATTTTTTGAGGGTGAAAGGAACATTTCTGTAACTACTTGAGACTTTAAAAGTGCTTTTTATATGTATCATTGTTCAAAATTCCAATTACTGCTTTATGATCTAATTCAACAAAGCTATTAGGCTCTGTTGTTACGCATTGGGCTGGGAGCCCCAAGATAAAAGCCCTTTTGTCTTCTGAAGAGTGTGATGGGTCCTTTCCTCTCTGGCAGCTGCCATAATGACCTATGTTGCCTCTTTGAATCTTTCTGTTTGGCTGCTGCCCTTCTGGTCTGGAAAAGGAGATCACTAAGGTTGTTATCTCTGTCCTTAAAACAAGAGAGGAACAGGCATTGAGGGAGAGTGTGAGGGTCTCTTCTATGTTGTGTATACAAGTGGTAGTATACCTCATTCGTACTGACCTCATGACATACCCAAGTGTGACACCTTCTTTCACCTTTCCTTCTACTTCTTTATTTGCTTTGCTAGCTTTATTTTTGTTTTGTTTTGTTTTTAGGAATTTGGCTGTATTTATAATACATGCTCTCAGATAAGTAAAGATTTGCAAGTATTTTTTTTGGACGTTCTTTTCTCAGTGATGAAAAAAGTCTTAACTTGAGAACTTCTTGTTTGGTGGCTTCTACCAAATAATGATGGAGAAGGTGATTTTTAACACTTGAGTCTTTGCCTGGCTTGAAACCTTTTTCTCAATCAGTGAATGTTCACCGGCTATCTGCTATGTATATGGCACTGAATTACGTTCACTGAGGGAGCACAAGATGAATGACAAATGGATCCTATTCTCAAGCAACTTAAAATCTAAACAAACAAAGATAATGTAAATTATAATATGAGGCAAAAATTTGGTAAGTTCTATAAAGAAATCTCAACTGAAGTTTAGAATAACCCAAGGAGAAAAAAAAATTCCGTTGTGAAGGAAAACTTCCTGCAGGCATAGTTGGTCATTTCTAAGCCAGCTTGAGGATGGGTGGGTTTCTAGTTTGAAGAGAAGGTTGTCCAAAGAGATAGTCCTCCAAATGGAAGCTAACACATAGGTCATGAATGTGCTTATTTAGGGAATGAGGAGAATTTACCTTTGTTTGCAGAGCAGAGTGTTCAAAGAATAATGACAGAAAGAACTGGAGAAATATGAGAGACCAGGTCCTAAACACCATGTTAGGTAACTACCTTCTGGTTCTACCTTCTGGTAACTTCAGAGCAGATTGAATTCCCCTGAAATCACTGAGGTAGGCTGTACTTAAATCATGTGGCAGAGGTGAAGACAGCATGCGCATGTGTTTAGTTGACCATAAAACAAAAACAAAAAAAACTAGAACTAGCTTCAGTTTTCAAGAGAGTTTCAAAGGAGAAATATCTGGGGCAGCCTGACTAACATGATGGCAACTTTTTGAATTAAGCATACAATTTCTCTTGTAAAATGTGACTATTCCAGAAAGAACAAAATACACTTGTGGAAAGTACCACATAATTAGCTTAATTCAGATTTAGCAATTGGATCTTGGCATTTCTATGGATACCATCTCTAATGACTTTTTTCTGTTTTGTTTTGTTTTCTATTTTTAAAGTAACCTTTTACTTTCCTTCTGTCTTTGAGGTTATAGTCTCATAAATTAAAAAGTCTTCTTACAGTACTTAACAGAAAAATTAATCAAAATGCTAAGCCAAATTTCAGCTAAAAAGGTATGAGTGCCACTGGAAATGTGATTCAGATTGCCAAGGCAATGCTATTCAGCCAAATAGGGGTTCGTTACACTATTCTAGACATTTAGAAAGTAATGAGATACAGTAGCATAGAAGTAGAAACACAAAGTATACTCAAACCTAAAACGACCTGGTATTTTAGAGTTCTAGAGAAGATAAATATATACTTTGTGTTCTCTCTCTCTTTCTCTGTGCATACGTATGTATATATACATACATATACGCATACATACAAATTTATATTTTATATTAATACATATTTACCACACACACACATACATATGCCCACTCATATTGAACAGATCAACAGGTAAAATATATGGCACCACAGTAAAGCATGAAGGTCTTAGTCCAGTGCCCTCTGTAATTCTCTGTGGGGCTGTGGGCCTATTGCTTTAATCTCTCAGGGCTTTCGTTTTGCTGATCTAGTACCAAACGAGATGCTGAACTCCACCGTCCTATTCTGTGACTTAATTACCTGTCAGTTGTGCTGTGTTATTTCCTCTTTTATGTCCTTTAAAGGAAGCTGATTAAAATCCCCTTCCAAGAACAAAAAATTTGGCTTAAATTATGATTTGGGGGAGATAGTTAAAAACCTCAAAGTCTTCTTCAACCATTACCTTTAGTGGGGGAAAAAGGTAATTCAGTAAACCATAACATAGATTTTTATTAATCCAAAAATTTTAAGAATTTATCCTGGGATCAGTTTTATATTCAGACTCAATATTTAGACAATAATGATTGTGACAAGCCATTGATTTTGCTAAGAACATTATATGCATGATTTATTTAGTTTTCTTAGCAATCCTATGACATCAGATCCATTTTATGGATGAGAATACTGAGGCTGAGAGAGGTACAAATTTATTCAAAGAAACACAAGTAGCAAGTGGCAGAACCAGTTCACTGTGTGGGACCAGAGCTCATGGCTGCAGAGAAGCGAGAGGATCTTTCATCCACACAGGGATGGAAAGAGAGCTAGCTGACTTCCAAAGAGCTGAGTTCCCTTGCCACAGCTCAAAGCTGTTTCTGGGGAGTGGCTTCGCAGGCAGGGAGTCTGTTTTTCTGTATCTCTTACATCTAGGTGAGACCATTTGCTATATAACCCATACTTTTCTGGTCAATGGTATATAAGTAGAATTGTCTCTTTCCTCATGTTCTCTTCCTCTTCCACAGTAGTCTTAGAGGCCATGTCTTAAAGGTGACAGCTTTATGAGATGGAAGGAGCCTAGGTGAACAGATTGCTTATATATAAGACATAGAGCTAACAGCACTCCCTGATGGATTGGCTGTGGAAAGGAAGGGAGAGGAGAAGTCAAAGACGGTTCTTGGGGCGCCTGGGTGGCTCAGTGGGTTAAAGCCTCTGCCTTCGGCTCAGGTCATGATTTCAGGGTCCTGGGATCCGGACCCACATCAGGCTCTCTGCTCAGCAGGGAGCCTGCTTCCTCCTCTCTCTCTCTCTGCCTGCCTCTCTACCTACTTGTAATCTCTCTATGTCAAATAAATAAATAAAATCTTTAAAAAAAATAGATGGTTCTTGGGTTTCTAGATGAAANCAGGGAGCCTGCTTCCTCCTCTCTCTCTCTCTGCCCGCCTCTCTACCTACTTGTAATCTCTCTATGTCAAATAAATAAATAAAATCTTTAAAAAAAAATAGATGGTTCTTGGGTTTCTAGATGAAGCATTTTGGGGAATGATGGCACCATTTTACTTGGAGAGTAGGGGAGACCCTGGCAAGGAACTGGCTTGGGAGGAAGTTCAGGTTTCAATTAGCCATGCTTCATATGAACATTCATCATTATCTTGTGAGACTGGTGAAAAGTAGGCAAGAGTTTATAGAATCTTAAAGTGAACATATCCAAAAGAAGAAACTGGAAAATATAACTAGGTGTTTTGTGAGGAGAAATGGATTTTCCTTCCTTTATCATGTTAACAAGGAAAGAGAGGGATCTCACTTTTTTCACTGGTTTGGATACTTTACTTTTAGTTGGTATATACTACCACAATTTACTGTTTTTCAACTCTCAATTGATAATAATAAACAAAGATACTACTTTCTGCTTAGGTAACATTTAATTTACACATCTGACTCCATTTTCTCATCTAATACAATAATCATGGGAAGCAAGTATTTTATAGTTCAGGAAGCTGAAGTCTGGATCTTTTTTTTTCACACAGCTGGTTAGTGGTAAAGCTAGAATCTGATCTTGAGACTGATTGCAAATGTAACAAAACTCTGTGAGGGGGTTGAGTTCAGGAGTTATGGAGATTTAAACAGAAGGCTCTTAATTAGTTTGAATCTCAGTATTATCAAAAGTGATATATTTACACACTGTCACAAATGGTAAACTCTTAAGAAGTAAAAAATGTCCAAGAATTCAGCTGTTCTGAGGGAGCCTGAATGGCTCAGTCCCTTAAGTGTCTGCCTTGGGCTCAGGTCATGGTCTCAGGGTACTGGGATCGAGCCCCACATCAGGCTCCCTGCTCAGCAGTGAGTCTGCTTCTCTCTCTCCTTTTGGCCCTCCCCACCGCTCTTATGTGCTCTCTCTCTCTCTCTCTCTCTCTCTCAAAAAAATAAATAAACTCTCTAAAATAAAAAAAAGAATTCAGCTCTTCTGGCAAACTAAACACTTTGGTTTGAGTTTCCATACCAAAATTATACTCAAATATTGGTTTTCAAATAACTAGCATATCATAGTACTTTTAACACCAAAGAATACTCAGTGTAATTTTGTCTTTTGATGATCGAGAAAACACTCATTTATTTAGCATATCATAATGACATTAAACAAATTAATTACTTTTGGAGGTTCTGGAACTCGGTAAAGATGATGTTACTTTCCTGCTTAAACGCTTTCAATGACTGCCCATTGCTCTTAAATTCTAAAGTCCTTAACTTGACCTTCAAGAACTTGGCATGATCTGGCTCCTGACTTCCTCATCTTATGTCACTCTTCACCTCAAACAACCGCACAACTATGCACATATGTCAGACTGATGAATAGATAAGAAAGAGGTAAAGTGGGTAGCAGCTACTTCATTGAAGGTGGGTGTTTTGGGGGTTTAGTAACTGATCTGTGATCTCGCATAATTCAAGGATAATATTAGATACTGTATCCCTAGCCCAGAAGAATCCCTGGCATATGACAGATGTTCGACAGGTTCCTATTCTATCAACCCCTGAACAAGCAGATAAGGCGATCTGATAGTGATCACAAATATGGTGGAGCTTGCATGATGCTAGGCACTGAATTAAGGGCTAGAGTTATGTCCCTGGCCGATACTGGGATACTGGTTAAGAGAATACTGACCAATATGGAAAAATTGCCATTCTGAGCTTGCTCGGTAAGTATGAGGACCTAGAACCAGAGAACCATTAGTAGAGTAACAAACAATAGTATAAATGTTTGGAATGTAAGATTTATAAATATAGAAAGGGAGTAATAATATGACCATTTAGCCAGGCTGAAGGGATTCCTTGATAAATCTGCAAGACTGACAGGGGTTAATTTCCCAAGAGGGTTAACTTGATATTTTATGTCTCCAGTGAGAATAGACAAAAGAGGACCAGGTTTTCATTGCAACTTGATAGATTCATGTTATCTCACAGGAATAATTTCATGAAAATGAACTTCGTTATCTATTCGGATTTATAGCCAAAGAATGGATGGGCGGGAGGATGAATTGATGGAGGGATGGAGGACAGGTGAATAAATACATGGATAATCATTATCATTATAAGTCTTATAAATGGAATCCACCCACATGCATCCCAGAGGCCTCTAACACCCCTCAAAAGAACTTAGAGCTAAATTCTGTGTTTAGTTCCCTTTCGAACACATTTTTTGTGCTTGTTTATCTGATAACTGGTCTTCTTTTTAAAATATATCTCCATGTTTATACATTTTTAACTTTTTAAAACATTTCTATTCCATTTTGGAAGTAGGCTTCGTGGGTTCTTACTACATAAAGTTAGCTAATAGTCTATGAATTGTTGAATCAACATCGCCATGTAAATCTCCTTTCCCCTTGTCCATCTCTGTGCCTCCATTTAATAGGTTAGAATTAAGCCATAAGAATTCTATGTAGGATGTGTTCCAGCCTTCTTTTTAAATTCACCTTTGAAGAATTTAATTCAGAGCCCTAAATGGTACATGCAGTAACAACTTAAAGGTTTTACCAAAGTACTTGTTCCTTCTGCTCCAGATGAAATATAAAAAGACAAGGGCATATGTAAAGGATTTCTGTTATTGTCCGCTTTTGGATTATTTTCTTATTGAAAATGGAGTGTTTTGGAAATGAAATTTGGTGAATTACAATTCAATTGAATTTTTCTGTTTATGCCTGAAAACCAGAGTCTATCTGAGCAGGATCATTAGCTTCAATTTAGTCTACATGTCAGTGTCAGGCAGGGTAGGGACTGGAGATGAAGGGTGGAGAAGAGAATTGGTGAATGTGGGAAAGAGAATGAGAGAGAAGAACAGTGAATAAGAGGGAAACATTTTGTAGAACAAGGTTCTCATGGAACATGTCAAATTAATTGTATTAGTGTTTGCAGTGTTGTTTTCCAAGCAAAACCTGTGTTTCTCCTCCTCAGGGTGAGAGCAGGAAACTCCAAATTCGATATACTGTTAATCCAAGTAGAAGTAACACTGTCTTATTTTAAAATCACACTGAGAAGACCAGCAGATTAAGTTTGTAATAGACTTGCATTTCATAGAGGCTTCATCAATGCTGTATTTTTCTGCTAAAGGAGAGAGTTGTGTTTCTTTGAAAGACTGAATCTTTTAATTCCCACTTATTTTTTGTGACAGATGTTAGTAAATTATATTTCTTGAGCCCAGGTTTGGTTTTGTTATTAAAACTGTAACCGGGGGCACCTGGGTGGCTCAATCGGTTAAGGGTGTCTGACTTGATTTTAGCTCAGGTGATGATCTCAGGGTCCTGGGATTGAGCCCTGTGAGGTCAGGCTCCAGAAGCTCATTGGGAAGTCTGCTTGAGGATTCTCTCCCTCTTCCTCTGTCCCAACCCCTGCTGGTGCCCACACATGCACTTGCTTTCTCTTTAAAAATAAATAAATAAATCTTAAAAAAAAAAAAAGCTGTAACCAAAGAAAGCTCAAGATTTTGAAAATTTGATTATCTTTGATTTTTTATGTATTTTTATTTCTAAAGGAATTGATCTACAAATCAGGCGTTTAGTTGCTCTTACATAATCAGTTAAAATGGCTGATTTTCAATTGCTTTGTAACTATCAAAACTAAGAAAGGCAAGAGAAATCTGTGTAAAGTGGTGCACAATATATTTTAGATGTTATACAGGACTTTTACTCCCATCTTAAACTTCACAAAAAGCTTTCATGATACAGAGCTGAGAAAAGTGAAACACAAAGGTTAAGTTACTTACCCCCAGAGGTAGAGAAGATACTTGAACTCAAACCTCCTACTTTTCATTATAACTGCATCTGCTTACCATGGATTTTGCTACTTAAATCTTAATGGAGACTGTTCACCTGCTTAAAATTCTTCCTACTTCTACTCAGCTCCTTCATTCCATTAATAATAGCATAGCAAACACCAAGTCCTTTTATGGCAAATCTGTTCCATGACCATCTATCTACTCTTTAACATTTTCTTCCATGTCACCAAAAGATCAAATACTTCTTTCTTTATTTTTTTAAAGTCATCACTGTTTTTAGCTCCTTGAAGGTCTTAACTGCCTTTAGCAATCTCCATTTTAGTGCCATTAACATGAACACTCACACATCAAATCTGAATTTCAAGGTGCCATCCAGCTTAGACCCTTTTGCAATTCAATACTAATGGATTATATTATTAGGGCACACATTTCTCCCAGTAGGCTCAGCTCGCTCAGAATGGTGGGATGCCATCTTTGTGCTTACTAAGTACGAAAAACATCTGGATTTCCTTTGAGTCACATGAGAATGAGGGTAGAGCATTCAGACCAAAGGGCACATGCCCGTCAATTTGGGACAATTTTAATTAGAACTGTAAATATGTAGAGCATCCAGCAAATATTTGCGGAGTGACTATCATGTGCCAGGTACTGCTAGACACTGAACTTGACTTTTCATATTTCCTAGTACTCACTTTTATTAAGCAGTTCCCATATCTTAGTCAGTAGTCTAGGTACTGAAAATCATAAACATCACAAAAAGTCATGCAAAGGGCTGATCTCCATCTTAACTGGTCTTACAATGTTCTGTAAGACCCTATGACAAAGAATCTGAATTAGATTATAGTACCTATATTTAAAACTCAGAGGAAGAGCTGATGTGCAAAGCATCTTAATCTTTCCTGACAGAAATACAGTGACCATCATAATGAATAGATATTGCCAGTCTAGGGTTGCTGTCAATATGGGGCATTATGCCCAGGGCAATTAAATTTGCCTGTTTTTTATTACTGAGACCAAATGCTTGGCCTGGGTTCCTCCAGAAAATAAATAATTCCATTACATGTGATTCACCTTTGAGTAACCCTCCAAGCTGACGAAGGCTCAAACTGAAAATTTACATTTATTACAGAAATAATCCATTTAGCAAACATCTATTGGGTCTCCTTATGTTCACTGGGCAACATTCGAAGATTTAAACATGCAAAATTTCGTCTTTATATTTAAGAAATGTACATCCTAAATTTCCTAAAAATGTCTTTCAATTTTAAAAAAATCGAGTTGCTTTTTGTTTGTTTGTTTTAATAAAAGAACAAAATGAATTGTGTCGACTGACGCAAAAGATATTCCAAAGACAGGAAGAGCGTGGATTCTGGAGTCAGGCAGAAGAAACTCTGAAATGTGGTCTCTCAGTTATACTGGTTCCTCCTCATGCCCCCTGGTATAGAATCAATACAATAATAGCTCCCACCTTATGAGGTTGTACAGGACTAAGATAAAGAACTTCCTGACATATTTCCTAAGCTATTGTAAGTACTTAATAAGTTACATCAATTCATTTTTATTTATGATATGCATTTTGGGTTACATTGAGCCTCTTGATATGCCAATATACACATTTTCACCTAAAAATGTGGTGAGATCACAGTATGCCCCTCACCCCGACTCTCTATTCAGATAGGTCCATCCTGTGTAGTTTGGAGCTCCTTATCCTTCCCTAATACTTCTATATACACAAATGAATATCAGAAAATTGAACACCAATGGAATGTATTTTGCAAATATCAGAAAAAGTCATTCATTTTTGTTTTAATTATTATACAAACTTTGAGTTTGTTAAACTTTTTTTTTAAAACAGTTTTTAAAAATTGTTAAACAAGTATTTTGATGGTGGGTTCAGTATGTCCCGGGCATTGTCCTGGATACTACAAGACTCCAATTTGCTTTGGAGTCACACACGCCTGGCTCAAATCTTCGTCTCATCACTTGTTTGTTTAGTGACGCTGGAAGAGGAACTTAATTACTTTGAGTCTGTTTCTTAATCCATAAAATAGGGGGTTGGTAATAACTTCAAGGCTTGTTGAAATTGTTAGTCTATGTAAAGTGCTAAGCACCTATGAGGCACTCCATGAACAGGGTCTAGCTGCCCCGCGCTCTTGATGATTACAAAGGGGGAAACTGGAGTTATCCCTCCAAACCTCATGCCCTGTGACAACATAAATCTTACATTAAAAATAACACAGTTCCTCTTAGCTTCTCTGTAAGTTTTGCTGCAAATGACAGCCACCAATAGGTCAGATTGGGGTTTGATACCCTGTCTTCGATTCCAAATTCTGATCCTTTCCATTGTGTCTCCTTCTTGTGTTTCTGGGAGGCAGCGTCTTCAGGCTCCTGAGGAAATACACGGGGGAATGATGTGTGTTTCTTTATGCTGTGTTTTACATGCTGACCCAAAGCAGCTGTCACTGCCACTGCTCTTCCTCACACTCCTTCTTCTTCCAGACCAACAGGTCACTCTAGAGCTGGCTCTGGGCCCAGACCTTGCCTTGTCCAAACTCTGCTCAGAAGCACTGTTTTGGGAGAGGTGGGAAGTGGAAGAAGATGTACAAGTACACCCCAGGAAGATGGTCTCCAAAAGTAGTGCCTTTTCATTAATTTCATAGGCAATATGTTTATATGAGTGTCTTAACACAATGAAGGTGATTATCCAGTAGCTGTCAATGTGCTGATAGAACAGTGACTGTTCTACATTCGTCCTCTCTTTATTGTTGTCCTACCAGCTAGCAGTGGAAGGGCAGGAATTCTGGACAAGGACAGAAAGTAGGGGGTCAATGGCAAGACTCTCCACTCATACTCCATGTGGCAAGACAACATCTCTGCTTCAGGCCAGCAGTGTGCTCTGTGTGGCTGGTCCTCGGCTCAGGCCTAGAGGATTTTCACACCTTGATGTCTCCTTTTCTGGACTCAGTTCCAGGACTGCTGCCTCAACTTGTCCACCTATAGGACCATTCTTCATTTTCAGGGAGAGAAATAGTTCAAGTGGGATTTAAAAAAAAAATAAAACAGAAGACATAAAACCAACCAAGCCAAAACCCTAGAGGTTCTTTTGAGTATCAGATTTTGATGTTTGACCTAAGATTAATACAGAGTCCAAATTGTTCTTTTTGGAAGTTCCTTCTGAACAATTTTGTTTTTGTAGCATTTAAAGGCTCAAATTCAGAATTTAGTATTTCTTTAATGAATTCCTATAGAACAGTTCTACTCGGGAGAAAAGAAAATAGATAAAGTAATTTTTTTCTGCTGTACCGTTTCTTCTTTATCTACAGAGTTGTATACTCTTAAAGCCAGGAAGTTCCAAGGTATCTTGATTTTTTTTTTAAGGTATCTCAGGGAAGTTTCAGAGAAAAACACCAGCAAACATAATTTGTGTTTTAAGTTTAAAGGATTTTTTTTAAGTTTATAAAAAGACTTTCAAACTTTCTGGACCTGTCTTAAGAAGTATATTTTACATATGGGTAAACCACATTTTATTTATCCATTTATCTGTTGTTGGAGAAAGATTCCATTATTTTTTTTATTGAATAGCACAATAACTTTATTACTGTAATATTATAATTATAGTACAGTTGACATACAATGTTATGTTAGTTTCAGGTGTGCAATATAGTGATTTGACAATTCCATATATTATGCAGTGTTTACCACAGTAAGTGTTGTTACCATCTGTTGGCGTGAGAACCATTTCATTTTAAGGGGAATTTTATTCAGAAAACGATTGTAAGCTAAATGATTAGGCATTCCTTTATAGGTTTGATTGCATTATATAATAAGTGGAGCCTAAAGGCTTTCAAAAAAATCCGACATCTATTTATAGGAGCCTAAGTATAAGAAGTATTATATAGTCAGAAACTCATGAGAGTGTATTGGGCCTAACCTATAGATTCAGAGTTCATTTGTATATAGATGGCAAGTGAAACCATGTGATTGTCCCAGAGAGAGACTGTAGAGGGACCTAGGACAAACTTCTGAAGAATTTCAACATTTGGGGAGCAATAGGGGTAAAGGAGCCTCCAATTTTCTCTCTGGAGATGGTGATAACAAAACCTAACTAGGCAACCCTCAGGCTCATCATCATTTGAGAAGAAAACACCTACTTTTTCACATAAATGAGACAATAGATGCAAAGCTACTGGCCCGTAGGTAGGACCTCAGTAATGGTAGCCAATAATATTGCAGTGATGAAACCTCTTCTCTATTTTGTGTCTGTGCTATCACTGTTGTCAGTTTCTGTGCCCATTGCTTTATTTTATTACCTGGTAACATCATATCCAGAACGGCCTATTTTGAAATGAGCTTGCCCACCTCCTTCAAAATTCAGTCTCTTTTTAATTTTGTTGTCGTTCTCAGACATGACTGGTTCCTATCGTAATACCGAAGGAAACTAAAAGAAATCTAAATTAGGTGGAGAGGAACTAGAGACACAAGCCAGACTTTGTCTGTGGCTGACCCAAGACTGCAGTTCTGCAGCAGGACATTCTCACTTCCGCAACTTGGAAGGGAACCATTGTAGCCCAAGATCATCAAGACGAAAAATGCTTTCTTTTCTTTTTTTATTTTTCAAGATTTTTATTTTATTTATTTGACACAAAGAGAGATCACAACTAGGCAGATAGGCAGGCAGAGAGAGAGGGGGGAGCAGGCCCTTCGCCGAGTGGAGAGCCCGATGCAGGTCTCGATCTCATGACCTGAGCCAAAGGCAGAGGCTTAACCCACTGAGCCACCCAGGTGCCCCCCAAAAATGCTTTCTCTTAATATCTCTTTGTTTTGACATTGACACGGGAATGGTTACTTTGTTTCTTAAAAACAAGTGACTTTTCCCCCTCCCATTTTTGGTAAAGGATAATTGACAAATATTCAGGACCCAGCATAAAAACAATTCAACTGTAGAAATTGACTTTAAAATTTTTATGAAGTTCTGGAATCAGAAGTGGCTATTGTGTTTTTGAAGCTTATTAGATTATCAGCTATAATATCTTGAACTTGTTATTCCCATAAGATCTTCGACTATTATTATTCTCTTTCAAAATATTTTTTAATGATCTCTCAAAAATCATGATCACACCTGTACATTCACATTTAACACAGTTGGTATGATTGTTTCTTCTTGGATCTTCTCAAGTAGCTCTTAAGATATGAATAACTCCTATATCTCAGTACTTTGTTTGCTTTAGTCTTTCAGAGTTATCTTTGTAATTTCCCATATTTCTCAAATTTTTCCATTTTTCAAGGGGGATTAAATGTTTCCAACGTTTTCTTTTATTTGACACTCGATTAGTTCTGTTTTCCTGCAGTGTCACGTCTGGTATATTCCTCTATGTATTCCATATATAGGAATGTATTCTAGATACAGGATATATAACTTTCTGTGAAATTAAAATTACAGATTGGCATAGCGTTTTGTGAATGTGTGCAAATTCTTTCATCCTTTATTATTGCTGATTTGTTGTAGACTGAGAGATTGAAACGCAAAGAAATATAACTTATATTAAGCTATGCACTTAAAAATGATGCTGGGGCACCTAGGTGGTTCAATCAGTTAAGCTTCTGACTCTTGGTTTCAGCTCAGATCATGATTTCAGGGTTGTGAGATCAAGCCCCATGTTGGGCTCCACACTCAGTGCAGGGTCTGCTTGTCCTATTCCCTCTGACCTTCCCCCCAGCCCTGTCTCTAAAATAAATAAATAAAATCTTTTAAAAAAATGATACCAGAAATGGACTCTTTCTCCTCAATCCTGATACAGTGCACATTTCCCTGGAAAATGGACAATTCATTGATGTTCGTGACCTAGTTCATATTGGCTGTTGTCCAAATTTGGTGGTCAAAAACAGGACAGAGCTTATGGAAAACTACTATTGCCTGTTCTGTTACTAATTTAATACAAGAGTTCCTGGAATTTATGTGTATTTTCTGATTTATTTGGTAGAGCATGCTGTCTCTTATTTCATGGTCAAATTACAGAAAATGAAATGACTTGAAAACATAAGATAATAATAGCATTTGTTTTATAGTCCTATAAAAATAAGTAGTGATTGATGAAATATAGCATTCTTTGTGACCCCAAACCTGAATTAGAAGCATGGAGAAGCCAGTTAAGAGACCTGAACCCAAGAAAAATTATGAGAAGGAAATGATTGTCACTGTATTTTATTCCTATATGAGGATAAGGCAATTAGAGGTAAGAAGGAAGAAAGTCTTTAACAATTCAAATTGAAAATGAATGAGGGGATGGTGTTCCTAGATATGATGGGTGGGTAGTTTTAAATGTCAATAATAAGTTTTCTTATAAAGTCATGTGAAGAATAATGAAGAGGAGCTTAGCTTAATGTGGGAAGAGCTTTTTTTTAAACAAACATTAACATTTTTAAAGACCTAGGATCTTAAACGGTATGACTATTAAAATACAAAATTAGACTGAATAGAGGCGTTTTGGGGATTATATATGAGTAGAATCCTGAAAGCCTGCGAATGAATGAGTCAGATAATCTGAGCGGTTTGGGCTGACTCACATGTTTTGGAAGAAGGTGTCACCAAGTCCCTGATTCTATCAATGTTTTTCCCTTTGTTCCACCTGCTAGTGCCAAACAAATCCTGAAATTCGAAGACTTTTCCAGCTCCAATTTGCCAAAAAGACTTTCCAAACCACCAGTAACAAGTCTAAGAGTTTGTTGTTGGTTTTTTTGTTTTGGGATTTTTTTTTGACTATTTATTTATTTATTTAAGAGAGAGAGCTCATGCACACAAGTAGGGGGAGGGACAGAAGGAAAAAGAATCTCAAGCAGACTCTCTGCTGAGCTTGAGGCCCAATGCAGTGCTCAGTGTAGGACTCAGTGTGGGGCTCAATGCAGGGCTCAATCTCACAACCCTAAGATCATGACCTGAGCTGAAATCGGGAGTCAGACACTTAACCAACTGAGCCACCTACGTGCCCCAAGAAGTCTAAGGTATTGAAATATATAGGCATTTAGTATATCTGAATGATACTAAGAAACACAGGCCACATGTGTAACTATGGAACATGTAGGAAATAGGAATTCCAGATAGAGCCTTGATAGGATAAAAATGGAAGAAACAAGATTGTGTTTAGTTTGTCTAAGATGGAAGAAGGGAGACTTGTTACCCCAATACTGCCTGAATGATGTTTCCTGGGAGGTATTTTAAATCCACAAATATTACCTGATACCTGTCCTAGGTGTAGGGAACATATAGAAGGGATCCTGGCCTCTGTCCTAGAAAAGCTCACAGTCTATGTGGAAAATTGACATAAGAACTAAGTGAACAGTTTGATATATTATAATATATCTAAGAGCAACATTTGGGGAGGGTGGGTCATGGAATTCTCAGTTTTTTATACCACTAGGACTGCGAGGCCCTTGCAAAGGAGGTGGCATTTGGCTGGGCCTTGAAGGATGAATTAAAGTTCTAAGTATCTAAATAGGAAAAGCACTTCAACCAGAGGTAAGAACCACATATAGAAGAAAGAGATGCTGGAGTACAGATGGGATATGTTCAGAAAATGGTTAATAATCAGTCTTGTCACAGAATTGAGGAAGTAGAAAAAGATGAGTTGGGATTATGGGACACAAAGATGTGTCCAATTGATGGAGCTTTCTTGTTATGGTTTATGTGACCTGTGTCTTGGAATTGTCTTAGTCTCAGGAATATGTCTCACCCCAAAATTGCTCTTCATCTAAATCTATGATTTGGTTTCTTGGCAAAAGACCAATTTGGTAATGAATAACAATAATCTAAGAAAAGCTTGCAATATTTTCTATATCTGGCCCTCATCTCCTTTCCTCTTAGGTTGCTCAAGTGCTAAGAACTTAGAGTGTCAACTCTTTGATAAACATCTGTTGAAAATAATAATGAGTCATATGCATGTGCACACACACATACATACATACAAATGAAGAAATTTTTATTGCTTTTTGAGAGTTCAAATTTAACTGGTGTGTTGCAACTTTAAAAATATCATTCCCTTGAATGTTGCGAGGAACATTCAAATAGAAAATAGATTTCCTTAACCCTTTGTTGTTTTCCCACAGGATTGAAAAAACGTACAAGGAAGGCCTTTGGAATACGGAAGAAAGAAAAGGACACTGATTCGACGTATGTACTCTGGGAGAGCGCAACCACTCAGCTGCAGCTGAGGGACCACACGCAGCCATGTGGAAATGCACATCTGGGGTGGTCAGCTGCACATCAGAATAAAGAGCCCATTAAACCCCCTATTTGGCTAGAATCCCTGAAAAAAAGTTAGAAAAGGGGGAAATCAACAGTTCTGTGGACACAGGTGAAACCGAAGAGGGCTACCTTTATTTCTCACCTTTAGCTTTTCATTCTGTACATTTTTATCATGCATAAATTTGAGCACAAGATCCAAGCACTGCTCTGTGTCCTTGTCCTCCAAGAACTTCTAAATCATGGGATAAAACATCCACCATACCAAAGAAATATCTTCCATATAACAAAATGAGATAACATAGTTGAAATGCTTTGTTTGGTACCTAGTACTTAGTAAATGGCAGTGGATGCTAGTTTGATTCTTACTAATACAAATTAATATGATGTAAGTTCCTTGTGGGCAATTAAAAATGAAATTTCATGGAAATTTGAGGGTGGGTAAACTCATGTTTGGACAGATGATCCGTGGAATCTTGAAGAGGGATGAGTCTTGAGTTTGGACTTGGAGATGATGAAGACAGACCTCTCAGGCAAAGGGAACAGCAGCCAAAGCAGAGAGGTGGAAAAGTCAAATATGTGTTCAGTTCAAGATAGCTAGGACAGTTTGTCGATGTGATGGCTACAGGGAAAGGTGGGAATGGATGTCAAGGCTAAAAAGGACATCAGGGCTGGATAGAAAGGTCTTTAAGTGCCAGGCTGAGGTGTCTGGGCTTCCTTCTTTAGGCAAGGGGCAACCTTGAAGTTTTGAAGGCTTTTAAACCAGACAGTGCAAAGAATTTTTTAAGGGGAGGGAGCGCTTTTTTTTTTGTCTTGATCTCACATGTTAAAAATCTCCTGTTCTTGCCTTTTCTTTATGCTTTTCTTTTGACAAGTAATTATTTCATGGAAATTACATTTACCCTAGCCTTGCAAATTTTTCAAACGATTGAATTAGGAATGTATTTCTGAGAATTATATAATCTCCAATAGCTCTTAAGAAATTGCCATTATCTAAAAATTACCCAGCCAGAATTGGTGACGGTACATTCACCAGAAGCAGGAGACTGGGGCTCTCGTTCCAGTGATGCCCATAGCTCCTCAGCCTTCGGGGTCGATTTCCTTTCCTGGGCCTCAGTTTACACTAGATGGAGTCTGACTTCCCTAAAGGGCCAGACACTGTCCCAGTTCACCTGTCAGCAACATCTGTCATCACCTACCATGTGCCACATCTTGTGTGGGACACTACTGGACACATCTCAGGAGAACATCATTAGCAAACACTAAACCATTTTTCTTTGAAGGCAGTGTCTGTATTGGATTACACATAGTCTCTGCTGTGTGAAGAAAGTTCAAAAGGAGAAAAGAAAATCTCCCTCAAAAGGGGAAAGAAATCAAACAACCTCCCCAGGGTAGGCTGAGCTAATTTACAAGTGGCCAAAGCATTGCTCTTCATCATCATTTCTAAAGGTATGAAAATAAGGAAGTTATTCCTCATGGTTTTGGATAGACACCCCATATCTCTCTGAAACATGCTATCAAGACCTGTCCTTGTAAAATCCTACCCATCTCTTTTTATCTTCTTTTCATCTGAGCCCCCCAGATTACTTACATGATAGCAAATTAGCCATCAACTAGTTCTACCAGCGAGGATGGTCAAAGGACAGGCTGTTTAGTGTAAACCTTTGCTTTTCATGAACCCCTGCTCTCTAATTGGGTCATACATCATTCTTGCCAATGGCTGGGAAGATGTTCTGGCAATTTTCTGTCCCTTCAGCTTTAGGCAATGCTTCTGTTCATCTGCAATCATCGAAAGCTTATTGATGCAAACCATTTTCAGGAGTGTCGCAACTCTGTGAGCGTTGCCAAGCAACCTGCTACAGTTAGTGGCAGCTCCAGCTAGAACTGACTCAACCTCCTTAGACAGAAAATGGGCTTAGGACCAGAGCTTCCTGATTTGATCACTGTTACAGTGGCCGATAGAGGAAAGGAGAGAGCCAGTGCTAAGTGGCAGTTCCTGTGCAGGGTATTTTCTATACATTGATATCTTTTTTAATCCTCACGGTGATTCGATAAGGTCAGAAGTAATATCTCAATTTTAGAGAGGAGAAATCAGTGCCAAACGGAAGTAGGTACCTCTCTGAAGACTATCTGGAAAATAAGACTTGGAGCCAGTATTTTAGTCCAGAAATAAGTGTCCATTCTTTATCACCCAGATGAAGAAGACTAGATGGGCAAAATTATTATCAAGACCAGTACCAGAGTAAAGAGAAGGGGCAGTGGTTGCAAGGGGTAACTGACACTTCTTAAAATAGAGACAAAAGTCCCATGGTAGATGATTAGTTTTAAAAGAGAAGTAGGTAAATATGAGGAGTCTGCTGTTAAAAAGAAAAAAAAATATTTAAAAAATACATCTAAAACTTCTTAAGAGAGGGTTAGGAAATGAACCGCAAACGCATTCAAGAGTCTGAGACTGCTAATATCGCTCTACTCCCCATTCTAGGTCAGATCGTATAATTTTATTCTAGATAACATTTCATGAGTATTTACTATGTTCTAGGCACTATTCCAGGCTCTTCACCTCTATTAACTTATTGAATCCTTTAATGGGCCCATGGGGTAAATGCCAATTTCACAGCTAACTAGTAGATGAGGAAACTGAGACATCAAGGGGTAAAATGACTTGCCCAAGGTGATGCAGTTAGACATCTAAGTTCATTGAATCCAGGCAGTCTGGCACTACAGCCAGTGATCATTACTGCTACGCTTACTGCCACCATGCTAACAAGCACTAGCCCCATTCCATCAATGGTTAAGACAAA
Source organism: Ailurus styani (assembly GCA_002007465.1). Lineage (NCBI taxonomy): Eukaryota > Metazoa > Chordata > Mammalia > Carnivora > Ailuridae > Ailurus > Ailurus styani. The sequence continues at coordinate 2,277,152 of LNAC01000132.1, read as the reverse complement.
GGCAGAACAGGACCCAATGCTGCCATGTACAATTACAGTATTTCTGATTAAAATTTTTGAAATGCCATCCTTACAGCTGCAATATGCATGAGGTCAAGTGGCCTCTCATTTAGATCCCCTATTGACATACCCTTGTACTTAGACCAATAGTGGGCAACCCCACAGCCAGGCCTTTCTACAGAGCCTTGTCTTCTCCACATCTAAGACTCGCTGCCCTCAAAGACATCCCCACAAGGATCAGTGCCTTTGGATATATCCTACCCCAAAGTTGATACAACCACTTCTCTTTCAGTTCCTTTAGCACAGGTTTAGTGTCTGAGTAAGAAGTGATCTTTTTTTATTTTTATTCTTTGCAGTGTATAGAGCTGAAAAGGGAAAACTGGTTTTCATGAGTGTGGGCCAGGACCTTTTCTCTGTGCTTTCTATCCCACCTGGGCTTACTGTGGCCATGGTAACCCACTGGATGTACTTGCCTGTCTCATTCTTTTTATGATGAACATGTCTTCATTATTTCCATCTTCTAATTCTAGTCTAATGCCTGGTCCATTATAGGCACTCAATATTTGTTCAGTGAATTATAACTTTTATCAATTTTTTATCTTCCTATCTTTCTGTTTTAGGTGAAATTGTTTTAACCAAATTATTCCCATATCCAGGTTCAAAGACCCTAAGATTTCTGTCATCTCCCGTGGGTCTTTTAATATCTGGGTCCTTTCTGCTTCTAGCCCATGTATCACTGATTCACATCTGCATCCACATGGACACAGAACTGGTTATGAAAAATGATATACCCTCCCCCAATTGTTTTGTAATCCAAACAGGATATCCTACTAAATTTGAAGGGGGTGTTACCTAGAAAATGGAATCCCATCCTCGAGCCCAAAGGATGTGCCACCAATTTTATGCATCTTTCTCTCTCTTTCTCCCTCTTCCTCCCCTCCTTCTCCTCTCTCCTCCGCCCCACCTTATGAATCAATAAGGAATGTTGTTACCTGGTCCCTCCTCGTCAAGAGCAGTTTCAACCACACCAAACTCCACAAAACTTCATAGTCTCCCTCAAGCACTCATTAAGTTTTTCTTCCAGACGATGCAAGTGCTCATCTAAGCATAATTCTGATCTCCGTGTTAATAGAATGACATTTTTCTAGCTCCTTATAGGGGGAGTTAAAATAGGAAGTCATAAAGTCACAGTGACTACCTTCTCTCCTCTCCCTTCCTCTGGCTTCTCCCGTTCAGTTTCCCAGAGTAACGGTTATATTACTTGCTAGCAAGTCTAAGGTGACTGTGAGTGGCCAGTTTTGTGTTCTCAGAGAGGAGACATCATGAAAGAAGAAAAAAAGGATAACAAATGAACGTTTGTAAATAGTATGTGTCAGGAACTAATTATAAGTTCTTTATATGTTATCTTATTTAAACAGGCTTAGAGAGATTAGGTAATGCATTTAAGGTCACAGAACTAATAAGTGGTGGAATTTGGACACCCAGATTCATCCTCCTCTAGAAGCCTTACTTCTAGGCAATACCCCACAGTGGATTAACTATCCTGGAATTTGGTCATCGGTGTAAGCCTGTTAGCAAACATTGCCCTCCATTTCCTGCTCTCCCATAATCAAAGGAACGGTTAAGTATAGAAATGGGGAGGAAAAATACAGATCCTCAAAGTGAGTAGAAAGACACCATAGGAGTTCCTTTCTACAGGGGGAAATTCAAGAGGAAAAGAGGAGAGAGGGCAAGTCAGTCTACCTTGCTTATGGTAGTTTAAATGGAGCCAGCTGAGTGGGACAGATTCTTAATCTACTCCTATCTCAAAAGTGGACCAAGACACTGCACCAGCAACTTGTGCCTTTTGGACACCAGCTTTTTTTTTTTTTTAAGATTTTATTTATTTATTTGACACAGAGAGAGAGATCACAAGTAGGCAGAAAGGCAGACAGAGAGAGAGAAGGAAGCAGGCTCCCCACCAAGCAGGGAGCCCGATGCGGGCCTTGATTCCAGGACCCTGAGATCATGACCTGAGCCGAAGGCAGAGGCTTCAACCCACTGAGCCACCCAGGTGCCCCGGACACCAGCTTTTAATGAGAATCTGCCCCCCCCACCCCGCCACACACACACACAGACATACACCCCATGCTCAAACATCATTCTACCAATTTGTTTTGATTTCTGTTTCATTAGCTGGGTTCACTGGAATGGGAATGCAGGAAAGGGAGAAAGAGGTGGTTTGTGAATTTTACTGTTATACGTTAGTCTATGTAGCAAGAATGATTCCTTTTCCTAATAGCTATCCATTTCTTTCTGTTACAGAGGTTCACCAGATAGAGATGGAATTGTAAGTATTTAAATGACCATTTTCAGTAAGTTTGTGCTTCAATATATACTATGTTGAAATTTCTTAAAGCCCTCCCCCCCCCTTTTTTTTTTCTGTAGGGAGAGAATAGCCTAAATGACTTTTCAGACCTCTTGCTGTTGTAATTTTCTGTAGTAATTGCATGGGACATATAAATGGAGTCTTGATCAAGTTAAACTTATTTATTGCACTCACCTAATACCCTGCCCCAGAGTAGGCAAGCAAACCTCATCAATATGGTTGGTCAGAAGCCAGACAGTTCCTGCAGGGGCTGCTACCATTAACTGTTATTTCATTTCCAATTTAATGATATAAAAGCTCATTATGTGAGAATGTTTTTCTCCAACAGAGGCCACAAAGTCATAATGGAGCTGAGATCCAATAAAACTGAAAGAAGCGTTGCCCCTTTAGTTGAGTTGTACATACATTTTCTATATTAAATTCCTAAGTAGGGAATGGTCTCAAAACCACTTATGCCTGAATTTACAGCCTGAAGGAGAAAAATGTCTCCACTGGGCTTAGGTTTATCAGTAACTCTGACTCCTTGCAGGCCACCAGATTTCTTGCTTTTTTAAGAAGACTGTGGTATATGGGCTCAGATTGATCTGAGTTGAGCTTATGGGAGTCTGTACCAACTTCTAAAATGACTTCCTTCGAATCTAAATCAGATGCCTATTCAGAAGGTTCAAAAGAACAGCTGTTACTGAAAAAAAAATGGACTCACATTAGGCTCATTGGGCTGGAGTGGGAACTAAAATCTGGTAGTTAAAAATATATATTTTTTGAAAAATTGCCCCTTATATTATTATACCCAAATTGAGGTGTTAATTGCAGCAACAGCAGAAGATTTTCTTCCACATTTGACTCAAGGTTCTGAGCTTTGGGGTCCCTTTTGCATTCATGTAGTTCTCGCCATGAAATGTTAAGAAAATAGACTGAAATTGATCAGACATTGGGTAACACTATAATCAAGGCTCTATTCAGCAGGGGAAAAAAAAGACCCAGAAGACTCAGCTTCTCCTCACCTCTTGCTTCTGGCTCAGAGCCCTCTCGTTAACTCTGTCTCAGGTACTCTCTGCTTCTGTGTCTTCTCTCTGCTTCTGTCTTGGTCCCCTCACCAGGTTCTCTTGTGCCCTTCATTCTGACCTCAGCAAGCCTCCGTTAGCTATTCTCTGTTTTCTGTCCTCGCTGCTCCCAGGCTGGACTGCTATCTCCTGCTTCTCTCGCTCTGCCACCCTCAGGCTTGTCCATTTTTCTCCAAAGCTTGTCCCCTCCTGCCCTGCCCCACTTCCTCATCCCCTAGCCCTTCATTGTCTCTGAGGCCCCATTGCTACCTCAGTGTTCTTTGCCCTTCTCAGGACAACCCGTTTAATTCTCTGGTAGGACACGCAGCCCTAGCGTGCATTTGGCAATTATGAGTACGTGCTGTATTAAAGAGCCCAGCCATGACTCTGTGGATGCGTGGACCCTGCATCAGGGCTTTATACCCAGGTTCCCCGAGTTCTCTTTCTCTGCCACCATTCCAAGTCACGTAAAGTTATTTATCAACCGTTGTCCCCTCCTTGTCCCCTAATTGGAAATGCCACAAATATCACTGGGCATGATTTTAGGAAAGAGGAGTTGCTTAATTTTGATTTCTCAGGAATAAAGCAGACCTGCTTGGGAGGGCGGGGGGAAGGCTCCATTCAAAATAAATGCCATGTTCTCAGAAGCAGGGTGTACAGCTTCCTGGGTAACTGGAAATTATTAGCCAGCTGCTAGTTTTACCATCTGGACATACTCCCCAAATATTCCTCATTTCCTGGGGTCACCAAATTTTGAGAACTCCTTATCCCATCAGTGCTACAGGAGGCCAAGTTTCTGTTTGCATTCAGTCCTTGGAGATCTCAATCTGACTTTCTTCCAAACTCAGACTGATGTCTCTAATACCTCGTGTCTGTGAGCCCAGACGCACTTTCTTTTACCTTTTACCTGGATGGTTTAGCTTCCAAATTACTGTCTTTTGAAAAGTATTTGAAATTGAAAGGTATGGTTTCACTGATGTGGTTCTGCAAACTACAGGTAATGGTGCACATGCTTAAGGCTTAGAAATGGCTTTGCAATAAGCTCAATGTACCGATGCTTATTTAATGTGTTTCGCAAAGCTTAATGAAGCCCATCGCTGGTGACAATGCTTTGGAGGGTTAGTCTACCGAGGCTTCACGGAAGGGCTGCATGTATAAAGGTGGGCTAGCTTTACTCCCCACTGGTGAATGTGCTCCCCAGCAGAGCTACCCATCCTGATGTCCAAGACTTCAGGCAGCTGCATGTGACAATGCATTCTAACCTGGAGACAAACTCTCATTTGGGCAGGATGCACTCAGACTTTTTCCTAAGCAGTTCAGATTTCCATTCACACAGCCTGGGGGCACAGGGAGTCACAGCCATGGCTGGGAGGAAATCTCTGCTCATCCCGAACACAGGTGCAGGAAAGGGCCCAGGTTTGGAACTGGCAGCTGTTCACGCTGTACGTATTGCCAACCCTCAGCAAGGCTCGGATAAAGAGGAAGATACGGTAGAGCTAGACGTGTCAGACTTCTTTCTATCGGAAATAGAATCATTTTTATAGGGTCTCTTTGGTGTGTCCTTGTCTCTGTTCTCTACCTGTAAATTAAGTACTGGCCAAATGAGGACTAGATCCACGGAAAACCTAATGCCGGGGATGCATCTTCCTTCTTCTCCCTTCTTCTCCTGGCCTAGCCACACTGGCCTGCTGAATAGAGCCTCATTATGGGCCCCAAAGTCCACTCTTTGCTGAAGGAAGCCTGCCAAGATTGGTAGGCCCTACGATTTGGCCTAGAAATTGTCTCTTCGATGGTATGTTTGCTGACTCCGTGTGATTCTTTATATGTGTCTTGAAGAACAAACAGATCCTTTAACAACTTTTTTCTACATGAAAACAATCAATTCCAGCAGCCCAGCCCACATGAACCACCCTACAATAACAAAGCAGAGTGTGCGCGTGAAGGAGGAAAAAAAGTTTCGGTAAGGAAACAGATTTTAGTTTAAAATTTCCAAGGGGTTGTAGAAACAGTGAGTAAAATCCCAATTTGAAATTTGGAAGAAAGCAGTAGCATTTATTTAATCAATTTAAGAAGACTCTCTTAGGTATTTCTAAATTACTCTTGAATATCCAGGACCAATTTTTTAAATCAGCCATATATATATATATTGACGTCTGAAAATACTTTTAAAGAGTGATCGGGTATAAAAAAGACATGTGTTTCAAAGGAGACGGATTCAAATTTTTAAAATACTGTGCTATCTATAAGAAAGCTTTGGCTATAAGATAAATATCACCATACAAAATGAGTAGTCATTTGTGAGGATAAGCACCGTCTCAGTAACATCAGGAATTTGGCAGGATCCTGGCTTGTGGGAACCAATGCACTTGACCAAAGGATGGTGAGTCAGGGTTGCTGATCCTGTCCCAGACTATATAGAAGCTATTGCTGTGTTGTCCAGTACAGTAGCCACATGTACCTATTCAAAATTCAGTTCCTTGGTTGCACCTGCCACATTTCAAGTACTCTATAGCTACTTGAGACTGGTGACTACCATATTGGATAGCACACACATAGAATATTTTCATCTTCACAGACAGTTCTATTGAACTGTGCTATTCTATAGGATTATTTACAAAGTGATTCAAATCTTGCCTCAGTGGCAAAAAGATAATATTTAGGTAGTATATCCTGTATCTTGAATACTTCATGTCCAAGGAACACTATGTGGCCATGAGCTGACCTTGGAAAAGAGGAGCATTCACAGTGGAAATTGAGAAATTTGATGAAGGTATAATTGAACACAGTTGTTATTACATTTATTGATTTAGCCCATCATATTATCTGATTGCAGATAAGCCTGGTTAAAGTAAAGTATCTATTAAAGCATGACTAACATTGATATGAGCCTCAATTAAATAAGAGTCATATATTTAAATTAGAAAAGTTACTTACGCTAATGTAGAGTTTTAAAAAATATAGAAAAGAAAGAAGTAAAAGAATATACAGCTTCAACTCCAAGATAAAAATCACTGTTTATGTGTCAGTGAATATCCAATATTGCTTTTACTATGAAGCCTAGTGTTTAAATGATATTTTCCTGTTGGTATTCTTTCTTGCTTCCTCAGTGTTTTCCAGCTAAAAGTCAAAACAGCCATTATCTTCCCTTTTACTACTATGAGCTGTTCCTTGCTTCAGTGGTTTAACCGGGAGAATTGCTTTTTTTCCTGGGGTTTGACCAGAAGAATTTCAGCCAGGCTCTAGCCAAGCTTTAACTTGATAATTTCCACCTGTGAAACCAAATATATCTGTAATAATCTGCTAGCATGAATGAGGCCAAATTGTCAGTCCTCTGATAAAGCCGTGTGTGTGCGCATGCATGTGTGCTGAATCTGCCCAAAAATGTATTGTTTATGATTTGTTGTTTGTGTTTGGTATATGTGTTAAAAATGGTCCTAGTTCAAAAGAATTTTCTTTTTATAGGTTTTACTTTCTCTTCTTCTCAATCTTCTGTATCAGTTTCCATGGAAACTGGGAAATTTTCACTCAGCCCAGATCTAGAAAATTCAGAAACTTTTATCCATAATGTTGAATACATGTTCACAGGAAAGATACACACACACACACACACACACACACACACACACACTTATTTATTTAGCTGAATATATAAATTATCTGGGTTGTAAAGGGCTTTGGTTATGGAGATGAGACTATTATGGAAGCCAATTGGAATATTGAACACAGTAATTTACCTAATCTGTTTGGTTTTTAGATAACAATCTTTGTATTGAAGAATTGTTTAAGAACCAAAAGATATATTAATAGTAGTACTACAGTGATCACAGAATTCATGAGTTTAGTTCTTTTGAATCAACTTAGTTCATTTAATTTCCCATTATTATAAATTAAATTTGTATATTGAATTTATTAATGTGCTCGTTAAGAAAGATTTGGAGAATTTTGCAAAGAAGTCATATGGAAACAGATTGGTAGGAATTTAAAAAGAAAGCAAATATGACAAAAAGAAAATAGGAACCATGCCCATTCTCCATGGGAGAGATTTGTTATTATTAGATAGTACATTATGTAATGGACCATGTCCTTAACTCCATACCTTATAGAGGTACAAGGTTGATGTGGCAGGTTTTAAAAATGCCCTTTATTCAAAGTAAGGAGAATATCACCAAAACACTAATTTAATAAAGGCAATTCTGTGAGAAGGCTAAAATGAGGTGGTCTGGCAAAGTATATATATAAAATCTTTGTAGCAAAACAAAGAAGAGGGTCACAGAGCCTTTGCTCCTGGGTGCTGGAGGCACGGCAGAGTTCTTGTATTTGCACACTCTAGTGTACAGGAAGAGAAGGGCATGGACACAATATCTGTGCCTTACCCACTCTTCACCCTAACAAAACTGCTGGTACTTAGAATGCCCAGTCCAACATCCAATAAATACTAACCAATGATGATGCTTATTAGGCTTCCTCTAACTGGCTTTTCTAGTGCTACACATACACGAAAGGCTTACTTCTCCTACATATTTGTCAAGTTTGGTGTTAGGTGTTCCCATTGTAGTTCCAGTGGACTTTATCTGTGATTGTAAAATTAGAAGTCCTGTCCTCACACCTCATACTTCACCATTTGATATGTGCTAAGTGCTAAGCTCTAAGATCTGTTAGTGCTCGGTGACATACCATGTGATAAGTACCATGTGATACTTATGTGCTAAGTATAGGAATGTTGTTGAATGGACTCTCCATTACCAACCCGATTTGTGTTTTTGTCCTTTGCTCACAAAAAGGGCGGAATCCTAGAAATTTCTATTTGTATGATGCCACATCCTTGCTCAAGTGCTTGTGGCCACTATCATGATTGTTCTAGGTGCTAAAATAGAACTTGAGTAGAATCCAGAGAGAGTAATGCTGATATCTAGTCATCTTTCAATGATGTATCCTCATGAAGGCATAGAACAAACAGATGACAGAAATCCACAATCCTTGAGTCCTATTTTACTAGCTTAATAAGAAAAACCACTTGAAAAGAAGATTAGTACTATTTTTAATACCGAGGAGTCGAATTAACGTGGAGTTGATTTCCTTTTCATGCTATCAAGGGGTTAGTTAGGGAAAAGTTGAGTCAGTGTTAGAAAAGCTAAAGGAAGATTAGTTAATGACTTGAATACTCTTTAAACATGTTGGGACCAATTGTATATGAGAGCAGCATGAAAGTCAAAATGTTTGAGATATATAGATAGATAGATAGATATAGATATAGATATAGATATAGATATATAGATAGATAGATAGATAGATAGATAGATAGATATATGATTATATCCCCTGAAGGTATAGAAGATTAAATTATAATGTAGGTACTTCTAATTTTACTGAATAAAATTTAAACAGCTAGCTGTTACCATCCCTACGCTTAGGTATCCTACAGTCTTTTGTGAAATAAGTATGTAAGCTCTTTTATGCAGTGTCACGCAGCTCAATTTACCATTCAGTTACACCAATGTGATTGCTTAATAGGCTGCTCTAATTTGTCTTTCCAGTGCTGGATTTTGATAGCTCTTGCTAAATACAGATAAAAGTTAAGTGTTCTTTGTTCCTTTTTTTTTAATTCAAATGTTTCTCTCCTAAATTTATTTTCAAATTTATTGCAGAAGAAAAGCAATGGGGCACCAAATGGATTTTATGCGGAAATTGATTGGGAAAGATATGTGAGTATCAGAAGATTGTTTTTCTTTATTATTCCACAACTTGCAAATGAGGCATTCTTATAATAGAACATAGAAATAAGTGAACATTCTCTGTCTCATTAGGCAGTGCCTGGCACGCTTATGGTGGTATAGAGGTTAAGAGCACTAGAGTCTATTACACTGGGTTCAAGACCTCACCCTTCCATATACGAGCTGTGTATGGCTTTGGGATAGTTGTTTGCTAACCAGCAGAACTGAAGTCAGTAGTTACATTATAACATAGCTAAAAGGATTCAATGAGCTGATTATTTGCAGGTTATTTTAGTACCTGCCTAGCCTGTGATGTGTGTTTTCTTAAAAAGCTTTTTAAAATATTAACTCCAGATTTTGCCATCCTGGTTCTTTTTTAAGCAACTTTGAGATCCAAGTCAAGTCAGTTAACCTCTGGGGTTTGGTTCCATAGTGTCTTAGTCTATTCAGGCTGCTGTAACAAAAAATACCATAACTTAGTGGCTTATAAACAACAAAAATTTATTTCTAACATTTTTGTAGGCTGAGAAGCCCATGGGCATGGTGCCAGCAGATTTGGTGTCTAGTGTGTCTGGTTGAGGGCCCACTTTCTGTTTCGCAGGTGGCACCTTCTAGTTGTAACCTCACTGGGATCTCTTTTGTAAGAGCACTAACCCCAACTGTGCTGGCTCTTCCCCAACATCCTACTCACCTCCCAAAGGCCCCAGTTCCTAATGCCATCACTTTGGGGTTAGGATTTCAACCTATCAGTCTTGGGGGAATACAAACATTCAGACCTTAGCACAAAACAATTACTAGAGCCTCATGGTACAGACTTTTCCCAGGTCAAGTGAAAATCACTTGTTGCTTTCAGGGAGTGAGGGTGACTTTCAGTTCAGACCTAAACTCTCCACCTGATTCCCCTAGAAACTGATTTACATCATCAACACCTACTTCACCAACCTCAACAGGACAGCCACAGTCATTCTTGGATTTTTAATCATATAAAATATGTAGATCATATTCACATCACAGATCATTTCTATGGTACAGCAGGTGTCCAAATTCACAATCCTTACAAAATGCTCTTGCATGTATATCCATTAGATGAATGTCTTGACCCAACCTCTCCTGTCATAAAATTAATCTCGATGTTAAAGCTTTTGCATATTTTTAGTAATCATTTTATGTTTACAATAAATAATACCACCACTTATTGAATATTCACTATTAGTCATAATATTAAATGCTATGGAATCCTTACCCCCTTCAAAATAAAATACATTCTTTGCATTTCATTGAAAGGAAAGCTGAAGCCCAAAGAGGTTAAATTCTTGATGCTTCCCACCCCTCCACTCTAAAACGTATCAACCTTATCAACTGATCCTCTCATACTTGTTTCCCAGGATTGGGATCTTTTAGATATTTTTAGCAGTTCAGTTCCCTAAAATCTATGCCAGTTCCCATGTTACCCTAAATCCAAATAATTCACAAATAATGTTATAAGAGAAACTACTAAATATGCAGAAAATATGATTTATTTCCCCAGCGTTAATCCTTTCTTACCTAGAAAAACTTTTGTTGTATTTTGTAGGATTCTTTAACACACAAAAATGGGATACCCTAAGCAAACAAGAAGTATGACAATAAAAATACCACATTACTCATCAAATCATATAGTAATACATCTAAACCCTACACTCCAGTGTTATCCCTCATCAACATGTGAATCCTTAAATGAAGCATAACTTCCCTCATATTTGTTCAGTCCTAAAAACTAATTAGGTCACTTTGGAATTGTGGGTAATTCTACATTAGACACCACTTTCTCTAAGTCATAAGAAAGGTTTTATTCTTTTTTTTTAAGTAAATTTTTTTTAAAAGATTTTTTGTTTTTATTCATTTGACACAGAGAGAGAGATCACAGGTAGGCAGAGAGGCAGGCAGAGAGAGAGGAGGAAGCAGGCTCCCCGCCGAGCAGAGAGCCCGATGCGGGCCTCAATCCCAGGACCCTGAGATCATGACCTGAGCCGAAAGCAGAGGCTTTAACCCACTGAGCCACCCAGGCACCCAGAAAGGTTTTATTCTTAAGAGATGATGTCATCTTGCTTTTGGCNATCATGACCTGAGCCGAAAGCAGAGGCTTTAACCCACTGAGCCACCCAGGCGCCCAGAAAGGTTTTATTCTTAAGAGATGATGTCATCTTGCTTTTGGCAGAGAGAGGTGAGAGAAGGAAGGTCCCGGGGAGGATGTGACATTTAAGCAGAGTCCTTAAGTATAGGAGGGGTTCATTGGCTGAAAATTTGAGGGAAGAGAATTCCAGGTGGAGAGAATGGCATTTATGAGGACCCCTGAAATGAGAAAGAGCTCGCGTATTCAGACCACAGGAGTTTACAATGGAAAGAAGACTGTGCAGCTGAGGGGCATCAGGGAACAGACTCTCAGACCTGAGCCATGTCACACAGGGCCATAGGCCATACAGAGGCACTAGGCATTTATTCTAAGTGCAGTGAGAAGCCAGGGACAAGTTTTTAGCAGGGCAATGACCTCAATACACTTGCATTTTTTAAAGAGTAACTTTCAGTACTGAAGAAGGACAAGAGGGAGACAATGAATGCTTAGGAATTGGTGGCTTTTCCATAGCATTCAGGCCTTCTTTCTCTCCATGGTCATGGTCATTTCATGACTTTGGTGACTCCAAAATCTCTCTCTCTGGCTCTGTCCTTTCTCACTTCCAGGCCTATAACCTCACCTTTAAAAGGGACACCCTTGAACGGCTTCATGTCCATCCCTTCTAGGGCATAGGGTGTAGTCTCAAACACCTGGAGTCAAGGCACACAGGTCTGCCATTTGCTGGGTGTGTGTCCTTGAAAAATAGCATCTCATTGCTCTTACTTTCCTCCTTGGTGAATGGAATAGTTCTTTCCACATGGGATTGTTATGAAGGTTCAATGAAATAAAGTGTGGGTCACAGTGCTTCCCATATAATAGGAACTCAAAGGTGATAATACTAATCCCAATCACACAAACTCTCTTTTATCTTTCCTCCCTTTAAAAAGGTTAGTTTTCTGCTATAATCAGTTCAGTGGAGAATACCAGCCGTGTCCCACGATTTGAGAATAGAAATCTTGGGGTCTTCTTGACCCTTCCCCTCCTTTTTCTCCCATGACAGATGTTATAAAGAACTAAGCTTATCCTTACAAAAGTCCTTGATTCATCAGTTCCCACCACCACCAACGTGGTCTGTATTCTTAGCACATCTTCCCTGAATTGATACAAGTATTTTGAATGAGATTTCCTTTCTCCAGTTTCTTCTGCCCACAGTCTATCCTGAAGCATACTTCCAAAACACCTTTGGAGCTGCTTTCTAGCCTGAGAAGATGCCGTAGCTACATCAAGTCTGAATTCTTCCTCCGGCACATTGGCCATCTGTGGTCTTATTTCCAATGTTCTCCCACTGTGCAACTTGCTTTCCAGGCAGTCGTCTTCATTGTTGCCTCTGCCTTCCTGCCTCTGAACCATGCTGCCCATTCCTGCCTTGGTGTCTCAATATAGCCTCATCCTTCCTGCCGTCTCCCCTCTGCCCTCTTCATCCGTCCTGAGAGGCACAGGCAGACCCCTAGGATTCCTTCGAGTTTCATTAACTTCTTCCTCCAAACTCTTATCAATGATGATGTGTGTGTTATATTTCACTTTTTAAACTGTTTTGTCTACAAAAACTTCCAATTTTCCAGAGGAGAAATAGTTTGCCTTTTGTCTTCCCCCATTTTGCTTAGCACAGTCCTTGGCTTACAAGAAATGCATGAGAAATTCTCTTTGAATGTTTTCTTTCATTGACAGTGGATTCTTAGTTTGTTTTCTGATAGGAAGTATCCCTCAGTAAATATCTACACATATACTGCTCAGCATTCACTTCCAAAGGTTCAAATCCTCACCTTAAAGATAAAGACATAGCTATATCTTTAAATAGAAGTCTCTAGAAGGAAAGTGAACAGTTTCTTGATTACTGTCAGAATAATAAAGGCTTAATCTGTGCTTGTATTTTGTAGAACTCCCCTGAGCTGGATGAAGAAGGCTACAGCATCAGACCCGAGGAACCCGGCTATATCCTTTCTTTATTTTTCAATTGTAATCTTTATTTTCTCTAAGAAAACTGTATGATAAGTTCAGATTTTGAAAAGGTGCTGAAATAACCCAAGCTTCCTGAGTCCTGTCGTCCCTAATATTAGAAATGAATAAACACCACAGAACAGCCTGATCACTAACAAGTAGGCATTTTGCCTTGGTCTATTCATAGAAAAGAGAGAGAGGAGAAGGAGAAAAATATGCTGAGAAACAATTGTGTAAACCGCGGGTATTGGGTTATCTGCTAAAACCTGGTAAGGACCGTGTCACTTACCGTGGCTAGAAAATAACTCTCACCTGTGCCCTCCCCACCAACCAGCTCTGGGCCGAGCATCTCTGAAGCACTGAAATTCCTCCCGAATCATCCAGAGAGTGGCTTTCCTCTCTAGGTAGACAGGGAAGCTCACACGGGCTGTCAGTGCTTGTGCTGAGTGGAACATCACAAATGGCCACTCGCAGCAAAAATGTAGGACATTAAACTATTGCTCCTGGAAATTCACCATCCTCAATCATGTTCCAGGGAAAGATGAATACATCCAAACACTTTCCAATTTGCTTTTTATTCTTCTGTGTATTTTGCTTTGATTTTCTGCCATCTAAGACTACCTCTGCTGCCTCTGTGTGCAAGCACTCTTATACTCATTGCTTCTCAGTAGGAAAAAGAGCTATGTATCTTTAACTGTGTTCTACCTACCAAAGGAAAGCACTTTTATTCTTCGAGCGAGTCGGAAGAGGAAGAGGAATCCCACAAGAAATTTAACATCAAGATTAAGCCACTGCAATCTAAAGACATTCTTAAGAATATTGCAACCGTGGATGAGCTGAAGGCGTCCATAGGCAACATTGCACTTTCCCCATCACCAGTGGTGAGTGGTTTTATGTCAAGCTTTGATGAATCTGGACTGACAGCTATGTTCCACCCAGACGTGTTAAGTAGATCAAAAACTCTAAGCTGGAGGCTGCATATGGTCATCCTTTTAAGAACTTTGTCAAACTCAAACAGTTCATTCTGTTTAGAAAATTATGCTGATTTTATATTGCAGTTCTTGTGCTTTTCAAAATGGTAGACATACATGACACCACATTTCTTTTTGACTTACTCTCCTGCAAGCATTTGAAAAAGAAGGGAAAAAGTAACAAAATGATTATCCAGAGTTACTTCTGAGGCAATTAAAAACAATATGAACTTTACATATTTACTAACAGTGATTTTTAAAAACATGTCTTAATGCCCTTTTTTATGATATAAACATAGAAACTCACGGGAGGAAAGCCAAAGAAATCGTTTTTCTTAAAAAAAAAAGGCTAAAAACCCAGCTTTTTCATTGCTATGCTCCCAAAAGAAATATTAATCTAATACCATAGATCATTATCTAAAAAGATATTAAGACTCATAATCTTCATTATATTATCAAATTGTTTTAAATACTCTCATCTTTGAGGCATCTAAAATATAGGTAGGCCTTACTTATATTATTCAAATTGGTATATTTCTATAATTTGTTCTCCATTCCCCCAGTTCCCATCTGCTAGATTTCTGTAGCTGCTGAATTCTGAGTTCCAACATGTACATTATTTTGTCGATGGTGTTTGATAAATGCTACAACTGTTTTCTAAAAGTAGCTGTGAAGAGTAGATGAAGGTTCTCAAACTAGCAGCTAATATGTTCTTGGCATCGTCTTCAAAAAGATGTGATCTTCCTATAGCAACCTCCCTGAAAGAGGTAGTTAATAAATGCTGAACCATTTTTGAGATGCTTTTAAAAATATCTCAGCTAAACTTTCTAGAGAAAATGTAATCATCTATGCTTTGAGAATAAATATTTGCCTGCCTCGGATGAATAAAATCTATAATGATGCCTTCTTTAGAACTTAGGGCTTATAATGGCCTTTATCACTACTGTTAGTGATGATTACAATGATTGCTATTAGTAATCAACCACCGGAAATGGTATTTCAGGTAGTTTTTAATCATGTACTCACTTGGTATTTCAAGGTTTTTCCCTGATTAAAGGAGGCATGAAATATGTTCCGCAATGGAAAGTAAAGATTTTAGACTCAGATTGGTCTGCAATACCAGTGATTTCTAGTAAGAGGAACGTTTTAAATGCATACACTTTTACTTTTCAGTTGATGTCTTTCAAATCATTTTTCACTTACTGCATTGTTTTTTAAAATTAATTACAAAAATTTATCTAAATGCCTGAAACCAGTTTATATTCACTTTTCTGTAGGGTCTAATACAGTTAGTGGGCATTTGGAAGCTCTCTGGGGGTAAGTGTCAGAAGATAAGATCATGGGATTAAATGAACAAATTCATATGAAAGAAAACTTACTAGAACAGTTGAAGCCAGGCCGTATGTATTTGCTGAAAGCTAGTTGCATCTAGGAAAGAAGAAGTCCCCCCTGTCGAAAAGAATTCGTATGCCCAAAACATCTGGCAGATATTCCTCCAACCAGATATGTTGCGGGCCGTGCAGCAAGAAGGTTTACTCTGAGCTCTTCTCAACACCTATTTTCAAGGTAATGTCTTGACATGATGTGGTTAAGACTCTGATAAAAAGATTTTCAGGAAAGCGGTGTGAAGAGTAGTTGGGGACACCCAGGGAAAGTAATTACAGAGTTAGGCTGTTTTACCACTATCACCCCTGCACCCCTAGCTTGCTCTCTCTAATGTGAGAACCTGGCTCTGCCCTTAGAATGATTCCCAAACGTTTGTGATTTTTGGTATTTAGTATAGAGGAGTGAGCTGTTATTACTACTTTAGGGAAAGCTACGTGTGTTTCTGATTATACATAAGTAAAAAGAGAGATTGTAACTGAGAACATATTCTTGGTTTTAGAATTCTTACCCTCTCCTAGATAACCCACGTGTACCTATAGTTTCAAATGACATGTGCAGTATGCTATCTCTGGAACCAGATAAGTAGAAAAAACCTACTGAAATCCAGTTAGTGCCATGATAAAAATGGCAAATCCTTTGTGCAGCTTTAAATGTTTCCAACCAGACAATCAGACATTTACATGACTACACTGAATTCAGGTGCAAAAACAGAAATAGAGCCTATGCTAGTTCATAATGCATCAATATATTTCACATAAGCTATGGTTCTTAGGCTACAAAAGCACCAATCATTACCTTAATAGAGGTAATTCCAAATGGTAAGCCACCCAATGGCTTATGTTGGATTTCTAATTTCTATTTCTTTTAAGGAATTTTAAGATTAAGTTGTGTTTCACTTGTTCTATTCATCCATCTGTGAATATGTATCAATGAATTATAACCCGTTTGATATCTCTTATCATAAATTGGTTCCTATTTTATTTGAATACTTCCCTGAACACACAACATAGCCATATTACTCAGTAAATGAATGGATGGATGGGTGGATGAATGCATCATATATAGCTATGTGTATATATAATATAAACCTATCTGAAAATTACTCCTCCCTAAAACAAAGCATCAGCAGCATAGAAAATCAGGGTTTTAATTGTTGGCAAAAATCCCATTGTATAGACAAATAAACATAATTTCAGTCCAGATCTTGCCTTGGCCCTTGATTTTTATACAGGAATAAAGTATAATGTGGTCTGGGACAAGGCAGAGCACTAAACAAGAGGGGATAATGCAAGGATTAACTCACAGGAATTAATGTTAATTTCTATTCTTTTCATGTTGTGGTCTCCTCATAAGATCCTGTGCTCATTGGGCAGAAAATGAATAGCACTCAGGTTTGAGTTGTTGAGTTGGTATCTGTACAAATTAGAATATTGGTAAAGCTGCTTTAAGAGAGACCAGAAAAGAAATGGCTTATACAAAATAAGTGGTTTACTTTCTCCCATGTAAAATTCAAAACTGGTAGGCACTTCAGATGGGTGATAGGGTCCTACTCCAGGCATTACTAGAGAACTCCGAAACTTTCTGTATGAATGCTCCACCTTTCTGAGGCTGTGCCTGCCTTACCACCTTCCACTTACCATCAGTCACATCCAAGTTCCAGCCTTGGGATGGAGGAAAGAGAAAATAAAAGGCAAGTCGTTTCCTTTAAAGGTTTTACTGGGAGTTTGCAAACATCACTACCAAAGCCATAATTTAATCACATGGCCACATTAGCAGAAAGGGAGTCTGGGAAATGTAGTCTTTGCCTGGATAGATGTGTAACCAGCTAAAATTCAGAGTTCTGTTATAAAAAGACAAAGGAGTGAATGAATTGTGGTGGGCATTAACAGTTTCTGCCACTGTGTCTTAAGTCATCTCAGATTACTTCTAGAAGTTCATTAAGAAATGGATTTTTCCCCATTTACCTGCAAATTATTCATAGAACCTGTTGAACCCAGGATGTTGCCTTTTTAAAAATTTCTAATCACTAAATTCTAATTATGAGTGATGCTATGCTGCCTGCTAGCCAGCCACAGATGAACAGAAACAAATTTCATTAAAATACCAACTTGTTTGGTTGATACTAACTCTTCCAAGAGTGATAACGCTTCCCATATCTTGCAAAGTGCACTGCTTTTTGAAGCAGGCTGTTTCACTGTTGGAGGAAATTATTAAACCCAAAGGCTATCTCTGTGTAACTTTTGTCCTTGATAGTAGCTGTGCTGTTTAGAAAATTAACAAAGGACAAAACACCTCCTTTGCCACCTTCAAGTTGATGTATAGGATATTTATTAAGGAGTGACCTTGGGCTCAACTCCTGTCGGGTAGGATGGGCAGAAGGAGAAGTTAAGCGGTGTTGCATGTCCAGCAACAGACTGAGCTGACCATACAGGGGACACCAGAGCTAGAATGACCCTTCAGAGCTGTCCAGAGTTTGACTGGGACGAATAACCTTTACACTGTCACATCAGTCAGTACTCTGATATAGGCAAGCTCAGAAGGGGAATGACCTTGGGTGAGGTGGCCCTCTGCTGCTGAGGCAGAGCCTAAGCCTGTTGTGCCAATAGCACTCCCAGCAGCTGATTTACAAGAAGCTCTTCAGAAGAGAAATCTCTATGGTACCTTTGGTGTCCACCCTAGATTTCCTATACCTGACATAGGGTATTTTCTGTATCATTGCCATTCAATAAACGCTTGTGTGTGTGAGTGAGTAAACAAATGTGTGTGCTGGACCAGGCCAAGGACAGAAAACTGTGGCATGTCGCCACCCTCTGACTTTTTATCCATTGACAACACACTGCAGTCTCCCTGGTCCCCTTACCATGGTTTACCTGCCTGTGCTCTCATCCTGGTCACATGTTTCCATT
Organism: Ailurus styani; assembly: GCA_002007465.1. Taxonomy (NCBI): domain Eukaryota; kingdom Metazoa; phylum Chordata; class Mammalia; order Carnivora; family Ailuridae; genus Ailurus; species Ailurus styani. The sequence goes on along the minus strand of LNAC01000132.1, from coordinate 2,258,677 downwards.
TCGTTCAAGCCAGTGATGGAAACTCATTAAACACAATGCTGAATTTGAGAGACAGGGGATGTCTACAGCTTTGCCTAAATCTGCCAGACCAGAAAACCTATCCGAGATAATGATGGGTTTAATTAGCCATAACTATTTCTTTGTGCTAGCACCTAGGGTTATCACCTTCTTTTCCAAGTACTTTGTGTCTGTTGGGTTACAGAATTTTTTCTAGAATTTTGGGTTAATAGGAGGCAGCTGTGGAGTCTACAGTGTTCTACATGTGTGACCTTAGAAAAGCCCCATCCTTGTTCTGAGTCTCTATTTCCTCTTCGGTAAAGTGAGGCTAATAATAGTCATTATAGATTTTTTTGTGTAGATTACTGTTGGTCTCTAGCAAGTCAAATCTTCTTTAGCTTTTTGTACCCTGTGCTTAGCGCAGTGCATGGCACCCATTAGCCACTCCATTATTTAATAAACGACTAAATGCACAAAACAAAGCATGCAGAAGATCCTAGTCACGGTACCTGATGCACAGTTAGTACTTTGCAGTTCTTGGCTCTTCATTACAAGTTGTGTTAGTCAGGGTTCTCCAGAAAAACAGAACCAACAGGGTGCATGTGTGCATGTGTGTGTGTGTGTGCTCACACGCGTGGAGAAATTTATTATGAGAAATTGGTTCACACGATTATGGAGGCTAAGAAGTCTCACTAGATGTTGTCTGCCAAGTAGAGACGAGGAAAGCTGATGGTGTAATTCACTGGAAGTCCAAGGGCCAGAGAACAGGGGAGCTGACAGTGTAAGTCCCGATCCCAGGGCAGAAGGAGATGAGATGAGATGTTCCAGCTCAAACAGTGAGGCAGAAAAGGGGGGTGAATTCTTCCTTGCTCTGCCTTTTGTTCTATTCAGGCCCTCAACAGATTTGCATAATGCCCACCCATATAGGGGAGGGGGTTTACTTTCCTGAATCCACCAATTCAAATGCTAATCTCATCCAGAAACAACCTTACAGACATGTCCAGAAATAATATTCATTCTGGGTACCCCATGGCCAGGCAAGTCGACATATAAAATTAATCACCACACTAGTCTATATATACATATATGAATTGTTTAAAAATCTTTTTCTCCCTTAACTGAGAGTCATGGCTTTGCTTTCACATTTTCAATCTTCTGCCCTAAAAACATTCTATGTTTTCATGTTTTGGATTATAATATATCTGCATCTCAAGGCTTGAATTCAGCAAAGAGGTTCAGGGATTTCTTGCATATCTTAGACTTTAATTCTGAACCAAACCTGATCCACCTTTTAAAGGAACTAATTTAAAACAGGTTTTTTTCATACTGGACATTCGTGATTAATTCATTAAACACGAATAAAAGCTTTGTACCTTTATGCCCTGAAGGAACTGGTGTATCGTGGGAAAGACGCCAGAATCTGAAAACCTGAACTGACCCCTGGCTCACAGTACTGCTGAGGCAGGTTCTAAAACCTATTTGCGTCTGTTTCTTCATGTCTAAAATGGGAATAAGATACACCTACCTTCCAAGGTGACTGTGGGGATGTTCATCCCTTTCTGTGAGTACGACACACAACTCACTCCTCCTAATAGAGGAGCTAGAAACAGGGACAGGAGATGAGTGGGTCTGCTGTTTGTCTCCCTTTGGATCACACTCCCTACATCCAGGGTAGGAGCACACCCTCATTTTATCTTTCAAAAATGGCTTTCTTCCTAAAAAGCAAAATTATCTTCTGAAAGTGGCTAAAGAAAATAATGGAAGATTGAACTTTACAAAAGCAACAAAATGAGAACTCAACATACAACTGAATACAATTCCATTTTAGATCATCTGAAGGAGCTGGAAATGGACACTTACTTCAGTAATGTGACTCAAATAACTGGTCTCTCTTAAATGGGTGGCCTTGGGCAAGTTATAAAACCTTTGCCTTGGTTTCTTCATCTTTAAGTGAAGATAATTCCCATACCAATGTCTTAAGGCTATTGTGAAGATTGAATGAGTTAATACATGTAAGAAGTGTCATTACACATACTACATTTAGAGATTAGTCCCTCATTGTCAGAATGATCTGGAAAGCCGGGGGCACAGTTTAAAGACTATCACTGATAGTGATAAATCAGGAAATGCAAATAGCCAAAAGTCATTTAGAGCCAACACCAGTAATAACCCTGTGCATAACACTAGGCAAGGGAATAAAATAACTGTTTTTTGTGTGATGCCTGTGAACTGGTTTTGGAGGAAATTCCTGAAGCATTCCTAAATTGTTTTGAGTGCCATCAAAATCCCCTGAGCAGGTATGGTGCTTCTTCAGAAGACTGTTGAAGGCCAGCATTCATAATGGGATCCTGTACTGTGCATTCCCCACTAAATTATTTCATGGAGAACTGACATCGTTTCCCACTCTCCTTCAATTCAGTCCACCAAATATTTGGCAAGCGCCTTCCAAGTGTCAGGAACTGAGGGCTAATAGTCACAAATAATGGGCAAGCTTTATCCAACCTTCTAGCTAACAGTCTGCCTACCAATCTATCAGAAAACAATGTCTAACCAATGTCACTGGCAGCACACTGAAGTTGAACTTCCCCTGGTTGGGCCAAACCTCTGTCTGTGTTCACTTCAGTTTCCAGACTGAAGTCATGGTCTTCTGCAGCTAGCTTCCCATCTGGCCTCCACTGCAGAGCCTCCTGGCTTCCTCGCCACTCCCTGGGTCTCAGATGTGGCCACCTCCATTCCTCCCAGCACCCACAAGTAGCACTCTCTCTCACATAGCTTCAGCCATGTGTTTCACTCACTAGATCCTTTTGAAACTTGTGACTCCCACAGCTTTCATGGACGTGAGAAGACAAACGTTATAGTTTCATTCTTAATGCACCGGCATCTTTTCCTTTTCTCAGGCGGAGCCCTTGATACCTTTACCTTTGTGTTTTGGTAAGCCACGAATCACTTTGGGCTGACCTGGAGAAGTTGTCTTGAACCAGATGTGTTTAATTCTGCACTGCTGAGAATTTTTGTTCTGGAGGAAGTCAGAATGAAGTTTGCATCCTGGCTCTGTATGCATTACTCATGTGACCCTGGGCAAGTTACTTAAACCTTTAAGCCTCAGTCAAGGCTTAATCAAGTGTAAAATGAGGTTAACACTACTACTCACCTCCTAGAGTCCGTGTAAGGATTAAGGAAGTAATACATGTAAAGCGCTTAGTATTTTGTAAGTAACTTTATGTATATAAGGCCCAACGGAGATGTTTCGTAAATGCTAGCTATTACAGATCCGAACAACCATGTATTTGTGGTGAATACTTGTCAACATCTTTTAAGATCATGGACCCTTTGAGAACCCATGATGGTGACAGTGATAGTGTTGGTGGTGGCAGCCGTGAACATCTGAGTATGACTGTGTGTCTGATGCTTTACATGTATTAACTCGTTTATCCTCATAGCAACTCTACAAGATAGGTACTATTATTACCCTCCTTTTACAGGTGAGAAATTTGAGGCATGGAAGGATTAATTAAACTCACCCTAGATGTCACAACTAAAAGTGAAGTTCTGGGATTTAAACCCAGAAGGTCTGATTCCTAATTTAGAACTACTACCCACTACATTATCCTACTTTTGTTAAAGCCATTGGCTCTCATTCCAAGAGAAAAATAAAAAGTTCATTAGCTCCTCTAAAACATTTTACACATAACTTCTGAGGACTCACAAACCCTTTGAAGGCTATCCCTTTGATGGTCTCTAAAGGGCCCTTGATCCCAGCTCAGAAGCCCACCTCCCAGGCTTTCTTCCCCCTCAATCCATAGACCTAACCTTCTATGGTACCTCCTTTGCCATTCCATGTGACAAGAGAGCAAGCCTGAGCTGACAGGTCAGTCAGCCTTGATTGCTGCTGTGTCACGTATGATTTCTACTTTGTTAAATGTCATTTTATACTAAGACCTCATGCACCTTTGTTTTAAATGTTAAGGAATGAGATCTCATTTTCTATGACTCATATTTCTTCCCCTAATCAAGCAAGCAAGTTATTTTTTATGTTAAATTTTCATTGTAATTATAGTTTACATTTTATATGTGCTGTCATGATCAGAAGGATGGAATGAGCAGCCACACTACTAAGTAGGCAGAAAGGTGGGGGTCACCCCATTTTACAGAAGCAATCAACTCAGAAAGATCAAAAGGCTGCTAAAGGTTTGAGGACCAGGACTGAACTCCAGCATCTGCCTCCTTTCTGCCAAGTTAAACACACAGTAGGCTTTTCATACCCAGAGTAAGGGTCTAATGATTCTGTTGTCTTTAAATCTGTCTCAGTGTGAATACTTTGCTGTGTATTCTGACTCAAGAGCCTCTGTGAGAAGTTTGTTTTAGGGGCAGTTAGTAGATACGGTAAGGGGACCAAGAAAGAGAACATTTTCTTGAAGCACATTGGTTACGTAGGAAGAGCACAGGCTTTTGAGTCTGTATCTTATGATCTGTGTTCATGGGCAAGTTCCTTAACATGGAGTCTCAGATCCCAAGTCTGTAAAATGGGAACAGGAATATCCATCCTGTCAGGACTGATGTAAAGAAGACATGAGATTATGTTGAAAAATGCCCAGTTAGGTGCCTCTCTCTTTGGCTTCCCTTTTCATCTCCACTTCTGTTTAAGTTAAGAGACTTGTGGGAGTGAGAAAGAAAATAAAAGCAGTGAGGGAGGACAAGGAGAAGTCAAGGAGAAGAGGGCTGGTGGAATGGATGTGGGAGGGGCGCCTAAGTGTCTTGGTCGGTTAAGTGTCCAACTCTTAGCTCAGGTCTTGATCTCAAGGTCATGAATTCAAGCCCACACTGGGCTCCACAGTGGGCATGGAGCTTACAAGGAAGGAAGGAAGGAAGGAAGGGAGGGAGGGAGGAAGGAAGGGAGGGAGGGAGGGAGGGAGGAAGGAAGGAAGGAAGGAAGGAAGGAAGGAAGGAAGGAAGGAAGGAAGGAAGGAATGATGTGGGAAGAGGGGGCGTGTTTGCTGGTGCCTCCTCCCCCTCCCCTGTGGCATGACCTTCTGAAGGAGCTATTGGTTTAAGCTTGTTCCTGGTGATTTGCAATCCATAATGGAGTTATTTAATCAAAAAATATGGGGAGAGGGTGATAGCTTTGAACTAGAGACAATCTGTGCTGTTTGCCTATTCCAGGTGGCCCACCCACCCTGCCACCCCCAAATTAGCCTGCCAGTGAGTAAAATCCATGAATTTGCTGCTGCTTGGTAACACCACCCCCTTTCCTGTCCTCACTTTGGCAGAAGGTTCAGCACCCCATTGAGTTCAGTAAAAACAAAGAGTCATCTGCGGGGGAGGAAAGCTCCAGTCTCCTACACACTGGCATTCGCTCCTGGGAGGATTGCTGCGTGGTGCAAAGGGAGGCTAATGATTGTGTGCATTCTGATGCTAAGTGCTCAGTGCAGACCTCAAGCACAGCTAGTTGGAGACCAGAGGCTCAGCTTGGGTTCTACTCTTCAAGGAGAGCTTCATAGGGCAAATATGATTTGGGTTGGGTCTAGACCAGGGATATCAAACACAGGGTCACATGAGATGTCACTCCCCCCTTCCAAACACTCAGCCAACACAATGACCAGATTCCATATACCTGATGTAGTCTGAGACACCTCCTCCAGACAGAGCTGCAGGCAGCCTGACCAAAATCATCCAGTTGGAACATAAGATGTAACTCTTTTTTTGTTCCAGGACTTACAGAGAAGAATAGATGGAGAACTGGGTAGGACCTTCCTTTTTCAAAATATATTGTTCTCTTTCCTGCTTTCTGATAAGCCATGGACTGCCTACAGAAGAATTAGTTTCTATGTGAGATGTGTTTATTCTTTCCTTCATTACCAATTATATTTTTCCTAGTGAATTCTCTGTTGCTTCTATTTCCTGACCTTTAAAATAAAAATACCATTTTTTCTATACCTTCCCTGCCCTTCCTGTGCTGGTCAGAAGAAATTTCTGTGCTGTATGTTTTGATCTTCTTGAAAATGAGCAGAATACGAATTTAATCTGGATCACGTTTGTCATTATTTCCCCAATTACTGTTAGTTGTGACCTCTGAGCAAATGGTCTTTTGCTCCCCTTTGTGAAGTGTAAGAATCAAAATTTCCTTGCATAACGTCAGATTCTTCCATCTTGTTCTACTATCTCAAACAATGTGATCTGATGGGGGAGGGGAGGGTCAGAAACCCCACTATCAGAATTAGAGACCTAAAACCCTCATTTTCCATTACCAGCTTAAAATCTAATTGGAACAATAAACCCACAATTTTGACACATAAAAATGTGAAGATGTACTCAACTAGAGGCAGGAAATCCTTGAATTACATGTTTTTTTAAAATTACATGCTTTTAATTATAATGCTAATCATAATCAAAAAGGCTAATTTTTATATCGTTAAGTTCTTCTGCCTTGGTTGTGTTAGTCCTACTGGTGTAAGGTTTAGAATTTAAAACTATTTTTATTAGCCAATGGCCATAATCAGGGTAGAACGGGCTCTATAATGAAGCAGAAGCATAATTTGTGAACAATTCAGTAAACGCTGATGATAAGTGATCTTGCCCCCAGATGCTGCAGGTTCTTAGCCCGTGAAGGGGGTCTTCCTTCAAGAATCTACAACACTGAATGACCCGGAGTAGGCACTTAGAATATATTTGTAGATTGGTTGGATGGATGGATGCTCTTCACTGTAGGAAATTATATGGAACTTGGTGTTTCACTGTGACAAAATGCAACTTACATCCCTCACATTATTTTAGAATGAGAGCAGATTTATGGCTCTTCATTTCTTTGATCCTTCTCCTTTTGATTCACCTGCTTTTCGGCATTATTAGATGGATGAATAATATAAACGATAACTTTCTTCCAGCTTGCAAGTTCTTTTTTTAAAGTTTATTAATGTGCCCTTCTTTTCTGGGAATGCTAGCACTTTGTCATAATTCTCTTCCCCTGATCCCACATATCCAGTGAGATGTCTGTTCTCCTATCTAAGACCTCGGGTTTCAGTCACTTAGTGGTACACACTGTATTATCTTTTTCATAATGTATTTATTTTTGTACTAAGAAGTTTCTATAAGCATATGAATAATAGCATAAAAATAAGTATAACAGTATAAGAAAAAAGTATCTATTCCTTTGTCCTTTGAAGGAGAATTTTTTTTTAGGGCCAGAAATAATCTACAGCAATGGATGTACGTTTTAATTGTTTTAGGGGGGAAAAAAAAAACCTCTTAGAGCGTGAATCACTCACATTCATTATGTCAGAAAATGTCTGGAGACTGGGGGGAATTTCAGAATGAACAGAATGAAGTGAGATTTTTTTCTGTCTAAAACACTGCCACTAACTGCCCATGGGCCTGAGGAGACATCATTTGAGTCAGCTACCAGCACAGTGGGGTTGGTGAGCCTGTCTGAACCACTTGCCCTAAAGTGGCCAACAGACAGGAAGGCAAGATGGACTGGCCTCACTCTGTTCTGCCCAGTACAAACTCCCTTTCCACTTCCTAACCTATTTGAACCCCATCTCTGTCTTGATATTTGGGAACTCAAAGTCAACTTCCAAAGAGTAATGAAAAATGGTGGCATATGTCACAAGCACACATTCTCTGAGATTGCTTCCTCTGTGTCATCTATGCCTCTTCTCAGCAACCAACCCTGACTTAACCCCCACCCTGGGGAACTCCTGAGAAGTGAGAGCAGTAAGCTGCATTGGAACAGAATGAAGCCAGTGTCTTTGCAGTGGCCTTCAAGACCGTCACAGTGGGGACACCCCAAGCCTTCAGACTAACACCCACCACTCTCCCTTCTCATTCCACTCTTCCCTGGCTCCTTGGCTGGGCCCGCTTCCCCCAAAGAGATGCAGTGTGGCATCCCTTTCCACCTCAGCTGCTTGTTCAAGTCACGTTCTCCGTGACTTATGCTGACCACCTTCTTGAAACTCACAGAGCTCTCTACTTTGGCATTCTCAAAACTCTTTATTTGCTCTGCCTTTAAAAATTGTATTTATCATCTCCTAAAATACCAAATACTTTGCTTTATTTGTTGTGTTTAATATTTATTGTCTCTCTCCTTCCTCTGGTCCCCAGAATAAGCTCATTGGAGCTTCTGTTTTGTATTGTTCCTGTTGTTTTGTTCACCAGTATGTCTAGAGTAGTGTCTGGTTTTTATTAGGCATCCAGTAAAAATCTGTTAGTGGTTTAATAAATGAATAAATTATCCTTTTGTTTCTTTTGTCAGACACAACTGATAAGAAGTGGTTATATTTATAATTAAATCTCATTCATTAAATATAAAGGTCCAAGATATAGCCATCTGATGTTTAAGGTTAAACAGTTGCAGACTCTTAAGAAGCTTATAGTTCTGTGGTTTTTTTTGTGTGTGTGTTTTGGTTCCATTCTTGTGAAGCTTGAAGCCAAAAATTCCCATGGCAGCTGGTTCCTTATTAAGAGTGCAGGGATGAATTTAGAACACAAAACCTCTGTATAAGGATCACTAAACCCTGGTGTATACTTTCTTCATTCACCTCTGTTAGCTTTGGGTCTGGGTCTTAAACTAAATTCTTTTTTTTTTTAAGATTTTATTTATTTATTTATTTGACAGAGAGAGATCACAAGTAGGCAGAGAGGCAGGCAGAGAGACAGGGGGAAGCAGGCTGTCCGCTGAGCAGTGAGTCTAATGTGGGGAGCCCAATGTGAGCCCTATCCCAGGACCCTGGGATCATGATCTGAGGCTTAACCCACTGAGCCACTCAGGTGCCCCTGGGTCTTAAACTAAATTCTTCTGTAAATTTTGTTGCTTTTGAGCCCCTTATGCAGAAACGTAGGCTTCAAGACCTAACTTGAATGACTGCTGGCAAAAGAAGGTGATTTAGGATATGGATGAGCTGCCTTTCAACAAGCCCTGCAAATTAAAGAATTATACTTTCTCAGGCTATAGCACAGGAAAATCCCTGCACTAGAGATGATTCATTGGATTATATTTTAAGTATATGTTTTGTCTAGTCCAAAAATTCACTCATTCTATTTCTATGTACAAGTGTACCTGAGAGTATGCATCTCTTTTCCAATTTTCTCAGTATCTTTCCCACAATTAAAATTCAACTCCGATGCTATGAATTCATTTTAAGTCAAGAAATATCTTTGTTTTCCCCAAAGGAGAATTGTCTAATGGGTTTTTTTTCTTTATTTATTTGTTTAACATTCTGAAGAAATCCTTAAGCCAAGAAGCTATAGCCTAGGTGTCGGCAGCAATTAAAACAAAACAATATATTCAATAAAATTGGTTTAATCACCATGAAGCTTGGGGTACCTGGGTGGCTTAGGTGGTTGGGCCTCTGCCTTTGGTTCAGGTCATTATCCCAGGGTCCTGGGACTGGGCTCTGCATTCAGCTCCCTGCTCCACGGAGAGTCTGCTTCTCCCTCTCCCTCTGTCTCTTCCCTCTGCTCATGCTCTTTCTCAAATAAATAAATAAAATTTAAAAAAAAGTTTTAATCACCATGAAGCCTGGAATGGGAAGGTGTGGGGAGGAGAAAAGGCCCTTATCATTTGTACATTCACGTTTATTCTTCTGATTCTAATTCAGCACAATGCATTTAATTCTAGGAAAAGCCTGAGAAATTGACCTTCTAATCAGAGTTTAACTCCAAGGTCTGAAACCATGCCTAGAAACACAAGCCCACATTCTGAAAAGCTCATCCTTTGAGACCTGCTATGATAGGTAGACATGATCTATTTAACTCTTTCCTTTGGAAAGATCCAAGGTTATTTTCCAGGTTCTGTGATCTGTGAGCTTTTAGCTATGTTGTTTCTAGATCCCAATGCTGGTAAAGCTCTGAAAGTGGGTTAATCAGTTTAGGGGACTTGGTCTGTTCCATAGGCCCACACCAACCAGGCTCTGGGGAGGCAGATAAGCTGGGAACCAGTCCCATCTCTGCTCCTCCTTTGTAACTGTGTGGTCTTGGAATTCATCTGAGCTTCCTTTTCCTTGCTGGTAAAAGGACACCAACTGCATAAGGTAAATCAGTAGTAGTTCTCAGTAAACATTAGCTGTCAATATCATCCACATCTTTTGATCCTCACAACATTCCTACAACAATTCTACAATTCCACAACAAATCTACATCCCTGCCTTAGAAATTATCTAATCGAGGCACAGGACATGCCCAAAGACATCCAGAAAATAAGGAGTTAAACTAATTTAAATATATTAAAGCTCCTGCTCCTTCCAGGACAGCTCCTTTGAAGCTATTTGATTTTAACCCAAGAATTTCTTTTTGTCTGTAGGTTGAGAACAAGGGCGTTAAATTTTTCATTTTTCTATGTTACTTACCAAGGGTCTGGGGCTGAAAGTCAGCCCTATCTTGACCCTGAGGCATTAGTTTTTTGCTGTGAGAGAACATTCTACCCTGGAGATCAGATCACATAGCTCTATATACTAATGTTTGCACAAAGCTGTGCTAGTTCCTGGGAGCCTTTATAACATATATTCACCCCTGGGGTCACTAATGGCAGAGAGATCAACAGTTAAGTGGGAGCTAAGTGAAACATTTATAGAAGCTGGTGAAGGAACATTACAACTGGAGCCACATCCCTTAAGGCATATACAATTCAGCTTTATTTCAGAGTGCAATTCATCTTTCTGTATTTTAAAAGACATGATGCTCCAAACATTTTATAGTGTTTTAATGGCCCCCCAAAAGGGAATTCCTAAACCTGCTTTGAATGCCTCCTGTGTGCCTAGCACTATGTTTGGGACCAGAGAGAGTCCATTCGTGACCATTACTGTGAGCTAATAATGGAGTAGAGACATCTAAATAACACAGAACAAAATAAGAACTGCGAAGAATATGTTAGCAATGTGGACCTTTGTTCTCCCCAAGGCTAATAAACACCAGGCAAATAGAAAGACCTTCAATATGCAGTGGTTATTTGAACAAAATGAATGTGCTGTGATCAAACCAGAAAAGGGAACAACTCATTCTGATGGGGAAGCCTGGGGAAGGCCTCATGGAAGAAAAGGTCCTGGCCTCAAAGAAAAAGTAAAATTGTGACTGAGGGCTACAGAGGCAGCCTGAGCAGAAGGCAGGGAAGTGGGTGAGGGGACTGAACATTCAGAGGGCCAGGAGCCTCTGTGATTAAGCGTGGGCTTCCTACAGGTGGGAGGTGGGAGGTGAAGGATGAGGGTAAGTTGGAGCCCATCATGAAGCATAACTGACATAGAATGGAGCATGTGTTCTATTTTCTGGATAACTGGGAGGCTCTTGAAGGGCAGAGTAATATATTCATTTCACTATTTTGAAAAATAATTCTGGAGGTAGCACAGAGGATGAATTTAGGGGGTGAAAGTGGAAATGGGACCATCAGGTAGGAAGTGTGCGCAGAAAGCTCATGGAGCACAGCTGTCAATCAGGGATGAGGTCCTCCTCACCACGACATTTGCCCAAGAATAAAAGAGCTTTCCGAGGGGGCCAGCGACCACTCACTGGGACAATAATTTGCTATTGTCCGTGGGGCGTGGGATGAAAGAATTGGTGAGTGTAGCTAGGGTATCTAATGAGGAGATGGCAGGTACCGGGTTCCCTGACAGAGCTGGATCTACTAGAAAGTCTCCTGTTTTAGGTTTATGACCATGCTCATTGCAATAATGGCATCTTCCAAATCCTTTCTATATTACAAAGCAAAATTTTCTATTTTCAAGGCACAGATTGATTTGCTAGAAACAAAGCATTCAAAAGAGAGATTAGAGTGTGCCCAAAGGAGGCCATGCCAATGCCCTCTATAGCTTGAACTTGTAGGGGAGGCACAACTTAATCTCTACCCACTTGGGTGTTCAGCTGGGACTCTAACAGAAAGGTTAAGGAGAAAAACAAACAGAAGTGTAATGGCATGTACATTTCATGTATATGTGGGAGACCCAGGAAAAATAAAGTAACTCAAAGAGGTGGCTTTAGAATCTTGAATTAAATACCGCTGAGTAGGGAAAGGGGAGGGGACGTAGGCCTCTGAAGGGAGAGCATCTGATCTTTAGGAAAAATAGATGGGAAGAATATTGTGTGATCAGGTTTGTCCGGGTGTGGTATTGACTTACGGTCTCCTCTCCTGCGCTAAGACTCAGTGCTCCCTGATCAATAACACTCCTGGGAAGGGGATTTATGACAATTCTTTTGGAGCATTTATCTCTAGACAGATTAGGGTTGTTCAGACAAAGTGTCTCCTTGCATTTACCGTTTTCAAATGCTTGCAGTTCAAAAGTTATCAATATAGCTAAATAGCAGATTTTGGGGTGCGTGTTCTGCCACCCTTCAGCTATGTCAGACACCCAGAGAAAGCCGTTAGAAGAGCCGTGCCTTGAGAGCTGCTTTAAGGAGGGTTATTGCAAGCCTTATCTGTTTCTCTGAAAGTACATTTCACCTCTCTCATTTTCTCTTTCTTTTTCTTCTTCATGCCTACGCTTTTTAGAGGAAAAGTCCGGTAAGAACTAAGTCCTTTCCACATTCTGGCCAAACATGACTTTTGTTCATTTTCATCATCTGCATAATGACTGACCGTGTTTAACACCTAAACAAGATTTTGAATTTTAGAAACAAACCTTCGTGAACCAGGACAAGGTCTAATTATGCCCCATGGGAAAAAAGGAAGTTGGTTGCTAAGTGATTTTACAAGTCTGTTATGAAGAGCTACTGTGTAATTTTGGGAAGATTCACCTCTGCCTCCATCACAGGCATATGATTAAATATTTTAGGTATGAAGTTTCATTTATTGCAGCATCCCCTTGGATTAGTCAAGCTACGTATACACGCCATGAGCTAGGCAAACATTCTTTTAAGTTCATTTCTTGTTTAATGCACAACATGATAGCATCCGTGAATAAAGGCTTGTGAAGCTGGCCTAGAAGAGGGAAGTTGTCTTCCTTCTTTTATTTTTCAGCTAATCAGAAAAATATCCACTTCCAGAGTTGTCAAAGAGACAGAAAAAGAGGATCTTTATAAAGTGCAAAGCAACTCTTCCACACTCCTTTTTAGTACCTGTGGGTGATTTTTAGTGGCAGCACAAATCTGCTATGATGTACCTACATCAATGAAATAGATCTACTGAAAAAAAAGAAAGAAAAAATTCAATGTTCTCTTCTCAGTTACCTGGTATATTGGGAAAATGTTCCCAGGATGCCAATGCTCGGCTATCACAGGTAACCTCTCCACTGAAAATCATGGAAATATTGTGTTTCCACATTAACAAGCACCAAGAAATGGGTAGTGGTTGGTTGTACTTAACTCACCTCAGTAGGTGCTGCATTCAGGGCTCTAACATGTCATCCCATCCACTGCCCCCAGCCTGCTGATCTCCATTCCACCTGCTGGAGACCCCACCCACGGCAAGTCTGTGTGGTAGAAGGGAGGAGAAGTGGAAGACACAGAAGAACAAAAATGGGATCAAAATACTAAAACACATCAAAATACAAACCCCCAGTCTTTCGGTTTCTAAAAATAAAATAAACATATTATCATTATTATTATTATTATCACGACAGCTACTACTAAACTGAATGGCCACTTCTGAGTAATTGAGAGTCAGCTACGTATCACGTGCTATGTGGCACACAATTTGGTTGGTGGGCTTTAGTAGCTTTTCTTTGTATTTTGCCAAATGCACTTATTCTTGACTCTGAATCTTTCTCTGAATTATCCAGATCTAACCACTTCAAAAACTGACTCAGTTGAGTGGCCTGAAGTTAACCCACGGTGCCTCAGAAAGGCTCTGCTCCTCATTGGTTTTCCCCTGTTGTCCTTACCACGATTTTAATTGCAAGTAATCCTTGTCATTTTGAGCTGTGTGTTTTTAGGGACGAGTCCCCCTCCCACTCCCTGGCCTCATTTTCCTTTGGAAATGTCCATCTTGTTGAGTGCTCAATCTGGTTGAGTTTTAATGTTTAGCTTGGTTAGTAGCAGGTTCTTTGTTTCTCTTCCCAAATGGAGTTTCAGAAGGTCATCTCAATCAAGTTCGGTTGGACATGATAGGTATTCACTGTAACCTGACCTGTAATGGATACAGGAGAAATTTAAATATAGACAAACACCCAGGAGGGATGGGGGTAGGGGATAAGGGCTTGCCAGGTAGCTGGCCTTCCATATCAGCATTAAAAAGCAAGTAAGAAGATGAGCTGGAATCAAAATAATATGCATAATGATCACATATTCTAATTCTTTCCTAGAAAATTCTCTGACATGAATCACTGAATTTGCTATGAGCAGCCTTTATAAAAATAGTTGTTTGGTGCTTGGTAGCTTTTCATGCATTTTCCTCCAGTTCCCCATAACACTGAATTTAGCATGTTGTAAAACTTCAAAACCTGAGGCTGACTTAATGATTTTGCTGGGCAAGGCAGATTGTGTTTGGTTACTTCTTTTTATAAATATCTTAAAACACTTACCCTCATTGGCTAAGACTAAGGTGTTCTCGTAGGCTGACTTAAAATTAACCCTTTTGTGCAAAAAATAACAAAGCGAAGCTGGTGCGGAATAAGGACACTGCGGAAACCGTGAGGACATAGGCTGAGATATTATTTTAGGGAAGTATATTTGCAAATTATATACATTCTAGAAATACGACATGTTCTAACCAAAGACCCTCATTCTAGTGACCAAATTATAAATTATTAGTGTATACCCACTTTGAAAATAGCCTCAAGATACAAAGTAAGAGTTATCTCTTATTTGAACAGCAAAATAGAAGTAGGGGGAATAATAAATGTCTCCAAAACTTTTTCCAGAATGTATCGGAGGATCAAGAGAAATCTAGGAATTGAGCAACTAATATTTAAATAGGAACACAGGAGATTTGTTCAGAAAAGGAATAGACCAATTGCAAAGTCCTTTGAGTAATCAGGTGAAGTAATAAGAACAGTAGATAAAATTTACAGGGAGCTTATTATAAGTGATACAAATGCATGCAATCAGAGACAAATTGGCCACCTGCAGATTCTGAACAACTGAATGAGTGTTTTGTTTGCTTGTGCAGTTGAAAACAACTTCAGCCCCATTTAAAAACCAGAATGTTTAAAATTAAAAAAAAAAATCAGGATGTGCTTCTCCTCTTGACAACTTTGAAGATCTGGAAGCACTAGGTCCAAATTTTTGCCAGGCAGGCACAGGAGCACCTGAGTAGTGGTGAATTCCGCAGAGCTTTGTGAAAGACACATGCCCTTACCAATGGCACCCCTCTCCTTGCCCTGTAATCATCTGAGTTTGCCACTCAACGCATAGTGTTCAGCTTCCAGAATATATCAAGACCGGGGTTTGCCTGGGTAGCTCAGACAGTAAAGCGTCTGACACTTGATTTGGACTCAGGTCCCAAAATTTGATCTCAGGATTGTGAGATAGGGCCCCACCTGGGGCTCCATGATGGGCATGGAGCCTCCTTGAGATTCTCTCTCTCCCTCTTCCCCTCCCACCCCCTTACTGCATGCTCTTTCACGCTTTCATTCTCTCTCTCTCTCTCTCAAAAAAAAAAATAAAAAATCTAAGCTAGAATATACCAATATGCCAAGACTGGATACAAATGACTTTTCTTCCACCTTTGAAGCAAAGTCTATATATTGGTAGAACAACAATAAAACGCTAAAGGCTTCAAAGATCTTGGAAAATGTGAGGAGAGGAAGTAAAATGAAAAATAGGCAAAGGCCCTCCTCTTCGGGCTCATACAAATTTTGCTGTCAAAATTACTGTTCAGCAGAGCCTATAGGTGTTTTATGCATCTTAATGATGATAAATAACATATACGGAGCCCTTCAATCTGACATGTAGAAATCTTTTTCTTTTGAAGGTTTCAAATAGCTCTTAATGCTGGGCTTTGAGGCTTCCCAGGTCTGACCTCTCCACAGCTTCTAGCTGGGCCTTCTGGATTCATGCTTGTGAGTGCATGAATTTGAACAACTTTTCCCAGATAAAAGCATTTTGGCAAGTAGAGTTTCCAAAATACTATCTTTTTTTTTTTTAATTCAAGTTAGTTAACATACAGTGTAGTATTGGTTTCAGGAGTAGAATTTAGTGATGTAACACTCACATCTAACACATCTAACAAGTTTCATCCCAATAAGTGCCCTCCTCAATGTCCATCACTCATTTAGCCCGCCCTCACTCCCACCTCCCTCCAGCAAGCCAAACGCTATCTTAATGATGTTGCCTTTCGCTAGGAAAAAAAAATACAAACAGGAAATGTTGATTAAAAATATAGGTTTTTAACTCATTGGAGATTAAAATATGGCTTAATTTGGATAAGTTAATATGACAATTTATTTTGAAAAGTGTTCTTTATAATCTTAATAAGGTTTCTTTGAATATAAGGTTCTGCCTCTGTATGGGTGCAATCTGCATTTTATTTTGCATTACTTTTCATAATTTCATCTGAGGGAAATTTGTGTCACCTTTAATCCTCTCTTTGCTGTAGTTTATGCTACTTTTAAAAGCGAATTTAAATTAAAAAATAAAATAAAAAATAAAAGTGAATTTTTTGTTGTCAGAGTGAAGCTAAAATCATAAATTCCTACATTTTCTTCTTAGAGAAGAATTTTAGTATGTTCATTAAAACAATTATACAGTCTAAATTTTCATATAAAATACTGAATTCCTCTCAAAACACAGTGAATTAGTAAAAGAACGTAAGCTAAGAAATATATATTCATAAATGTTTTTTTCTCTGATTTTATATAAATCTATATCCACAGATACCAACAAATGTATAAGGAAGGTGGGAACAATCTAGAGTAGAACCTGGAAAATCAGCAAATGAGAAAGTCTAAAATATTAGAAACAAAATTGATGAGAGTAAATATGTCTAAAATAGCGAGTTCTGTTATGAAACATTCAAAACAGGAAGTAACCATTCATGGTTCTTTGCTTTAGGAGTCCTCCAACAATGTAATGTAAGAATGAGACCAGAGAGTTAAACTCTGTCTCTGGTTCAACCCATTCACTAGCTGTGGGTCTCAGAGACTCACTTCCCTCTCTTTATTAATAGGCTATTGGACCAGATATGCATGGAGGCCTCCCAGGTATAAAATATTAGAGGCTTGTTTCCTGTCTGTGTTCTAGAGAAGAACAGTCCTTTTCATTTGAGCAACCATCTAGATACTTATGCTTATGTTTGCGCTCCTGGCCTGGATTTGGGGATTTGGACGACACTGGGTTCCAGGTAGCCTTTAGTAGCTTCATGTGCTAGCCCAAATTTTGAAAGCAAAACTCTAAGCAACGTCTATTTCCCCACTCATGTGAGAGTCACTATTGTTACTGCAGGAAAATCCTGAAGAGGGAGAGTAATCAGAGATTGCTGGGGTGTGATAGCAGCCATAATCCAGGTGTGAGAAGTGAAAGCAAGAAGTCCTATGTCTGCTCATTGTGCTATTCCAGACATCATCTGTTCCGCCACTGTTCTACTGATGCTGGGAAGTTTGCATTATTGTCATCTGTCCTTGACAGGGGCTCCTTGTCTTCCCCATCACAGCCCTACCCTTTGGTAGAGGCTGCCCAAATCACCAGGTCAAGAACAGATACTTAAAAAAAAAAAAAAAAAAAAAAAAAAAAAAAAAAAAAAAACCTCCTCATCAGCATTCCTTCCATAGTACACCAAAGAGAAGAGCCAGGCAAAGAGGTCTTTCTACTCCTGCTCTCTGATTTGGGGAGGCTCCAATTTAGTCCAAATTATGTGGGAAGTAAATTATGTCTATGGCATTGGCTAACACCCCGTTGTGTGTGGAAATAAAGTTTTCTCTGTCATACCTAGTCTCTAAAATCTCCTCCCCAAATAATCTGGAGAGAAAGTCCTTATGACAAAACATTCAAGTCTGTCAGTGAAGTTTTCTTGGATGCTTCTTTCTTGTTCTTGTATGCACATCACTGAAACAGTACACCACACTAGAGAAGCTGTATTATACCACAGAGAGCTTCTTTTTAAGGTTCTCCAAACCTCCTTATGGTTTAAATAAGCCACAGGCATGATGACTGCCTGTTTCCCTTTGTCCTGGTTACTTGGAATGTATGTTTGGTTGGCTGTTGATGAAGTCCTCTATTACCCAAGCCTGTTGACTGATCCATGATTCTCTGACTAGGTATCTGTTCTCTCTTCCTTTTTGCTGATCACAGAGGCGCAGCCCGGTAAGAACTCTCAACATTTTTACCTTAAACCTGTATAGAGAAATTGTCGCCAGGGCAAGATAGCCAGGTTTGGCCTCCCATTAAATTTATGATAACTCAGTATGAATGAAGCAGATGAATTAGGTTTACTGGCTGGAAGCCTCTGGTCCTATAAGCATCAAGAGCTTATTTTAGAATTATCAGAACACTTTTCCATAACAAGCTAAATCAATACATAGATATCCCACCCCTAGTGCTAAATTTGAAAGATGTGTGTGTGTGGGTGTGTATGTTTGTGTACGCAAGGCCTGGAGATTGGCCAGAAAGCACATAGATGTTTATAGCAAAATGATAATAAAGACTAAGAAAACTATAAGGAAAGGAAGGAAACAAATTTTCAGCCACATTGTTTTAAGCCTGAATTTAAAATAAGTTCCTGGACCATTGGTATTGATATTACATAATAATATAGAATCATAATTTCCATCTTGGGAGGAAGAGAGATGTTTCTGTGTCGATATTCCTCGGCTGTCACATAAATCTATTATTTCACCAGCGAAGTCAAGTCACTGTTAGTTTGCATTGCTCCAAGTGAAATCTCGGTCATTTTTCTTAGGGTGAAGAGTCTGATGAATTTAAAGCAACAAAAAGAAGGATCTTTGCTATGTTTGAAAGGACCCCCTCTGCCTTGAAAACAATGAAACTTGGAAATGCCCTCCGTGGGCATATGCCAATTTGATTAATCATTATGTGAGGCCATTAGTCTGCCCCAGCTGATAAAACCGGTGGTTCTCTGTTTACACCACGTAGCCAATGATCAAAGGCAACACCCCCAGGGACAGCTATCCAGGTGTGGATGATTCCTCCCCAGCAAGTTAGGCGACATTTCAGATTATGACAAGTTCTTCTTTTTTTTTTTAAAGGAAAAAGAGGAAATTAATTCAAAATGAAGGTGATTTTTTCACAACATACATGTAAGGACAATCATTGAAAAGAGGAAAATGTGGCCCTTTGGAAAGGAGATGCCTTTTTAATTCAATGGGCTTTTCCCTGAGTGTGGTTTTTGTGGTCGACATAACCTTGACCTTGTTCTAGATTTGCCACGCTGCCACTCCAGGCCATCAGAGAGCTGTGTGCAGGATCCAGCTGACGATGGCAATTTTCTTGTCTGTTGCCGCTGACTTGCTGCTGATCATTCCCATTATCTGTTTTTTTCTAAAGTTTTATTATTTTATTCTTCCTAATGTCTCAACGACAGAGTTTTCTTGCCATACCTTGCTTGCCCTTGACCGGTGATTGTTCATTTATGAGGAGTATTTAATAAGCATATTACCCGGCCTTCTTGCTTAGAACCTCTCCACAGTAAACACCTATGGGATGCATGGATACACGTGGAACCACTGAATACAAAGGAAGCCTTGTACCTTCTTTGGTTTCATAAGTATTACATTTTTAATAAAAGGGGTAGGATAGAGAGCCGAAAGATCTTCGATACAGCCTCTGGGGTCCCCTATCTCTTGGGTTTTAGGTCTCATAATTCTAGATGAATCCTGTTCCCTCATTGCTGACCTTGTGATTGGCTACTTGGAAGTAGAAGCCCCAGTATCTTTATTGCACACTCATAAAAAAATCTGACCATCTGAGGCTCTGAAACCGAGAAAAACATTTTAATTCATTTAGATGATTTGTTCTCTTACTTTTGTCTACAGAGCCTTATTTTCCAAAAGCCCACCTGTATCCAAATTCCCATACTAATGACTGTAGCCGATTTAAATGACCATATTTAATTTAAATGCTTATTAATTTAAATAAACATGTTAACTTAAACATATGAATTTAAAATGTTTATTCATTAAAGTAAATAAAATAAATATCTATTTAAAAAATCTTTTCTAATAGTGGAATAATTCTCTATAATGGAACAGATACACAGAATGTGTTATTAGGCAAGACAAGCCAGAAAATAGTTTGAAAGATTGAGCCATTCACTAGAAAACATCTAGTGAGTTCTTGCTCAGATTGAAACTGCCCCTCTATTGTTAAATGAGCGCAAAAGGAGACCGAAAATTCTGATAAGTCCTAGGAAAGAAGGTAAGAAGTTTCTTCCAGGTCTGTTACAGAGACACTGCATCTGGTCCTGTGTTGTTAATGTTATCATGTAAGAGAAGAAAACGTACCTGTGACCACCCACCAAGCCCATGGTCACACCTTCTGGAATATTTTCCAATACTTGCCCTTTCCCACCCCCAGCACCGGCCCCGCCACTCTCCTAAGGCAAGCCCTCTCCAGCCATGTCCCACTGCATGATGCCACTCATCCAGGGCTCTCCTTTTCTGCTAGCATCCCATGCTAAGAACCTTTCAGAGCAGGTTTGAATCAGATTTTTTATCTAATCAATCTTTCTGTGATGGAAATAACTTTCTGCTAGGGTATTATAAAAGCGAGGCATGACCTTCTCAAATAATTCCTGCCAGGACTGTTTGTATTCCTACAGTATCACAGTGCCTTGATCTAAAGGAATGACTTCCAGGTGGCAGAGAGGTGGGCCCTGTGGCAGGCAGGTGGAAAAAATTGGGGTGGGGAGGGCAGCTGGAGAGAATGGAATTCCCTGGCCTCCTGATTACAGCAGAACATCCAGGGGCAATGCCTCCAAGTTTTCCTTCCCTTTAACATTTGTTGAGTAGATCTTTACAAATTACATTAGTAAAATAATGACTATTTTCACTAACAATCCATGGACTGCTCCTACCCTCATAAAAGCAGACAATACTCCTAATACATTCTATAATTTTCAAACATCAAATATATACTAAGCTTGGATTTATTTCTCTGATAGACTTCAAGTTTGTTTGTTTTTTTTAATAGACTATTCAATGTTTGCTTAATTTACCAAATCTACCCAGGTAAGGGGTTTTTCTGGTTCAAGAGACTTCTGATTTACCCTCCCTTTATCTCTATAATCCTTGGGTAAAATGAAAAACTAATTTATATGTGTGTGTCTACAGTTTCCAACTTGAATGCAATTCTGAGAAAGATTTCATTTTTCCCCATCTGCATTTCTTAGTTCAGTTGAATTGCAATGACAGAATTATACATATTGTACATAACATATATGTGGTCTTAAGCCTTATAGTGTCTATTTCTAATTCTAGGGTGCAATTAAAAGGAACTTATCCAGTAAGTATATCCTAGCTACCAGAAATAGAGTAAAATTTAAAAAGAAGAAATAGTTCCTTGGATCTTGGAATATATATATATATATATGTATATATTTGCATTATACACTCTTGGGCTTGATTTTTTAAGGCTCATGAATGCTTTACTTTTACAGCAAAGAAATCTAGTAATGATAAAGGAGCCTTGTGGGTTCTGAATGATTAATATTTAAATTCTGAAAATGAATATGTTTTTGGAAAAACATTGCTCTCTTCTTCCTATATTTGTCAACTCTTGCTGTATCATGTGCCTTTAGAAATGAATTTAATCAAGTGTGTGTTTGTTGAGGGGGGTGGGAGAGGGGAAGGGCAGAAGGATCTGAAGATAGATGCAACTAACCCATTCCTAATGTTATAAGATATAAAAACTGTAGTCAACCAAAGTGATATGATACAGGTTATAATTTATGTAGGGCATGATTTTCCTCTGCTGCATATAGCACATTCTAGCAAATTCTAAATTCATATAACATTTTCTTGGCATTTCAAGAAAAGAACAGGCAAAGAATGCTGGATTCCTGTACTATGTACATATGGCCTGGCTTAGTATTCTCTTATGGTAATTGGAAAGCGGAACTACTCAAGGTGGCAGACGTTCGAAAAATGGTAGGCTACTCCGCTAAACTCTGCAATATACAACTCTTCTGTTTGACAGCTTATCATGGTAATTCCTTGGTTAATTAGGCTTTACAAATGCCAGATAAAATGGTACTACATATGTTTGATATGTGGCTGTTACACTGCCGGGTAGAGGGTTTGTTTTGCAAAATTTTCATACTGAGTTGCTTATTGATGGGACTTAAATCTCTAAGTGTTTCCAAACATAGCTCATAAGACATAGAAGAAAGAAATAGTTAGAGTATGCCTAAAAGCTTTCTTTGTCCTGTACAACAGGTGAAGAAGTGGCGAGACCCAGGCGTTCCACACCAACGCCAGAACTTATAAGGTGAGCATGGAAGACATTAATTGTATTTCCTGTAAGGCATCATGCATTCATTGTTAATAATTCAGCAAATCTCCTCTAGGCTGAACTTTCAACTTCTGTTAATAAAGGTTCTGATCATATGTAACTCCATAGCATGGTTCAAGTATGTTATCATTTCTCGCAAGTGCAGCCTGAGGGAGATCCTTAGGGGGAAGTACTGTATAATCATCTAGAGTGTCTATCAGACAGGTGCAGGCCCCTCACTGATGGGAAAGTTAGAGTCTGTATGAAGAGGTCTTTGGGTGTTTGCAGTACATGATTGTATTGCCCTATGAAGAATAGCCTGTTCAGTTGGATTCAATTTCATGACACATTGCACCTGTCATACGCCAAAAGGATCTTTTTTTTTTTGTCTTTGGCAAAACATTGTATTTTGCACTGTGCATTCTTTGGGTTAAGTATTGTATAAATGGGCATTGTTTTCCAGAAAGACTACTATTTCTATTTAAAAGTTGGATCCCTTTCATTTTGTCTCCTTCTCCAGCCCCACTCCCTCTTCACCTCTTAACTCCCACTGCACGCACACACACACACACACACACACACACACAGATCTCATCATGATCAATGACAGGAACAGGTCTAGGAAGAAATGAAGATTATGCAGCCTTTTGTTGATAATCAGTTTCAGTAATAAATAGGAGAAAGGGTAAGATTTTAACTTATTCCCTCCTTTCTCCTTGATTTCTCAATATTTTTTTTTCTGAGATATCCTGTGTAGCTTGTCATTTAAGCTCCCTATACCTGACTTTCACTAATCACCAATGGCATTAACTGCAATACAGAGATGTGATAAAGACAAATATAAATGGCTTTTGAGATCTGAAGAGACTAAGGTGCTTTGCAATAAACTGTTATCTCTAGTATTATCTCTTCTAGGTATAGAAAATCATGATGATTTGAAAGAGATTTTGTTTTTCAACTCATTTCTGTTGGACCATCTCCTTGGTCTCCCATTGAGAACCAGGGATCTTATCTGCTGCGGATTCTTGATGCATAATACATGTCACATTCTTGCACATTATACTTTCTAGCCCCATGGGAGCTTGCATACACACCTGCATATGTACACAAGTACACACACATCTATCTGCCTTACCATGAAAAACATTTGAAAGCTTGTATATCTTTTTAGCATTAATATTCCCTTTCTCTCTGTTTTGTTTTAATCTGTGTGATTTAGCAAAAAGCCTACAGATGACACGATGGCCCTTGCTCCCCTCTTTGGTCCACCATTAGAATCAGCTTTTGATGAACAGAAGACAGAAGGTATCAAAAACGTGTATCTCTATAGATTTTTTTTTCATTAAAGTATAACTTGCTTAGAATAAAGGTATGTCTTTTGAACCATGTACCATCAGATCCTCATGGGAAAGAAAAGTTCTGATCTAGGTGTGTTGTTGGAACAAGAGTTTCATTTGCAAACCTCCAGTATTTTAGGATTTGAAATTTTACTCCTGGAAATATCAAGTAGCTAACAAGTTCACTTCTCAAAAGTGGTCAGTAAGAACTACTGCAAATGGATACAAATCACTGGGAATATGTCAGGGAATAAGTGCTCTGTGATCCAAACGAGCATCGTGGTGGAGCCAGGCCTTCACACCCTCTGGCAGAGTCACTGTCACCATGGTCTGACCTCCCTGACCACATTTACTCTCTTCTCCACCTTGTCAGTGGAGGTGTCAATTGGTTTGCTCACAACAGACTTGTTTGCAGGCTCAAGACCCAAGAATGACCTTGAATCATTGAGCAACTTACAAATAATGTTGTGGAAAAAATGTCAATTCAGCCATTATTATTGGGTTTACCTACTAAATATTTACTCCTAGAATTGAATTTTACCTTTTTAAAATTAACCATCTTTTTGGATGATTATAAATAATATACACCTTGCTGACATAAATGAAGTTCTTTATAAAAGGGAGCTAATTTATTCCTGAAATGTATTTATGTCCAGTGCATGTATCTCTGGTAGCTGTGTGTGGTAGTATCACTTGATCTAAAAATCATTTGATCTAAAAACACTATGGTATATGTATAATAAAATGTTATTTTTTATACTGTCGGGCAAAGAAATCAAATTTAACTGTTAAAGACAACAGGACTTGAAAGCATAATGAGTAGAGATTCAGTACAGTATAGTAGCAAAGAGATTCCAAAGTACAGGGACTTAAACAATATAGAATTTTATTTCTGTTTTATGTCAAAAATCTCAAAGTAAACAATATAGGACTGGTATGGTGGGTCTGCTATCCTTAACATGTAGCCTTTGTGTCTGGGTCCAAAGAAGCTGGTCCAGCTCTCATCACCTCCCAGTCAGAATAGAGTTGGGAGGGGGTGGGGGGAAAAGGAGGACCAGTATACTCACTGCCAATTCCTGTGAAAGCAAGATCTGGAAGAGACAGACATCACTTTAACCAGAGCCAGTCAGAGAGAATTTAGTGCCATATGGCCAGCTAGAACTTTTTAACTGCAGAGAAATGGAGAATGGTTGCTGGAAAAGATCTAGCAGTCAACCACATCAAAATATTTTTCGATAACTTAGTTAGGAAAACGTGTAAGGAACACCCCAAAATTACTCCTTCAGGGATTTGAATATCTGGAACTTAGAATTCCCTAAGTAAAGTTGGCCTTGCAATGAGGCTATCAATTGTCTTATTAACTCAACTATGACCAATTTTGTTTTTTAATGACTAAATTGTGTAGTGACTAAAGGTGGGATTTGATTTGTTGCCTCTGACTCTACCTATTAAAAGAATTCCATGACTGTATGGAAACCTGATTTACAAAATAGAGAATAGTTCTTTAAAAAATCAAGGTGGTGTCCCACATCAAATCCATGGGAAAAAATGCTGCTTCACATCTCTGGATAATATTTGCTTTCATGTTAAAACAAAACAGAACTAAGATCGGTTAGTTCTGTTCATCTCCATCTGTGCTGTTCATCTGTGATGAACTCCATCACTCCATCCGTGATGGAGAGGAGATGCACACCTGAACTTATCTCTGAGCCTGGCTTGCTTTGTCTTGAGGTGGTGTCATCCCCCAAACTTCTATAAAGTTCCTGCATTTGCACCAAGCACACTAGGTCTTTCAATATCCACACTTACCTTTCAGATCTACTCACTTTCACTTCTTTGTATTGGTTCTCCCATCAGTAATTTAAAAGGCCTGGGGAGGAAATATGTATTTTGGAGTCAGGCGTGCATGCCTAGGATCAGATCTTGGCTCTACCTCGCCAGGTAGCTCTTGGACACATTGTTTAATCACTTTAATTTTGCTTCCTCCGCTGAAAATGATACTAATACTGACCGCTGGGTGGCGTTGTGTGGATTAGAATATCTAATAATAGCTATTGGCCTTGGGATAAGTGTGTTACATGGAGTTTGCATACATTGTATTTCTATGTATTAACTCCTGTGATCCTTTCAGTAACTCTCAGACTGCTCTTATTATCTCTACACTGAAGGAAGGGAAGTTCAGAGATAGAAGGACTGGCCCAAGGTCCTACAGTCTAACTGTAGAGACTGGATTCAAATTCACATCCCACTAACTTCCCAGTCTGTATTTTACAACATAATGAATTACAAGCAGTACTGACATAGATCCTGGCACATGATACGTGCAGAGAAGACCTAGGTGTTTACATGTTTACCATAGCAATTTAAAAAATCAAAACAAGGGGTGCCTGGGTGGCTCAGTGGGTTAAGCCTCTGCCTTTGGCTCAGGGTCCTGGGATTGAGTTCCACATCCGCCTCTCTGATCAGCGGGGAGCCTGCTTCTCCCTCTCTCTCTCTCTCTGCCTGCTTCTCTGCCTACTTGTGATCTCTCTCTCTCTGTCAAATAAATAAATAAAATCTTTTTTTAAAAAATCAAAACAAGGAGACAGAAGAAATAGAAACAAATTAGGCTCAGTGTCATTCAGCCCAATAAACCTTATTTTCTCTGATTTTAAATATTTCTCTGATTTTACTTTAGGTGTCAAAGCCCTTATTTATTTTTCTGGTTCTCTTAAGATATTTACCAAACAATTTTAGAATAATTTCATTTTTCTTTATGATGCTGTACAAGGCTTAAAGACCTTATATGATCCTTTAAAGATACAAACCACTACAGAAAAAGAACCCAGGAATTTTCATTTTTGAAGCATATTGACACCAAAGTTTATATTTTTTAAAGATTTTATTTATTTATTTCACAGAGGGAGAGAAATCACAAGGAGGCAGAGAGGCAGGCAGAGAGAGAGAGGGGGAAGCAGGCTCCCCGCTGAGAAGGGAGCCCGATGCGGGCCTCGATCCCAGGACCCTGAGATCATGACCTGAGCCTAAGGCAGAGGCTTTAACCCACTGAGCCACCCATACACCCCACGCCAAAGTTTAAATAAACCAACTTGAAATGACCATCCATGGGATTAATGCCTGGATCTTCAAAAAGGCACCAGAAATAGAGCTAGTGTATGTTCTGCTGTTCAGAATGTCCTTAAGTGACCAACCAGAAAGAAAATACAGATGCTGTATTTCAAAAGTTTCTATTTAGCTATTTGTACACACACAGACACCCCTACCATAACCACACACACACACACACACACACACACACACACACACACACACACACACACCACACCACTGCCCTTTGCATTCTTGCTTGAAAAGCATGAGGAGCAGTGCACTTCTAAATTACTTTGCTGGGACTGAGGCAAGAAGGAGATAATTTCGCAAAGCTCAACTTTAAATTGAAATTTTATGTTCTAAAATCCAGGAATGTTTCTTTTTTGAACTCACCCTGGGAAATTTTCTTTTTATGTTTCCAGTTCTTTTAGATCAGCCTGAGATATGGGGGTCAGGCCAACCAATTAATCCAAGCATCGAGTCGCCAAAGTTAACAAGGCCTTTTCCTACTGGAAGTAAGTTACGTGTCTGCTCCGTCTGGAAAAATAAGTGACTCATTTTACTGTCTGTCTGCATAGTGAAAATAGGCAACTTGTAGAAAGTATTTAAGCAACATTTGTATCATATAATATTAAGAAAAGATGTGATTCTAATAGGCTTCAGAGTTAAAGGGGCCTAGGGCAGTTTGTCAAGGCAAGAATAAAGTAAAATTATTAACTTTGAATCATAGTGTCTTCTGACATCCTATAGGCACATTCATTCATTCGTTCATTCAAGATGCGTATATAAGAGGGAGAAGCAAGGAAGGTAAAGAATCCTACAATGCTCCAGGTACCAGATTATCACACAACACAGAAGTGAACAAATCAGATAGTCTCTGGAAGTCCTACAGGACAAAGAGGATGCATGGGACAGAAAGGACACAGTGAGATGAAAGAGGGATAATTGGAGAGCAAGACAAATGATGCTATTTGGTGGGAAGCTGAGACGGGAGGTCAGGGCAAACTTGTCTCAAACCAGGAATCGTGAGTGCTGCTATTCCAGCATGACCCCCGCTTCCTCCTGAAGATGCTGATAGCCCTCCACCTATAGCAGATTGGGCTCTTTGGCCTGAAGGGACTGCTCCTTTGGTCAAGCCACCTGTTTGATGGATTTCTTGAGTTCTCATTTCCGTGGACTTCCCATAGCATACGTGCTTGATAAAAGCACTCCTTAAAATGCCTGTAGGAGGAAGACTTGGTCTCAGAGAAAGGAGTTTGGAGATATGGTGGGATGCAGAAGGTATTTTCATTTTGTGAAACTCACACACACACCAATTAATACTTTTCCTGTTCAGCATGCCCAGGGTTCTGCTTTACGGTCCCTAAAAATAATCATCGGAATTAACCAAGGGGATTCCTGCTCAAAGGCCCAAGAGGTTGTTTGCTGGAGATATTGCTATAAAACCATGCGATCGGGTCTTTTCAAAGATATTCCTCTCATAAAACAGGATAAGAAAAATAGCATCACCGATAACTATTTTAAACATCTAAACATTTAAAGATGTGCTTTGAAAGAATTTGAACCCCCGTGGTGTGATTTTTGAATGTTTCTTTCCGCCACTGGGAAACAAAGCCAGTGAAAAAGTTCTAACTTCCTTGAAAAGCTTTCTTTAGAAACCTGAGCCACCCAGATTATTCCTAGAAAACCCTCCCTACATGCCAAGAAAGTACATAAATGAAATGTTTACGTAGATGACGTATTGATTTTAAGAGCAATTATTGGCATGTTTTAGTTTTCTGATTTTCTTGTGGTGTTGTTACACTTAGCAGAGCTGTTGTAAAATCTATGTGTATTGTATACATTTGCTCATTTTGTGCTTGCAGCATTAAGTTTGCTATTTTAAATTACTAGGCTCTTACAGCGTTTTATTTTTTTGTTGATTATGACCTCAATTTTCACGGAGAACCTTAGTCAAAAACAGAACACCTGACTGACTCCTAACTTCTATGGGAAAACATGATCCATTTGAAGTGTGGTTTTCAGAAGCTCATAACTAAGATTAGGAACCACATATTTCTGGGCTTTGGGATGAATGCTGTTAGTCACGCCTGTCGTGTAGAAAGACAGGATGCTCTCTAAAATTAAATTAAGTCAGGTGGGGATGGAGTGACAGAAAGGGGCTCTTTCTAGCATAGGCAGGCAGGGGGTACTCCATGCTCTCTCCAGCCAGGGCCCGGCTGACCCACTCTGCTTTTAGATCATGGAAGACAAGACAACATACAAGATTCACAAATGAACTTGAGTCCGATTTATGAGATCAGTGCGAACTCCTTGAATCTACCAAACATAGCCAGTGACAGGAAAACATGAATTTAAAGAGAGAGTAAGAAAAAAAAAAGGGGGGGTACCTGTTGAAACAGTAATCCCTAACCTTGCCTACAAAATGACAAGCCAGTTCAGAAGGCTGAGTCTCTGGACTGGGGCCATAAGACAATACTTTTTCTATCTCAGGGGGTTTGGTTCACTGTCATTTTTACTGAGGGAATCTGTGTGTTCTTTCTTGCCCCGAATCATATTGCTTCAGACTTTCAAAAATATACTAAAAGTTAAGATGTATAACTGTGAGACATCTTTCCAGATTCAATCTAGACAATACTATCCTGACTATATTAAAAACCCCTCACCCAATATGGTGAGTGCTTTGAATTGTGTAAGACTGAGGAATCATAGACCTGTACCCCTGAAACAAATAATACATTATACATATAAAAAAAAAAAACCCTCACCCAAGCCTCCACCAAGACATTCTCATTCCCTTCACCACACCCTGGATTGTGATCATCTGTTAACATGATATTTTCATTCAATCATAAATTCCTTGACCTCAGAGGTTCCTTTTATTCAACCTCACACCCCCCAGTTCCTAGTATGATATAGAATTTGCTGGTGCTTGAAGTTTGTCAAATAAAGGCACGAATGAATAAAATGATGACATTATTATTGTTATCATCTGACATCCTTTTGACAGATTCTTATGATCATAAAATAGAAGAATCTGAATGGGTCCTGCTTCCAGTTCTTAGCCCTGAACTGAGAAACATTTAGACCACTAATGGTTATACCATTTGCAATAGCAGGAATATGAATGAAAGCCCAAATCCTGCTTACCTACAGAATATTTGTAACTTATGGAGAAAGTGATCATTGATGCTTGGTCTCTCGTGTCTTTATAGCACCTCCACCACTGCCTCCCAAAAACGTACCAGCCACCCCACCCCGAACGGGCTCCCCACTCACAGTTGCACCAGGTAAGTTTCAGTTTGTTTGGTGCTGGGATGATAACAGCAATCCGCAGTGGCCCTGGACCTCAACCTGCCCTGGACGTGTCAGAAGCTCTAGAGACGCAAGCATGCAAACATTTGTTTGCATTGGGTTTTCTTTTCATGACAATTTACTATGCAGACTTATTTTAAAGTATCACTCTCAGGTTTCACAAAAAGGTTCTCTTTCTGAACTCATTTTTCCTCTGTATCATTTTGTTGAATGAGGGCCACATTTACTTGTGAGATGAAAGAAAAAGAAAACCCCAATATCACAAGTCTTTGTCCAATTGGCATTTCACTTTGTTGGATCTCATGTAAATGATTTACGAATTAAAAATCTCAAGGCACAATTTGTATTTTCCCGAGAACGACCATTATTTTTCTAGAATTAAAACTGTCTAATCCACACAGACATAGAATGGTTCCCAGGATGTGAAGCCTATGGGTAAGCTTGGGAGGTGGGGAATTTTTTCCCCAGGAATCATTATCATCCCATGGTGAAGAGATGTGTAAGGATAATGAAATATGGCAAAGAATTGCCACATGCCTTTAGACAGATCATTTCTAAGGCACATCTTTACCTTCTATTAAAATCAATATTACATACTCATGCAATTTGTAATCTACCCTGTCCTATTGGGCCAGGAAGTCAAAAGCAATAATTGCTGTGATATGTCTGGGCCCTTAGAATATGGTTCTTTATCGCCTTTGAAATTCTACTGCTGCTTTGTCCTTTGCTATTTTTGCAGCCTGGTGAGTTTGATAGCTACAGAGTAGGTATTTATCAACAAGACCAAGTGCAAGGCATAGTCATTTTTGAAATTTATATTGATTAAAAACCAATGAAGAGTTGTCCAGAGAGTCATAGGTAAAGGTGTTTCCAAGTTCAAATCATTTTGGCTCCTTGTATTCCCATAAATATGTTAGGTATAAATAAATCTACCAGAGACAAAATTATAAATAGTGTGGGACATGCAAACTGCTACCCCATTTATCTGTAGCCTTGGCACCTTGAAGGTTAATTCTTTTCTAATGTGAAATATGGACTTACTGAGCCAGTTCTTAGAGCCGATGAGTTATTTAAAGGTAAAGTTGCTTCAGCTCATGCTTTGCAATCATTCAAGGAAGAGCTTCTAATTTCAATAACCTGAGTGTTTAAAAAGTACACTTCCTCACATTGCAGTTGTTTTCAAGCATTTCCTGGCAAGCTGTAGAAGATAGTTTTAAATTTTTGTCTCTTATTACTGATAAGCATGAGAGAGAAGAGCTGATGCTAATGTAGCAAAACCGAGACTTTTCTGTTTCGTGACTCCAGACAGATATACATCACAGTTATACCTACGATGTTCACAGGTTAGACTTGATGGGGAAAGAAATGATAAAGATGTTTTGACAGTTTTCTTCCCAATTAAACAAGTATATACATAACAGTTCTCATAAGTAGTAGATGTCTTCTCAATAACCTGTGTGTTGAATGTGGGATGTATATGTGTGTGTTTGTAAATATATGTGTGGGGATATTTTTTTAAATGACCTTTGTATTGTGTTTCTGGTGTTTTTAAGGTGGAGGATGTACAGCTAATTATGATACAATAATTTTTTTAAACTGACAGATATCCTTAGTTTCACCAAACATTTTAATAAGCTAGAGCAGACAGTCTTTATCAAATGTGAGGGCGATTCTCACCTATCAATTATTTTTCTACGCTGTTGTCTGTAGGCTAGACTTTCAGAAGGGACCTCCCTTTTGGAATTGCAGTTCCAGAGCCTGAACTCTGTGAACCTTTTCCAAGTGCAGCCGTTTCAAAGGGATCACCCTTTGCACTCTTGTGAGCAGCCTTTGAGAGCGGTAGCGCGCTCAGTGCTCAACAGTGTAAAAATAGCTACCTGGGGTCACCCAGCAGAAAGGATAAAATAACAACCAAAAAAAAAAAAAAAATGATGCTCACGTTATGGAGGCAGGGAACGCTCTCCTTGCCTTCAGCCCTGATCCAGCTATTTTGAGACGTCACAGGGCAATCTGTTTACTATGCTTTGCCTCATGCCTCTCACCCCTGCCCCCTACAAAAAATATTCACCAAGCCAATTAAAGTTAAAAATCAACTACTTTAACCACAGGAAATGACCAGTCAGCCACAGAGGTCAAAATTGAAAAACTACCATCAATCAATGACTTGGACAGCATTTTTGGCCCCGTGTTATCCCCCAAGTCTGTTGCTGTTAATGCTGAAGGAAAGTGGGTCCATTTTTCTGATACATCCCCGGAACGTGTTACTCCAGAGTTGACTCCAAGGGAAAAGGTGGTGTCCCCACCAGCTGCATCAGACAACCCATCTGACTCCCCAGCTCCGGGCCCCCCGGGCCCTCCTGGCCCCCCAGGACCCTCTGGTCCTCCTCGCAATGTACCGTCGCCGCTCAATTTAGAAGAAGTCCAGAAGAAAATCGCTGAGCAGACCTTCATTAAAGATGATTACTTAGAAACAATCTCATCTCCCAAAGATTTTGGGCTGGGACAGAGAGCAACCCCACCTCCCCCACCACCACCCACCTACAGGACTGTGGTTTCATCCCCTGGACCTGGCTCGGGCAGTGGTACGGGGACCACCAGTGGTATGTCTTACTGTTTAAATGTGCTTCATGTGACCGGGAATGGCCGTGGCTGCTGCAGTGTGAGCAACACCCTCCTCCTGCCTGGCAGTTGGCTTTAGAGCTTCAGCCATCCCTCCTTTGGTTTGGGTGTTCTGAGGCCCCATGGCATGTCCTAGTGCATCGAATGCTAACCATCATAGTGCCAGTCTGTGATGTGTTCTGCCTTGCACCCCCAGTGCGCCTTAGGAGCGCCCTGCCTTCCACCCTGCTGTTAGGAAGTGCATAGTTTGTAAAGGAAGCTGCTTTATCATTGTTTGGACCTCAGGAATGTTCTAGAAAGGCAGATTTCCTAGCCAGTGAGTTTCATGTTAAGTGTCTAATTTCCCTGTCAGATGCCTGTACAAGAAAGTTTTTTAGTTTGTTTTGTTTTGTTCTCAGCTTTATTGAGATATCATTGGCAAAATTATAAGATATTTCAAGTGTACAATGTGATGACTTGAGATATAGATACAGATATATATATATATATATATATATATATATATATATATACATATATATATCTCAAGTGAAAGGATTCTTCCCATCGAGTTAATTATCACATCATGTATTTACCTTTGTGGGGGGTTTGATGGAGGGAGGGTGAGAACATTTAAGCTCTATTCCCTCAACAAATTACAATTATACAATATGGCGTCATTGATTATACAATACAGTGTTATAGTCACCATGTTATGCATTAGCTCCTCAGACTGAAACTGAAAGTTTATACTGTTTTTTCCCAAGGGTCCTAATTTTGGTAGGTAGGTCAATGTGTTCTTTCTTTTTCTACTTTTTTTTTCTTTTTCCTTTCTTTCTTTTTCTGTAGGGGGAGAACCATGTTAACCCCTCTAATTATTTCAGAAAAAAAGAAGTTGGGTTTGAAAAGGAGATTTTTAGGGGATAGCAAAAAGAATGCACCTTACTATATCTGCAGTGTGTCAAGCTGCACTGAAGACAATTTATTCTCTGATTTTATTTTGATAAGCTCATCAATCTGTGAAGTCAACTCTAAGCATGGTGACAGGTGATGGAGAAGTCTATCAGAAATGGACATTTGGGACTCTGTGCAAATGTTGATGTTGAATCTGACATTTTGATTTCCCTTCTTCGAAGCTTCATTTTGAGTTCCCATCCTATAAAAGGAAGGCAACACCTGCCATGCACAGTGAAGAAAGATCAAGATTTTCTAATGTCTCTTCTTCCATATTTTTTCTTCTACTGGTGCTCATACTGATCTGACAAGGACTCTCCCACCCCTGGGGTCTTCCCTCCTGTGCCTGTGGGTTCAGTGTAGGCACCTTCTGAGTGCCGTGAGTTTTTTGTTTTTCATTTGTTTTGGAAGAGATGACCAAGTTTATGCTATTTCGATCCAGTAAAAGACAGGAAGGAAAGATATTTTTCTCTACTCTCGTAGTCATTAATCACTGCTGCCTCTTTCATTGGAGTAGTTCAGTGCTTGCTGTGTTTGAAAATTCCTGTGCTCCAAGCTTCCAGTCTGATCAAGGAGAGGGCTGGAGAGTCACCTATACCCCACACAAAATTGATATTTTATATCACTGCATGTGCCCCAGGTGCCTTCCTCCCAAAAAAGGAGAACTACCTGATACACAAATAAATTTGGGGAACATTGTGTTAAAACAAAATCAGCAGGTTTCTTTACCATAGGACTTCTGAGAGCCTTTAATTTGCCAGTAATAGCAGCTATAGTTTCTTCTCCTGGGTTTCATCTAAATCTTTTGTGTACATAACTTCATCCTTACAGCAACCCCATGTGATAAATGCCCTCTTATTTCTCCTATTTCACAGCTGTGTAAAGTTGGGAAAACTGAGGTTCAGAGGTGTCAAGTAATTTTCCCAAGTTTACACAGCTACAGGTGATAGACTTGGGATACTCAGTCATACTCAGGTCTGTCTGATTCTAAGCCTGTGTTCTTAACCCCAGGGCTCTCCAGGCACTCTTTTAAAGTTTAGTTATAAAATATCCCACACTTATTTGACCACCGATATCCACCTATCCTGCCCTGTGTCATCAACAAGATCACCAACAATTCTCTCAAAACCCACTCTTTCTGCTCCTCTCGATAATTCTGGAGGGTTAGAGCACCCGCCTTCACCCTCTGTTACATTTTTAGATCATTTTGGGGATATAAGCCTCCCTACTTATCTGTAAAGGTAATAAAAAGACCCTACTTAAAGCCTTTTATTTCAAACTTCAAACCTGTCTACTGTCAAAGAGGGGAGTGCTTCCAGAGCCTTCTATGGTGCTCTATTCCCAGGGTGAGGCTCTCAGTCTTCTGAAAAGACTTCTAGGGAAATAACCCCTTTGTTCCAGTGGTGGGCCATTGTGCTCTCCTCGAAATGAACAGGTTCAGCTGGGGAGAGGGAGAACAGGGCAGAGTTGTCACTCATCTGCTTCCTCCATCACCTTCCACAAGACTCTGGGAGACATTTAATTGATTTGACCAGTGATCTAATGAGTGAAGAAGGGAGAGTTGGCTTTCTTTCTGAAATCTTTGAGAATTTTGCTGTCATCTCTATGTTTAGCTTCATAAATTATTTGAAATTATTTTTAGGTGTTACCAGTAAAGACTATTGATTCTTAATAATTGAACTGGGGAAAAAAATATACTTTGCTGGTAAAAGATTGAATTTTTAAGTGGAAGATTGAACTGGGTCAATGAAGCTCATGAATAAATAAAACTTTGCACAATTATCTCCTTAATTAAGTCCCAGTTTATTTTCCATGTAATGTTTTATTGATGGAATACACACAGACTAGAAGAAATATAAATTTATGATTAAAACAATGGGAGATGGCCTCATGTTTTAAAGATTAGCAATGCTTCTCAAGACTTTCTTTTTATAACACTTAGCCTGATGAGACTAGCTTTTCCTGTATACCTCAAACTATATTTAACTGGGTACCATTATGCTCAATTTTAAAATTTCATTCACTTGGTCACTGACCAAGTGTAGACATTACACTCAGCCTTGTGAATCAGTTGAGTTACCTGATGTCGAAAAGCAGTTGGAAGTTAAGAATTTGTTCCAAGAACTTCCATTTCCTTATGGCAAAGTTATAAATACCTAGTTTGGCCAGAACTTTGCTTTATTGGAAGGCAGATGATGATTCTCTTGGCAAAGGCCATTTCTTCTTCCTTGTTGGTGGTATGACAGGGAATGGGAGGGAGAAAGAGTTCTATTGGTCTATAGAGACCAGGTAAATAGAGGTGTCAGTAAAGATAGAGTGTTCAGTGCAACACTTTCCAATATGAGAAACTAAGGCATTATTGGNCAAAGGCCATTTCTTCTTCCTTGTTGGTGGTATGACAGGGAATGGGAGGGAGAAAGAGTTCTATTGGTCTATAGAGACCAGGTAAATAGAGGTGTCAGTAAAGATAGAGTGTTCAGTGCAACACTTTCCAATATGAGAAACTAAGGCATTATTGGAAGATGTTACACACAAACACGCGCCCACACACACACACACACACACACACACACACACACACACACACACATGTATGAACAAATAAGTGTGAGTTAACTGGGGTTGACCTAAACAAATATATTTCCTAACTACAAGTCTTTTAGAGTGGCAGAGTCCAAACAGGGAAGCCACTAGCCAACAAAGAGAGATGGAAGTTGAAGCAGTCATTATGTGGCTTTCAAGGGGCTACGAAAAAACTATGCTAGAACTTCAAGTGGAAGCAGCAAATGGGTTGAAAGCATGTCAATGACTGTCAACTTGTTTGAACTCACAAAACTGAAATAACATACAGGTGATTTTTAAAGTTAAACCTGAAACAGCAAGTGTCCAGGGTTTTTTCCAGCACAGCCCTTGTGAATAAACACTGCTTGTAGAAGAAATGAAAATATAATTCCAGATCCAAGAATGAGGATAGAGACCAACAAATAGTCTTCTAGAATATGAAACAATTGTGCAATCTCACAAAAGCATGGGATGCCTCAGTTCAGTTATAAAATTCCCCTCAGGCCTGTCTACCCTCTGCTGAACCTCAGGGTTCTGTTAAGAAGGTTTTGCTTCTTAAACACAGCCTCAGTGTCTTTGTAACTGCACAACAAATCTGTTAAATCCATCCAGTTAGGAAAAAGTGAAAGGAAAAGGAAAAGAGTTAACTAGCCACTTTTTTCTTTGCTTTTAGTCGTGTCTATATGAAAAGACAGTCTTTATCATCATAGTCAAAAACTATTCAGTTTTATTTTTGTAGCATTTTATAGTTTAATAAGCACTTGATAAGCATTTTCCATTTTGATTGTTACAACTACCTTCTAAGGTATAAATGTCTCATTTTCTAATATAAGAAGCTGAGGTTCAGAGAGGTTAAGATCCCCCAGCCGGTAAGAGGCAGGCAGGGCCAGAACTCAGATCATCTGCCTTTTCATTCTGGTTTTTTTTTTTCATTAACTTTCCCAACCATTACTGACAGTGATTTTCAAAACTTTCCTTCTTAGAACATGTAGAAAAAAGATAAGCAGCTGACCTTTTCCTGAGCTTGATTCAGAAGACTACTTCTTGGAAATAGACCCATGGATAGATATTTTGAACCATTCCTATGGTGTGGTTTCCCCGTGAAATAGAACCTAGAAAAAGCCCCCATGGAACTTCCTGACAAAGACTTTGTTGTTTAAAGGTTTATTTTCAATCTCTCTACTGTCACTTCTGCTTCCTTGAAAACATCTTGGGTGTCAATCTATTAAGTCAAAAGGAAACTTTGTAGTGGGACCTGTCAAAACACATCTTCTCTTTTTATTCAAGAAAAGATTAGCCAAAGACTAAAAATATTTACATTGAGAGAGATCTGCACGAGCTGCTCTTGCAAAAGTGAGAGCTGACTTTGTGCAAAATGTGGGACTTCACATTACATCTCAAGCTACAAGACGCTGCATTTATGAACTTGGGACTTGGACTTAAATCAACCATCTGAGTTATGGAACCTTGAGCAAGTTACCCAATATCTCTGAACTCTAGCTCTGATTGAGATAACTACAGTACATTCCTACAAAATTGAGTGTGGGATAAAATAAAATAATGTATGTGAAGTGCCTAGCATTGATCTTGGCCCAATAAAGTGAAAAGTAAGAATACAGAAAAAAAGTGATAGGGGTGGAGAGGCAGTAGAGGTAGGGATGGAGGTGGCAGTAATTTTAGTAAGGTATCACACTAATGAAAATACACATAGAATGAACAGCACAGAGAAACACAACACACTCAATATTTCACATTGTGTTTAAATAAGGGGAACAAGGTCTACGCCCCCCCCCCCAGGGACTTTCCTAAGATGAGAGCAGATTCCAAGATGATGGGTTTTGCTGTTCAACTTCAAAGCATTTTGGGAATCTGAAGATCAGGAGATGGAGAACAGCATCTTGCTGATCTAGGTTTCTCCAGAGAGCACAGTTTTGTGGCATGTTGGATGGGAGGAGAGGAGTGCGCAGTTATTTTCCTGAGGCAGGACTTCTTCGAATTTTCTTGGAATGATCTGATACCTGCGCTTCTAACCAAAGTGACAAAACCTCCTGAGTAGTTGGAACTTTTCTGAACAAGCACTGTTTGCAATATCAATCAGAATTTCTTCAGGTTTGGAGTCAAATAGTTTATCCATGCACCCCAGACATTCGGCTAAGGATAGACCAACCCCTGAGTCTCAAGACCCTACTGGTGTGCTGATTAGTGTGCATGCTGGCCTCTGTGAGTCTTCTGTGTTTCCCATGTTTGTCATTGACAGCCAGAAAAGTAAATCCAAGAGGCTCTTTTCAAAATCACCACAAAAATCATCATGGGCCAACTCTACATAGAACACATTCCTCCTAACCAGCCTCCTTCAAAAACTACAATCCTCTAAATTCAGCGTGATTCTGTTATTCAGATTCTAAATGCAAATTAGTCATGCAACACCTAATTTACTTTGTTATATTTTGTCCTTTGCTTACCATCAAGTGTTTACGTACACTTAATAAAGTTAGCATTCATATTTTAAAGCACAGTAAAAAGGATAATTCTTTTATACATGTTTAAGATATATATATGTATATATGTATATATATAATGTGGAAAAATCATTCACCTTCCTTTGAGGTCTAACCTCCACTTTCATCTTGGACATAAATTCTAATATGTAAAAACAAGAGAATTTATTAGACATTTGGTGTGCATGTGGTGAAAATGAAAGGTCCTCACTACCAGGCTGAAAGGGCCTGAAAGCGTACTTTCCATCACAGAGAATAATCGGATTTACCTTTCACTGGGTGTCACATGACAACAAAAGGCAATAAGCTTCAGCTTCTGCCGTCAACTCTAATTCAACTGAGTGATTTTTTTTTCTTTATTTAAAAAAAAAGAAAAAAACACACATACACACTAGATGCTAGAGTGTTGAGTGTACTAACTGCTGGGGTGAAGAAAAGTGTCTGGGACTGGCGCTGTACTGGGTAGAAGGGGAAGGAGGAATCCGCCATGACAGCTCTTGGCCACGCGTGTTTCCGGCCACTGTTAATACCAGCTTGTTTTTCAGGTGCGTCATCTCCTGCTCGACCAGCCACTCCCTTGGTTCCCTGCAGCAGCACTACCCCTCCACCACCTCCTCCCCGGCCTCCATCTCGGCCAAAGCTACCTCCAGGAAAACCTGGAGTTGGAGATGTGGTATGTTCCCTTCTGCCCTGGCTTGCTCAGAAACTCATGGTGAGAATGACAAACAGAAGCCAAAATATTGCAAATTAGGCTACCTCGATGGCCTCGGATCACTTGTACAAATGGCCCTGACAGGTGGCATCTGAAAGGCAGTCACTGCAGCATGGGTGTACATTTCAGTCCTCCCTCAATCTCTACCATCTTTCAAGCCGAGGTCTAAAATGGTAGGAAGAGGAGACTGGGGTTCTCAGTTCTGCTACAGTGTGTCTGATGCAAATTAGTAATGCTCAATTGTGCTAAGTCCTTTAGAAAGAGAGGGGTTTCTTTTCACCCTATTTATCTGGTTTGGGAAGACTCCAAGAGAGGGTAGGTCCTGGTTTCCATCCCCAGACTAAGAGAACTTATTGGTGATAAGCACACCATGTGAACATAGAGGAGGGTGGTAGCCTGATAAATTTGTTCCAGAAGTTCCTTGCATCATGTTTTAAGGCTGAAGAGGTGGCAAACATTCTGTGTGAACAACTAAGAGACTTCTGGAAGAGGACCATTTCTCTGCTATCCACACACAGGAGTCACAAACTGATGATGTCCATAATATTTGGTTTAGCTAGCACAGTTGAGTATACTATATTTAAATATGGTTAAATGGGTATGAGCTATCACAGGAGGTTACCTGCTCACCATGGTTTATGAGTCCTCTAGCTCCATCCACAAGCCCCTGTAGAAACAGAATCAATTTCAAGATAAAAATGGTGTCACCTATACTCTTCTAAGAACCCGAGTTGTCATATCCAGGGCTGGAAGATGTCAAAAACTTGGGACAAGTGTATCTAATTTTCTTCTCTTTTCTTTTTCCTGCAGCCCAGACCTTTTAGCCCTCCCATACATTCTTCCAGCCCTCCTCCGATAGCACCCCTTGCCCGAGCTGAAAGTACCTCTTCGATATCGTCCACCAATTCCTTGAGCGCAGCCACCACTCCCACAGTTGGTAAAAATTATCTCCTGTCTTTTAATCTGTTTGTTGTTTTGACTGGCTATTTTTTATGATCTGAAAACCTCAAGGCCCTGTACTTCTGGTTGAAATTGTTTTGCTCTTTGTTCTGCTACTATCAGCTGACTCTTTTCCTAAAAGCACCTTCTCAGCAAAGGAGGCGATATGCTTCAACTAAACAAATAAACAAATAAAAGAACATTAACACCTGTATTTTGCAGGAATTCTCTTATGCTATTCCATACAGAGCTACTCATAAAAGTAAAGAAGAAATCATCCAATAAGGTCCTGTAATTTACATATTATTTCTATAATAAAAATAGTCTCCTTTGAGGAGGAATGTTTATTTAAGTTCCAGTCATGTACCACATGAGAAATCACAAAATTCAAATCTTTTATTTTCTTAAAGCTTTCATTTCTTCATCACTTTTGGTTGTCCTTATGTTGACAGATGGTATAAGTGTTGGCATTGTGGGACTTGAGCAAACTTTTTGACATTCTTTTCTAGTGCTTTTCTGTGATGTGTGGTCAGTTTTCCCTGAGAAATAAGTCAGTGCTGGCATTTTCAGTAAATGCCTTTGTGCCTCTTTCCTTGTGGTGTGATGGAAGTCAGGAGTTCAGAATGGCTGCTCAGCTGGATGGTTCTCCCAAGTTTAAATGCCTCATTTTGCCTGGAGCATCTTTCTTCTTCCTAAGACTGATCTCGCTCTACACCTCTTTACCGGTCTTCCGTAAGCTGCTGCCTCTCTCCTGTTTGCATGGTATCTCTGACCCGGGGCTCTGCCCTTACATTTTCTCCCATTGTCTTCCTTTATGGTCTGAATTGCCCTCCAAGTTGTCCATATTGTAAACCAGCTGGCCCATCCTGCATTGCTGGGAGACTCATTAGCTCAAAGCTAAATAAATCGCTGTCAGAGTTGTCCTTGGGAGAAGTACTTTGATCAAAGCCTGAAGCTCTTCTGGAGAATTCCCTATTTTCCCAGGGATATGAATGAAGGTTTGCCTCGTAGGGGTCCCAAAGAGAATTTCAACTATATCATTTGTTCTGTATTTTTAATCAGACCAGCCCCAAACAGTCCTTCAAATTTGGTGAAAATATAGCCAGTTATTCATTAACAGATATTTAACATTATTAATATAGCCAACTCTGTTTCTCTCTGCATCATCCTTTGAAGTTATTCGGGGATTCCTGCTTTTGTTTTTTAAGATTTTATTTATTTATTTGACATAGAGAGATTACAAGCAGTCAGAGAGGCAAGCAGAGGGAGAGGGGGAACCAGGCTCCCCGCCGAGCAGAGAGCCTGATGCAGGACTTAATTCCAGGACGCTGAGATCATGACCTGAGCCGAAGGCAGAGGCTTAACCCACTGAGCCACCCAGGTGCCCCTCAGGGCTTCCTGTTTTAAGAGGCCATTAGGTCAGTTCTCTCTGGAGTTTTTTGTTCTTTTTTTTTTCTGTAATGTCCCAACTTTTTTGAACACTCTTTAATACTCCTGATTGCTATAGCCATTTCGCCCTCTTGCTCTGTTTTTGTTTTTGTTTTTGTTTTATTTGGGGCTTTTGTTTGGGGTGGGTTTTTTCTCAAGATCATTTGCCCCACCTACTCCATGTGATTTTCCTGGTTGGTCAGAGAGGAAAGTAAGAAGCATAAACTCTCCCTCAAAAAGCAGACCTCAACTGACCTCAGACGACTGACTAACGTATTCTTTAAACTCATTGAGATTCATAGAGAAAATGACACACACAGAGAATTTGAACTGTGTCCATGTTTTATACAATGTGTTTTTATACTCCCTGCCACAGAAATCTCAAATCCTGGCCAGTGACTTTGATTCTTACCACAAGCGGTATACCAGTATGCATTCTTTCAAGACGAATGACAGAGGGGTTAAAAAAATATATATATATATATATATATATATATATATATATATATATATATATATATATATACATACATATATATATACATACACATACATACATACATATATATATATATGTATATATATATATGTATATATGTAGTGCCACCTAAGAGGATACTCACATTGCTTCATTGCTGAGGACCATTCTGATTTAATTTATTT
The DNA here is from genome assembly GCA_002007465.1 of Ailurus styani. Classification (NCBI taxonomy): domain Eukaryota; kingdom Metazoa; phylum Chordata; class Mammalia; order Carnivora; family Ailuridae; genus Ailurus; species Ailurus styani. The sequence goes on along the minus strand of LNAC01000132.1, from coordinate 2,216,285 downwards.
GGTTCTGGAGTTTTTTATTTTTTGTTTGTTTTTTGGTTTTCCTCTTCCTCATGCTCTGTTCTTTACTTCCTACTGCTGTGCGTCACCTGACAGCCACTTCCCTCTGAAGTAAATGCCTTGTCAGATGGCTGCCCAGCAGCTGCTATGTATTGCTGTTTATCTCTTTTTGGAGAGGCTGTGCTTTGGCTGTTCAGCACCAAGGGGCTGACTATTCATGACTGACTTGGAATGTCAACTTTATGCTGTCAAATGGCTTGTGGGGGATAAACAATTTCAGCAGCAAACTTTTGAGATCGGTGGCTCAACATTTCCCTCCTACCACACAATACTTTTCTGACATTTGCTATGACATCCGAGTCAAAACTAGGGCAAGTGTGGTGGAAACTTTGTACGTATTTACTTGTACTTGCTTATCGCGAAGTGGAATGTAATCCAAGGACTAAACTTTTAAGAGCAAGTCTAATCATCCCACGCAACAATTCCTGCAAGAATATGCCCCCAAAACACTTTGGACATAAAATCTTTCATGAAAGCTATGATTATAAAGTGGTAAATCTGATGCCACACCTGAAAACAGTACTTTCTGTGTATCACCACACTCAAATAATGAAGAATCCTGCTGCAACTATATATTACTGAATTTAAGACACCTTCCATCAGAGGATACACTATTATTTTATATATGACTAAGAAAGGGAGGGGAAAACTGCCAAGTAGGCTAAGTTGCAATGCTTTCTTATGACATTGATTTTAAGTCCCATTCCAATTCCAGAGATGTTAAATGTGAAAAAGTACACAAATCAGAATCAATGAAATATAGTACACTCCTTTTGCACTAGAAACACTCATAAGCACTTCTGACATTTGCTATGACATCTGATTTGATTTTTGGGGGGAAAATCCTACTAATATTATGGGACTAGAGAAAATGTTTAAAATTATTCTAAGAAATAACCAAACTCTTAGACATTTAGAGATAAACAGAGTTACCTCTCACTTCAATATCCATTTTCCTTACTGTTTTTCTTATTTCTATGGATGTGAGTCAGGTTGTTGTTGTTGTTTGTTTTTGTTTTATTTTTCTTAGATTGCAAAATCTTTCTTTGGTACCCCAATGCAGTAACAATACCACAAAGACAATTTTTTCATTGTTAAATGAAAAAATATATATTATTAAATATATTGTTAATTATATTCCAATTTCAACTGTATATTTAACATCCTCTCAGAAATCTGAATGAATGAAAAGTAACCATTTACAGGCACCAAAGGAAGTAGTAGGTGGATTTTGATGTTTCCTTTGATGTAGAATTCTGAGCAAAAGTGACTTATATTTAGTACTGGAATATTAGCTGTAGCATCTAAATCTTAAAATATTTTATCCAAGTCTTTCTCCCTCCAGGCTGGGTGGCAATTCTGAATTGGATAAACATTTTTTTAAAAATACTTGTATTAATGCCAATTACTCTGCACAGAAAGACCTTTGGTGATGGATATTCCTGGTCTCAACGAAAAATTCCCACATTTAATTTTAGTCTTTTTTTTCTTTCTATTATACACACACACACACATATATATGTATATGCACACACACACACATACACACACACACACATATATATGTGTGTGTGTGTATATATATATATATATATATATATATTTTTTTTTTTTTAAAGACCTGTCTCTAGTTCTGGCTTCCCCATCCCATATCAATCTGAGGCAATTTCCTAGTTAGTTCCTAAGGAAATTTTTTTCTTCTGTACTTAATTTGAGTGTTGCCCTTATTTAAAGCAAGCACAAAGCTATCCAATAATTCACCTTTTAAGTTCCCCAATCTCATTATGATGTTTTCTTTGAAGCCCTCTATGTCCACAACCACCATAAAAAAAAATTATGACCATGTTATTCAGCTCCGTGAACTATTCTTTTGTAACTTCAATTCAAAAAGCAAATGGCAATATTGGAGACCCGTTTTTTTTGTTGTTGTTTGTTTGTTTGTTTTTGGTTTTGGTTTTGGTTTTGGTTTGGTTTTTTTGGTATGTGAATTCTTGCCTTCTATTCTTTTTTTTTTAAGTTTTTTTCATTTTAATCCCAGTATAGTTAACATACGGTGTTATATTAGTTTCAGGTGTACACTATAGTGATCAACAATTCTATACATTACTCAGTGCTCATCATGATGGAGGCTCCTCATTTTAAGGAAATTGTATATACGAAGTTAGTTCTTCAAAGGAAAGAAATATCCTCCATCATTTCCCACTAACAGGTATGAAAGGGTATTGTAACATTCAGTTACTGCCAAGATAACTGTTTTGCTTCATATTTTCTGGACAGATTATGGAGTGTCCTTCTTAATGCCCTGTCCTGTTCCTCTCCTATAGACATTATACACATTGCACTCACTTGTTCTAGCCACCAAGGAAGCCACCTATATAATAAATACTGATTGACAGGTGCTATCCTAGAACCTTAAAAATTGACAAAGAAGTACTTTTCCTGCTTTACTTCCTAAGTCTAGGAGGCAAGCCAGTGGAATATTTTTTCCAAGAATCATGGTTTACAGAATAATTTTACTACCCTCATCAATTTCCTTATTCTCTCTACATTGTAGGGAGGATTCTCCCTTACGGGTCTTTGTACAGATTTCATTCAATTCTTAATTTAAGTTGTAATAATACTCTTAAGACTGTGGAATCAAGCACTTTTTTTTTATCACAAAGAATAGAACTCCAATTACCTGCATTTGTTAGTTGGTGAGAAAGGAGACCATGTGCAAAGATCTGGAACAGTTGGAGTCCAGAGCAAATTGTTGTGATCAATTTACAAAGACATTTGGCCATAGCTGGATACCATAGCCAAAGATCGGATTGCAGTAATGTTGTCCAAAATTAACAGGCCATAACTACTAACAATGGGTTCAAGGCAAACTGAATTTGGATACTGATGCGTTTGAAATGGGATACTTCATTCAGCGACCTCAGATTTATACTGTTGCTTTTTTATAGTCTCGTTGAAATTTACTCTTGCCCATTGGGGCAGGGAGAAGTTATATTCTGAGTGATCCTGTGTACCAAGAGGTTCTATTGATGGTCATATGTCTGGCCACTTGAGAACTGTGTCTGAGTGAAATTCACTTACACAAGTCAATTACTAATGATAGTGCCTTTAACAACTCCCTGAAAAGGTGGGGGTGTGATTTCTTCGATGGAGCTGACTTCAGCCAAATTCACAGATGCTGAAAGCTGGCATTTTAAAATTTTTAATTTTTTCTCATAGAACCATCATAAAATAAGCACATCACTTGTCTTGTACCCTCTCATCTTTATCCCAGTGTATTAGGTTTTGTTTCCTTTTTCCATTAATATCATTTCTGTATCAGTGACGTGTACTGCTTGATTTCATTTGGGATTTGTATTTGTGTTTTTGTTTTCCATTCCTTTATATTTCTTTGGTTCATAGTGTCAGAAGATGATGTTTTTTATGACAAACTGCCCTCGTTTGAAAGGCGCTGTGAAACGCTGGCAGGTATGGTGCTAGCCAAGTGATCTCTAGATATCTAGACTTTAAAAATCCAAGCCATTTTGCCATCTGAATGCTGTAAACTTCATGGACATGCTACTCACCTCATGAGTGTCTGGTGCTTCTCAGAAGCACCCTGTCTACTTATTGTTCATCGTGGAACTCATGCCATCAATTTTTTTTAAGTGAACATATTAAAAAGCAGCAGATTGCATGACAGTTTCTCAAAAGGTTTGAAAAAGGTGAGATGCCACTGCTTTGTGAATTTACAAAGGAAGGAATAATTTAACTGCTCAGAATTACATGTCCGGTGACTGCTTTTTTGATTTAAAATATAATAGAACACCATCAGTAATCTTGTTTTCTCTTTGGTACATAGGTAAAGGGTGTTTTGTGTCTGGATGCCAAAGGTGATTCCAGGGGAGGGGACGGAAGATGCGTGACATCTTCCATGAACTTTAATTGATATGCAATGCTGTTGTCATTTAAAACCTAAGCTAAGTCTGACATAACCCGTAACACCCAGTTTATCTTTTTGAAAATATAGAAGGGGATGACATTGAAGATGAAATGGATACAGCAATTGCTGAATGACCGTTTGCCCTAACTAGTGCAGTTAAAATATGCTGACACCCCTGCATGGCCAGGAAGACTTCCGCTCCATGCGCTCAAGCACCGAGTATCAAGCTACCAACAACACGTGCCCATCCCTCTAGGCCTCCATAGCTTTGCTTTTGCTTCCTGTTTCCCAAACTAAAAACCAAAACCAAAACATAGACTGCCAGCCATCCCTTCCTCCTGCACGCTAATGGCATGCAGTGCCTCCGCCCTCCCCCACAGTGAGATTAATGACCTGTAACTCATACTGTGTCCTTCTCTCTCCCTCTCCTTAACCTTTCCCATCCCGCTTCAACTCCTGGCCATACAGAGAATGAACAGCCTTCCCTCGTTTGGTTTGACAGAGGAAAGTTTTATTTGACTTTTGAAGGTAAGTAGTACATAGCATACCAGATTCTAGTTTATTCCCCTCATCCTTTTTTTTCCCATCTGCATTTCCAAATCCCAGTTCTCTTCAAAAGACCTGGTCTCACCTTCTATATACAAATGCTATGGCTACTTAGAAAATACAAAATACTAAAGAAAATATGACATGAATTTGGTTTGTATGGGATCTTCAATTTTTCATATTAAAAGAAAAATCAAGCCAATTTTCAGTCAATATTGGTTACTTAATTAACGGTGTTAAATTGAAACAAACAAACAAAACAAAATGAACAAACACCTTTTTTCGCCAAGGAACTTAACTCTGTCAACCAGGGCTCTTTCCTGACTCTTTTGCAAATGCAAGACGACAAATGTAAGGACGTTTTTGGTTGGAATTGGCATTTAATTTTGTTTTGGATAACTAATATGTCAGATACGACATCCGTTATTGTAAAACATAATATGTATACATAGTCTTATGACAAGGAATGCTGCATAGGAGGTCAGAAAAATGAGGAAAAGAGCAAAAAGGAGTATTGTAGTAAATTCTGTTTGCATCTACTGAAATTGCAACTGACATGGCTGTAGGAAAATGGACAACTATCACTGGACTTGCCATTTTAGAAGATTAAGGTGAATTTACATTAATATAATGTCAGATATTTAACCTCAGTGTTGGGTAATTTGTTATATTCTGAATTAAGGATTAGCATTCTTCTGTTTTATGTTAAATTCTAAATCATTTTAACAGGCCAGGCATTTGACTAAAAAATCCTATTTAAGCTAATTGTGGGGAAAATTTAAGTAATTTAATTTAATTGTGGGCAGTCTCACCCATAAATATTTGTCACTTAAGCCCCTACTTTCTGCCATTTTAAATAACTAAATTTTGGATCAAAAGTTGGCCAAAATGTATTCTACTCTAGAGTCGAATCTAAACGTTGAACTTGTCTTTGTGTTTCATGACAGCAAAAACAACTTTCCTAACTTGAGTGTGTGTTTTATCGCAATTTAAAAAATCAGAATGACTGATAGGGATTTTTAAGTAGTTTGTGGGGTGTGGCTTTTTTCTCAGTGGTGAATTTTCTCTGCAAGATGGTCCTAGAGGTGGAAGCCCTTAGCTTGGAGTAGCTTGGGTAGCAGCAGAAAAATGATCTGATTTAAAGCTTTCCAAATACCTGATGTCCTGTCCTGGCTCAGGTGGAGGACAGGTGGAGAGGCAGTCTTCAGGGGAGGATGCACGTTTCCTACATGATGTCAGAAGTCTTCATCACCTCGGGTCCTTACTTTTGTAATAACCAAGATGCAAAATCCACAAACTTATGACCTTCTAAACTTTCTCTTTGAATCAGATGGAATTAAGAGGTGCCCAGGTGTCTTTTTACTAATCAGCACATCTCAAAAGTAGAGGCTATGGTTGAATAGGTTGGTAATCTCAAAGTATAGCAAATACTTGCCTATGTAAAGGCTCTCTCTCGGGTTCAGGCTGACCACAGCAGAATAGCTTACCCTATTTTAACGAGGAAATTGGACAATACACTACAGTCAACCCTGCCTCAAGTAATTGCGCTCCACAAAAAAACAATTTCCATGGTGTTTGTTGTTTACGTTTGTTTCGGTTTTAGAGTATCTAATGACTCGTTTGCTCGTGTTTGAGTTTGGGTTTCTTTAAATAGAGAGATTTTTTTTTTTGAAGGTACCTATCTAAAGACAATTTTAGCTTATTGGTTTGTTTGTTTTTAAAATATATATTATCAATCGAATATAAGTATTAGTAACTGTGTGGAATAACAATGTGAACTAATTTTTTTCATTTTAGGGTAATATAATTATATAGTATAAAACATAATAGTAGGTATCTAAAGTTGGTAACATAGCCATTCTAATTAGTAAGATCTGAATTTCATAAGCATCTTGATTTAGACCAAGAGAAGTCCTGTAAGAAGGTGTTTTAATAGAAACAAATCAGAATCTCTAGTACGGTGACACCTTCATCTTAGACTATGCGCAAGTCAAGGAAGTATAGAAAGGGCTTCTGGAGGGACTCTGGGGGCAGCCATATCACAAATATATGCTCCTATTTATCTCATTAAGAAATGCTTATGCAGATAAAAGTACATTAAAATGAACTTCAGGACTCAGAAGAAACTAAACATGACACTTCACCGCCTGAGCAAGAATGGCTGTGTTTTAAAAATAGAGAAGGATAGGGTGCCTGGATGGCTCAGTTTGTTAAACATCTTAGTTTCAGCTCAGGTCATGATCTCAGGGTCATGAGATCGAGCCCCACATCAGCTCCATGCTCAGTGCAGAGTCTGCTTGTCCTTCTCCCTCCCGCTCTGCCTCTCCCCCTTTGCTCTGCACACCCAAAATAGGTAAATAAATAAATAAATAAATAAATAAATAAATAAATAAAACCTTTAAAAAAAAGAATGGAGAAGGTCTGTTTTCACCATTTATGTGCATTAGCCTCAGGTATTTTTAGCTAGTGCAAGCTGGAAGGATTCTTTTAACTTTCTGCTGTGATAATAAATGACATGGAAATCACCTTGAGAATAGTGCCCCTACACAAATTGTAAACTATAAATGGGAAGTCATTCCACATGTTCTATCGAATAGCACTTCTAGCATATTATTCTAGGGCAACCACATTTGTTATTATTCACATTATCATTTTCTTCATTTCTTCATTCAGGGAATACAGAATAAGACTTCCTATTTATTGACATCTAAATAGTGTTTTTATAGTGTTGAAAACCTTAGCTGGTCTCATTCATTGCTTTGTTCTTACAGTACTCTAGCCATTATAGTTATTCAGTAAGTGTTTGAGGCACTAAGGAACCGACCAACTAACTAATGAACATTGGCTTATGAATTATTTGGAGACAAACATGATATGCTTCACACTTTCAAATATGATTTAACAAGAAAGATAAAAAAGTGTTAAACAATGGTTCTAACCCACAAAAAGTTCTGAAGATTTTCTTAGTGTTTCACTTTGACAAACAATTTTAGTAATATATTAACCTATTTAAGTTGGGTTTAAAAAAAAATAAAGGTTGCAAAAGGTAATAAATTAACTCATCCAAGAGTATATCCTACTGAAGCTATCAAGTATTCTTCTGAAATGGAAGGAAGGGAAAGATATTCCATGACAAGTAGAAGATGTGACTATTGGACATTTAAACAAGTCCTTAGAGCATTTTTAACATAAAGATGTTTCCAGAAATTTGCTATCCCTCAACTTGATTAGCTTATTTAACTACAAAATCATCTTGTATCTGGTAGTGAAAAACAAAAAACCTTGTATCCATTCTTAAGTGTCCTTGTGTCTGAATATCATCTCCATCCTCTGTGCATACAGCCTCTTGCACACCCTTCTCTAGACTGTTCTTTGCTCCTGCTATTGCTCTCACCCCATCACGCCTTCAGGAATGTCACATCCTTAGCAACACCCTCCTCTACATTCGCAGGCTCTATGCCAACCTCGCCCACCTGTTTCCTTAACTGAATCCCTGCTCTCTTCAGAGACCATCACTTCTGTAGCACTCTCCCTGAAAAGTTCTCCAGTCTTCTGAAGGCCCTATGTCATGGGGCTACGAGGCTCTGTTTGAATTCTCCCAATTGCCTGTTGCCACTTCCAGACCACCTCCTTGGTGGTCTTGTGTGCAGCCCACCTGATAATTCCACTGCCTACCACTCCTTCCTGCCATCCACTGCTGACCCAAATTCTTCTGCATTTAACTGCAGGCTTAGAGATTCAGGAAGCCCCTTTTCACCCTCTTCTTCACCTTGCTTCCTAGCTTTATCCTATGACATAGATTGATGTGGATGACCTATCCAATACCCTGGTTTTAGGGCCTCTTTGACTTCTTCAGCTCCAACACACTTTTTCTCCACGCTACTCAGTAATCCACACCTCTGGCCACATCTTAGATCTTGGAAATGGCCCCCACTGGCAAGTGTCATCTTGGCTATTTCATAGCCAACAATTTATCATCCTTTCTGTATACCAAGGACTAGATTAGGCAATGATTTTTTTCATTTAACAAATACGAATTGAGGAGTACTGTGTGCTAGTACTCTAGAAGCACTCCCAAGTATGCAGCAAAATGGAAAATTATCCCTGTTGCCATGGAGATTACATTCCAATGTGGAGGGTCAAAAATAAGAAGTTAAATAAGTAAAATATATAGCATGGCCATGTTAGTAAGTTCTCCAGAGAAAAATAAAATAAGGAAACATACTCCCAGTGGAGCATATTGGAGATTGAAATTTTAAATAGGGGAACCTGAGGGTATGAAAGTAATGGGTCATAATAAATATTATTTGAATGCTTCACTATGTGTAAGGTACATTCCTGTATTATGTCATTTCATCTGCACCACTCACTGATGAGGAAATTAAGAGTCAGGGAATATATGTAACTTTCACAGGATCTCTCAGCCAGGAAGAGGCACAGTGGGAATTTGAACCCAGGTGACCTGGCTGGAGACCGAGGATGATGCTCTGCTCGGCATACATGACCTCATTCAGTCTTTGCAGCAGCCCCTTGAGGTCAGGGGTTCTGGAGGGTTCCCAAATCTCCTGATTACCTCAGCTCTCCATTTCCCTAACTATACCTTGTCTTTGACCTCACGTGTCTCATGTCCAGCCCATGCTCATTGCAGTGGCACTACCTGCCATCCTAGTTCTTTTCTAGACCTCCTGGAGGAAAAATATGTTTCTGTAATAACCTTAATTAAGGTTATTTCAACAGCAGCTACATTTTCCTCTTTGGAATTATGTTGTCTATGTGAAAAAAAATTAACTCTTGGACACTTTAAACTTCTGACCTCCTTCATCAGGGTTTTAAATATCCCTACTTGATAATTGGTAAGACACAATCATAGTCATGGACCACTCAACCTTCTTTACCCTGTCATAGTAATCACATCCTGTAAGAAGCAAACAGGTCAAATTTTTCACATATGGCCAGAGGATATTAGTTTATTCATCTGAGAGTCACTAGGAAAAGGAAAATTGGAAGGTGTGATCTGTTTTCTGGGGAGCAACTGTTTTCTCTAAATTTCTCTAACTGTCCCCACCCCACCGTAGGTAGGCCCTTTTCAGTCAACGATGCATTGAATCCCCACTTCTGCAAACCACAGTGTTAAGTACAACCAGGTTAAGAAAAAATGTATAGAAACATAAAAAGCAGTGATGCAAGACCATCTTCATTAAAAATGTGAAAGTCACATTCCCTAGATATTCTGAATGTTTATATGGAAACTGTATGGTAAATATAACATGTAAAATCCTTTCTATTAATAACTGAAGGTCACAGAGAGTTTTTTGTAAGTAGCCTAAGCCTATTAAGAGCCAAGTGAGGCTGAACCTGCAAAATGTTCTACCAGGCAGATGTGCTGAGGGTTTCAGAATTCACCTTGCTGCTTCATAAGAAATTAGTTCGCCAGTTCTGAAAATCTCCAGAGTGACAGACCTGCTGATATTTCACTTGGGTTCTCGCTCTTTGAGGCAGTTGCCCTGTCTCACTCATGTTTACTGTATGGCTGGCATGTTGAACATTGGCCAGGAAGTCCGTGAAGGAAAGAAGAGAAAGAAGCCTCTTTCTCTACACTACTCACAACACTTCCGACAGCAGGTGTACGCGTTTCCCCCCTTACCCTAAACAATTCTGACACTAACAACCTGGAGTTAGTGCAGACCCCGCAGATTAAGGTCTCAGTCCCACAAGACGGCTCCCCCACTTCAGATGCCAACTGCAAGTCTCAGGTTTTGTTACCTGTTCTTCTAATTGACCAGCTATAAATTGAGGGTTCTTACGAGTGCCCATCTTGGGTTTAGTAATTTGTGAGAACAGTTCACAGAACTGAGCTTTACATTCTATCACCTGTTTATTATAAAAGCTACAACTCAGGAACAGCCACATGAAAGACATACATGGGGCAAGGTTTGGGAGAAGGGGCACAGAGCTTCCATGCCCTAAGTATGCCACCCTTCTAGTACCTTGATGTGTTCACCAAACTGGAAGATCCCCAGAAGTCCACCTTGGGTTCTGTACCCAGGATGCATTTGTTTATTATGTCTGCTATTTTCCTTGTCTCCAAAGTAATCTTTCTGGTCTCTGGTAGTGAATAAGACTGGGAGTTTTCTCTTGTATTTCCATCAGGCTCACTTAGGGCCAGAAGAGTCCTAAATGCACAGTTGTTTCTGAATGTGTCCCTCACTCAAAAGAAAATGAGTAATTCAATAACTTTAAAATATGTAAATGTTAAGGGCACCTGGGTGGCCTATTCAGTTAAGTATCCAACTCTTAATTTCAGCTCAGGTCAAAATCTCAGGGTTGTGAGATCAAGCTTCAAGGTGGGTGGCCATGCAAGGTGTGGAACCTGTTTAAGATTCTCTCTCCCCCTCTCCCTCTGCCTCTCTCCCACCCCTTTCTCTCACTCTATATATATATATATATATATATATATATGTCAGATGGCCTTGCTTTGCTCAAGATTGAAGACTTTTACTCCCCAGCAAAGGAGATGAACCTTGAGTTTGAATTACACATGCTTGGGCACTGACTATAGTTACCAAATAGAGAACTAATGCAATCAGCACAAAGACCAAGAAAGAAGAATTGCTATGTGTAGACAATTTTAAAACCTGAAGCATAGGTTAAATTGTTCCCCGGAGCAGGAAAAGGGAACTAGGGTCAATGATGAAAAGAAGGGAAAAGATAAAGAATAGCCACGCATGCATTCCTCCATTCAGTGGTCAATAAACATTCCATGATGTCCTCAGAGTTCTAAGCCCCTGTGCAGGGATGATGGAGGGAAAATTCTAGGAATTTACGAGAAATGGAGGAGATGGGCACTTCCTACAAAAGACATACTATAGCTACAGTCATAATAGAATGTAAAAAAGTGCTGGAAATGTGTAAATAGTGGATAGACTTTAACCAGGAAGAATCTGGGATAACTTCTGGAGGCACAGGGACTTGAGCTGACTGATGATATTTGGGGATTTACTGAAGCAGTTTGGAAGAAGTAGTAAGGGATCTACAGGACCGGTTTCATTTTGAGATTCAGAAAACACCATCGATGTAGAATCATCTGAAATCTACTAGGATGTGGAAAGGAGTGAAAGCTTCCATTCTGAGACACAGGGAGAAGGGTGCTGTTTTAAACCAGGAGAAATCGGTCTCCAAGAGAACTAGAAAAAAATGAGTTACTTTTGAGACCTCTCAACTTTAAGGTCCTGCACCTTCCCTGTAGATGAGGCCAGGAGTAAATAGATTGTACAAATTTGGGAGTCATTTGCTTAGAGATAAGGACCGAATCCACCGAGATAAAGGTTTAACCTTGGGGCATGCCTGCATTCAGAAACCAGATTGGAAAAAAGAATGCATTGTGATTTGGAACTTCCTCTCTTGTATACTTTCTTTAAATAGCCACACAATATTAGTGATTAATTTTTAATGCATGATATTCATTGGATATGCTTTTGTGGAATGTATTACATGCCTAGACCTTTTGCTGATCTTTCGTCTCTCAGTTGTTTTTGCTCTAGGGAAAGCCTAACTGGCTGACCCAGTTGTACTCGTTATGACTGTTAACCTAAGTACCAGATAGGAAAATTGCAGACATCAAGCCTAGAAGGAAAATACCAGCTTTTAGTTGGCTGTTGTTGCAAATACAAGTCAACACAGAGATGATGCACTGCCTGCTTTCCCTAACTGCTTCCCATTGAAGCCTCTGTCCTCTGTGGGTGTGTGTCCTTCTTGAGTGTCTTACCATCTTTTATCTCTACCTCCTTTTTCTTCCTTCTGACATACAGATATGAACACTCAAAACTGAACGTAATATGAGACGGAGGATATTTTTAGGATTTCTTGTGTACATCAAATAAAAATGTAATGACTTGTATAAATCTTAAAAATAATTGAATAATAAATTTTGTATTTCCTTGCTTATGAATAGAAAGAAAATTGTTTTTTTATAGGCTACTTCATTTTTCTTTTTCCATGACACAGGAGCTCTTGCAAAATATTGTAATGTTCCCTACCTATCCCCATAATAAACTTATAGCTGTATCTGTCATGTTCAAAAGGAGGAATTTGTTGTCTTTTATGATATTATAGAGTTTGACTTGAAATACTCCTCATGGCAGTTCCAATATGTATATGCCTTGAAGTGCTCATAAGGACTGTCTACATATGTTTATATAAATATACACATATTTATATACATATACAAACATATATGTGAAATTAATTATGACGGGTACATAGCAAAATGCTATGGTTTTCTATGTTTACTAATTCTGCAATAGGTATCTGATGGGGAAAACAATGAACAAATCTGTGGAATACGGCCTTGATAATATTGCTCTAGGGACAGATATTGTTATGGATGTATTCGTTTAATCAGCAAGTGTTTATTGAGTCCCTACTATGTGCACGGTACTATAAAAGGTATTAGGTTTATAGTTGTGAACAAGAAAGACATGTTTCTCCCTTCATGGGGCATAGAAGTCAGGCATTAACCGAGTAGTTACAATAATGTGCAGAGATCATTATATTCGGGAGATAGGTATTTTGAAGTGAGACCTAACCTGGCCTAGAAGTTAGGGAAAGTTTCCAAAAGAAAAGGTGAGAGTGACATTTAAGTCTACACAGAGGCTGCTTTGAAGAAATATAAAATGTCACCAAGTTAGAGTTCTGATATAAAATCTTACATAATGTAAAAATGTTAACCTACAGGTACATTTGGTATTATCCTAGATACTAAAAATACAAAAAGAGTCCCCAGTTACTTTATATCAGTTTACTCTCAGCACATACACATGTACACACATAGACACACACACATAGAGAAAATATATGTTATATATAGAGAATGAAAGAAGAACGTATATACGTGTATATATGGGGAGAAAAAGTGTCTGTGTGCGCATGCATGTGTGTGCACGCATTGGCTCTGGAGCTAGCCCCCCAGGTCTGAATTATAGCCTCAGCACCTATGCAATTTTCGGTAAGTTATCTAACTTTTCAAACTCTCAGTTTCCTCCTGTGGAAATTGGAATAGCAATGGCACCTTGTGCATAAGGTTGAAGTCACGATTAAATGGTCAAGTACTGAAGTCAGTGCATGCAAGGCACTCAATAACCATTAGCTATTTAGCATGAGTCTCCAACTTCACACTTCCCTTGCTTGTAACATAGCAGTGTTTTGTAGGGTTTGTGCCTGCTGTGGAGAAGGTTGGGTTGTAGCCCTCTAGCCTTCTTCCACATAAAACGTGTGGCAATTTGGTCTGTTGCGAGTTGCTACGTGGGCTCCCTCCTTGTCAGCAGGGACAAGGAGCAAACTTTCCCCCTCGGCTTATGGAGCAAGAGAATGATTTGGAAGCAGAATGCATCCTCCCTGCTGTACACCCCCTGTCTCCATCAGAGCCTATTATTAAAGCTGACTTGTGGAGACTAATGATCTGGTGGTGGTACACTCCTCAGGGTGCTATGTTCATGCTGATGGGAGATGCTGGAAGAAAATCTGTTACTGTCTCTTTTATTAAAGGGTTTGTAAATCATGGCATTTCAGCAGATTTGACATGTAACTTCAAACTTCCTGAGAAAAAAGAATGGAGAAGCTGAGAATCACCATGGGGAAGCTACTTTACCTTTGCGTAGTTGAAGCCTTCATCATGCGATAGCTTTTTTTTTTTTCATTATTATTATGTGTCCTCTATGAAGAGCAATCCATAAATTATCGCTGCCCATCCATGGTACTCTGGACTCTGGCCACTCCAGACAGAGAACAGCCCCCGGCCATCCCCTTCAGAGAGGAAAGCTGACATAATGAATGAAGAAATGATTCAAAGAGGTGGTGTCAAGACTCAAGAGAATTTCCCATTTCTAAGCCACTTCCTGCTGTGGAAGGAATATATTTAATCAACACCAAAAATACCCTGAAGAGATTTTAGTCGGTCTTTTGTGAAAGGCCTTCGTAAACTATAAAGTACTATACACATGCAACCATTCCCTAAAACAATAATTGGCATTAATGAATATTTAAAACATGCTAAGAATTTTGCATTCATTGCTTCATTTAATAAGTCCGAGATTGATTTGGGCTCATCAAGATATGGCATTTAAGACAGAGCATTAAAAGAAGCCGTTGCCCTTAAGATTTTCACCCTTTTGTGTCTTCAACTATTTTGCAACACACATGTGGCAATAATTTCTGCCAGAGCATGGACTTTTGGCAGACAGGAGTCTTCATGGACTTATTCCACTTCTGCTGGGTATTTTGTACTACGTCACCCGGACATGAGTAAATATGGCCTTGGGATTTCTTTTCCTGCAGGCACACCTTCACACAGACAGCATGTGCTAGTTACCATTGTGTTTCTTGATCTTATATTCAGAATAATTACAGCATGCCTTCTCCTAAGATCTGATTTAGAGGCTTGAAATATGCCTCTGAGAAAGCACAAAAGGTTATTCTGGAAATGTGTCCCAAAGGAGCAAGGGTGATGTTAATTTTTGTGACTTTTGAGATTTTTGTGACTTTTGTTTTGGTGACTTTTGAGAGTTGCAGTCGTCATTGTTAAACATGAAGCCGGGAAGAGGAAGCATGAGTTATTTAATGGTGATTATTCCTTTCCTCAGATTTTGCCTTTTTTTGGACTCTGCTCAAAGCCCATTCCCCATGAAACTGGCAGCTCAAATCACACGCTTTCAGACAGGTCAGACTACAATAGCATTCTTCATGCCTCTCCATTCATAAACATCACTCCCCAGGGGAATAACTTTTAGTAGAGTTCAAAATCACCAGCATCCACTTTTTAACTATAAGAACAAAGAATCATTCACAAAAATAAAGGAGAAATGTAGAGACCTCAGTGGTATTTAAGATCTAAATCCCAATTTCTATTTATAGTTTTAGCCACCATATCAAAGTAATGCGTGCTCATTATAGAAAATTTAGAAAAACAGAAAAATATAAAGAAAATTAAATAACTTACAGTCTAATAACCATAGATAACCACTGTTATCACTTTGGAGTATTTCTTTTTTTTAATTCATTAACTAATTTATTTATTTGACAGACAGAGAGAGAGAGATACAGCGAGAGAGGGAACACAAGCAGGGGGAGTGGGAGAGGGAGAAGCAGGCTTCCCGCTGAGCAGGGAGCCCAATCCCAGGACTCTGGGATCATGACCTGAACTGAAGGCAGACCTTTAACAATTGAGCCACCTAGGGACCCCTGGTATATTTCATTTCTAACATTTTTCATGTGATGTGACTGTGCGTATATGCATGTGTAGTGGGTATTTTTAGAATTATGCATCCTTTTATTTTAACATATGATAATGTCCACCTTGCCGTTCAAATGTATTTTAAAATAGCTCATAGTTTGCTTTATTCTGATCAGGAACTTGATTAAAGCTCATTATTTTTTAAAATTTGCACAATATGGAAATTATATATAGAAGAGTAAATAAAGAGAAAGAAGGAAATCCTCCTGTTTGCAGCCACATGGATGGATCTTGAGGGCATTTGCTAAAAGAAATAAGCCAGACAGGGAAAGACAAATACTGCATGATTTCACTTATATATGGAATTTAAACAAAAACAAAAGCAAGTCAAACTTATAGAAATAGAGAATAGAAAAGTGGTTGTCAGGCCCTGGCAGGTGGGGGAAATAGAGAGAAGTTGATAAAAGGGTACAAACTTTCAACTCTACACTCAATAAGGTCTGAGGATCTACTGTATGAGATGGTGACTATAGTTAACAGTGCTGTATTGTACAATTGAAATTTGCTAAGAGAGTAGAACTTAAATGTTCTCACCAAATATATAATATAATATACATAATATATAATATATAATAATATTTATTTGTGTGTATATATATACACACACATATGCAAGGTGATGAATGTGTTAATTAACTAGATGGGAGGAATCCTTTCACAATGTATACATGCCTCAAATCATCATGATGTGCACTTTTAATTTCTTACAATTTTGTTTCTCAATTATGCGTCAATAAAGCTGAAGGGGGAAAAAAGATCCTACAAAACAAAAGTAAACACCACCCCGATCACACTTTTGAGAGATTAGTAGAGATGACATTTTTAACAATTGATGAAAAATCTTAAAGAAAAGCCTCTCTCTATATATATCAATACACACGTGTGTGTTACATTTACTTGATTCCGGAAGGCTATCCTTTAGGGTATGCTCCACTGGTTTAATAACAATTTTTGGGGTACAAGATAAACTTCATTAAATGTAGAAAAGCATTTTTTCTAATAACAATAATAGACCAAATGCAAGTCACCATCTTCAGTATAACAATTAGAAATTGAATCTAAACCTATTACATATTCAGAATAAAAGATGGATCTATATCAGTTCTGGCCATCGGCAGTTAGATTTTTATGCTGCATGTTCATAACCTCTTGACCTCTTTTTTCTTCTTGACATTGATAGTTTAAGTTGGTGGCACATCAAAAATTCCAGGCTTTTATCTGCATTAGGATTCCTGAGTTGATTTATAAAATGCCAAAGGTAAACAGCTTTTTTGAAAGTCATCCAGAAGTTTTCGACGGATACAGTTTTAGCACCTGAGTTATATTCTTTCATGATGCATAATTCAGTCGTAACCTACTTGCCCTATCTTTCAGAACTCTGTGGTTTAGTTTACAAAGGATCTGGTGGTTTCTCCTGCCTACAGTTGCATAGTCTGGCATGTGACCATTTATCTCCCATGTACAAATAACTTTTCACTTTATTACTGCATCAGAAGGAACCTTTTTTAAAAGGTATTTTAAGGGGAAAGAAGGATCCAAATGTAAGTTAAAATCTAATCATGAGAGGCTACCAATCCAAGTAATTCTGCCCAACTGAAGGGACCGTGAGGTAAGCTGCTAACTTCTACTCATGGCGACATTCCCACAAGTACCGACAAAGACAATGGCGGAAACTGCTCTGTTAGCAGCAGCCAGGTTTCTTTTGACGTTGTTAAAAGATGCATCTCAACTTCAAAAATGTTAAAATGTTATCAAAATTATGCTTAAGATCAAGGAAATATGCTACCTAGAATTTTATGCAAATAGGATATATAATATGCCCTGTGATCTTCAGTTAATAGTAGTCATTTCCTTTTTTTTTTTTTAAGATTTATTTATCTTTTGAGAGAGAGAGAACAGAACGTGCACACCAGTAGGGGGAGGGGGAGAGGAAGAGAGAAGACTGTGCGCCGAGCTCAGAGTATGAAGCAGGGCTTGATCTCAGGGCGCTGAGATCACAATCTGAGCCGAAACCAAGAGTCAGATGCTAAACCAACTAAGCCACCCAAGTGCCCCAACAGTAGCCATTTCAACTTACCATATGCAGTGTGTGTGTGCGTGTGCGTGTGTGTGTGTGCGTGTGTGTATACATGTATGTGCATATATACACATACATCTGTATAACCATGGTAATGATTCTATAGTATTATATGCATGTACCTGTCTTCTATTGGGGGATATTTAGGTTTTTACCCTTTTAATTGCTATTATGTAAGATGGTGCAATAAGCAGCTTTCAACCTATATCCTCATGTGCTTGTCTTAATTTGTTCTAAAGACAAATTACTAAAAATGGAATTGCTATGTTAAAGGTTATGCACATTTTAAACATACTACCTTATTACCAAATGTCTCTCCAAAAAGTTCATATCAGCATTATGATTAACAATTTTTCCATGCCCTTAACAACATACTTATATCACTATTTTTTACTTTTTCCAATCTAATTGGAAAAAATGTGATATGTAATTGTTTTTAGCTCCATTTTTAATTACTGAAAACTTTTTAACATCTGCCTAGCATTTCATTGTCATGAATCATGATTTATTTTACTTCAATTATTAGGCATTTAAATTCCCCACATGCAGTGGACATCTTTGCATATAATTCTTTGGCCTGAAGATATTTTTCTTAGAATAGATTCTTAAAATGAGAATTATGGGCTAAAATTGTGTAGCTTTTAAAAGTTCATGGTACACATTGCCAAGCAATTTTCTAGAAAGGTTATACCAATTTTTACTTCCACTAACATTATCTTGCAGTGCCTATTTCATGAAGTATTGGTTTTTTAGATCTTTTATAATCTGAAAGGGCAAAAATTTTTCTCATCCTGTTGCATTCCACTGGTAACTAATGAGGCTGAACTTTTTGTACTTTTTTAGTCATTTATGGTTGTCGGTGAAACCTTGTTCCTTTTTAAAAGTCTTCATGTTGCCCACTTGCACCTGAAGACTCTAACAAGCTAATATACTAGTGTTGTCAACTCCCAGGCCATACCTTCAAGTAGCCACCGCTTCTCTAAAAATACATGCCAGACCTTTCACAGGAAAACAGATTTCCCCCATCCAAACATGCTTGGGTGTCTTTTTTGGAACCTCTGATTCTCCCTATTCCTTAACAGACTCTTTGCTTGTTCTCTTGGTGCTCTTGGATCTGCATCACTGTCCACTACCGTTGTATCTTGGCCTTGTTCCTGTTTGGTTTGAAACTTGACCCAGGCTCTCTTTAGCTTCTCCGAGGATATCAGATCCCTGGACTATACTCACTTCCTCCCTGCCTCAGCTCAGGGATTGCTCATGGTGCTCATGGGAGAACACTTCTCCTGGCTTGACCAAGCTCTCCAGCCTTTCTTTCCTGTACTCTGTTCCTTTGTATGGTCCTTACTAGATATTTTCCAAAGTACCTTGATTAGATCACCCATAATTGTGGCACTGTAGAGTTTATTCGCTCAGCCTAAGTTTGAAGAAAGAAACTTTTATCCTCTAGCAAAACCAGGGCTTGAAGTTTTCCTCAAGAGAGTTGCTGAGGTATACAGGGACATTCACATCCATGGCTCTTTTAAAACTAGAAACCAGGGCAACTCGAACTTTTCTTCATTATCCCCTCTTCTTACCCAGGGAGTCTTTTTAGACCTTTGTTTTCCCCTAATCACTCCCCAGTCGAATTTTAATATGACAAATATACTATACATCTGGTTGTGTACTATATGTTTATCTGTGTGAGATATATATATGTATATATGTATATATGTATATATGTATATATATGAGATATACATATATATATAAATCATATATATATATGATTTCTTTCGCCTTCTCCCAAGAACCAGTTTTCACACCCTTGGGGGTGGTACTCCCCCACTAAGGATGCACGCTGTGTACCCAGCTTAATCTTGGAGCAAAGCTCACTAACATGAATAGGCAAACATTGATAATATAGGTAGGGTTTAAGAATGCCATTGAATTCATTGGGGACAGTGTGTGTTGTGGTGAGTGCTGTGTATTGTGTAAGACTAATGAATCATAGATCTTTACCTTTGAAACAATTAATATATTATATGTTAATAATAATAATAAAAAAAAGAGTGCCATTGAATTTAGGCCTAGTTTTCAGTCCCAGCACCTCTGCTTACCGTAGAGCAAGTTACCTTGAGCAAAATATATGCTTTTACTACGATTCAATTCCTTCAATGGTAAAACATACATAATAACTATATGTACCTTGGATATTTTGAGAGTAGAAGACAATATGCACATAAAGTATTCAGCACAGTGGCCATCGCTCACAGGCGCTCTATGTAAATTAGCTCTTGATATCATTTGTCATATTCTTTGTATACCGTGCTCTTGCTGGCCCAGCCTTAGATGCTAGATCAAACAAACTCTCCGTACTATCTACACAAAATTGTCTAGGATTTGGTCATGCAAGTCTGCATACCAAAAACATTTTCATTACGGCTTTGTCTCCCACCTTGTGTCCATTTTTAACAACAGTCCTTGGGTTGAATATGTTTGATGTGATTTTGGTGATGAAAACAAGTGTGATTTTGATGATGAAAGCTGGTATAATTTTTTTTATTTTCAGAGTCAAAAATATTATTTTAGGAAATTAATTAAATATGGCATTAATGTTGGATCATGGTTTGGGAACTGTAAGCAAAGACCCAGTTCGAAGAAAATTCTCTATAAAACATGACAAAGATGTCAACTGGTCATGTTTCTGGACTGAGTGGAATTTGACAAACAAGAAACATATGCTCATCAATAAATACTCTATTTGTATGTACGTATATCTCCAGGCAGGTAAGCAGGAATTTATGAAGAAGAAGACTGAAAATAACTTTAAACCCATTTGTGTACCCAGAAATCCAGTATCTTTAACTCAGCTCTGTGCAAACTGACTTTCTTAGGTGCACCTTCCTCATTTTCCTAAAGGCAAATGTCTTGCACACTGAAAAGCATATAACAGATAGAATTCACACAATGCCTCTGTGAGTCGAGATAAGACCTATGGGGCTCCTTCTATGGAAGGAGCGCAAAGTTAAGTGGACCTACACTTATATCCTGACTCCACCACCTACTGTGTTTGAGAATGTAGGCAAATGAATCTTTTTTCAGACTCGCTTTCTTGATCTGTAATATGTAGTAATGTCTACTGGGCACAGGATTGTGGTGGTAATTAAATGATGAGCTACGTGTAAAGCATAAAAGACAATGTTTAGCCCATAGAAGTTTCTCAGTAATACTGATGCCTTCTTTTATGAGGTTTGCCCTTTTTCTTTTTTACTGGTACACAGCAAGTTAATTGATGCTACTTATCTCATGATATGAGAAGCCAAAGTAGCAACTGGGAAAACTTCTAAACTTTTATAAGCCTCTGGTTTTGTCATCTATAAAATAGTGATGATAATAGGTTTTTTCTTAAAATTACAAGGATTCAGTAAGGTAATACATATGAAACATTTAGCAAAGCCCCTAGAATACAAAAAGTGTATGCTCAATTTAGCTCTAATCACAGCATTATTATTTATTAGATTAAGCTATTGCATTTACTAAGCTACCAAAAATTCTCAAATAGACAAAAATATACAAATATAACAAAACATACAAAATAATTTATGTATATGTATATATGAACACATATATACAATATACACATATATATATTTCATATCATTTAAACCAACTAGTTTATGTAAAATTGTAACATTCAAAGATGTAGAGAAAAAGAAAAAACTAGAAAATTTTTATATAGTAACTTTCTTCTGACTTTTTCTTACAAACCTGTCCTAAATTTTTTTTAAATGAAGCTGCTGTGATTTTTTAAAAGTAACATTGCTTTATTAATCATCACTTCCTCTAAGATTCACAAGTTCTCAAGAGAACAACTCACCTTCTCAAGGAAGCTCTTCAGATACAGTTCTTTCTACTGTTGTAAGAAGTTCTACTCTTCTCTTTATCTTCTCTGGTGTGCTAAATGCATATATAGTCTTGAGGGGAGCCAGAAGCAATACATACATTTGTGATTCTTTATTGTTCATGGTGATGGCTATCGCTTATTGAGCATTTACTATGTGCAGGTAGATACCTTGTGAAACTCTTTGCCCAAGTGTCATTACCAGTATCTTTGCAGTTACTGGATTTTGTAGGAAAGTTAAGACCAATATGACATGAAAGTATTTACTTGTAACATTAGTCCCTGTTCTAATACCACTTTTCACAAGTTAACATTAATGTCTATAGCATGTATCCCTATTCATTACATAAATACAGGCAGTCAGTTTCTCCATAAATGTCTGATCTTATGAACAATTGACATACAATGCAAATACAGTGCATGTTTTTTGAAAAGTGAAATCGCCAATCATAGAATGGATATAGGATTGTATAAAGTCAATGAAAGTCATGGTGTAAAGATCTTTAGGTTACACTAAAGTCATCGTCAGCTGAGGGTTTAGCAAAAACAAAGCTATTAATAACTAAAGAAGAAAAGGAAAATTACATCATACACATTTCAAAAGAAAATCAAGAAATTGAGAGGCCCTGAGGAAATTAATAAAATTCTCAATTAGCTCTGCAGTAATGGCTCATTATGATCATGAATCAAAGCCAAATCTGAACCTAGATTGGTGTGTAAAGCTCTAACACAATTTTATCAGAAAAGTGAACCCTTTCTCAAAATATCAACACAAGTCATTTTTGCTCCAAGAACTCACTAATTATTTAATTGTGGTGTGTTAAGAGATTTTTTCACAGATTTAGTCTATGACAACTTCGAATCCCAGTCAAGCCTTTTGCCACTACATACTATAAAATTTTAGGAATTGCTTAAATACATTCATTTTTTTTTCCTGATACTGACTATCTTCAGGTAACAAGACATCCTATGTCATCATATTTAATTCTCATAACAACTGTAGGAGGTACCATCACCATTTCACAAAACAATGAAGCTGGACCTCAGAGAGGTTAAGCAACCTGCTCAAGGTCACACAGTAAGTGATAAAGTCAGTATTCAAATGTAACTCAATCTGATTCTGACATTATTTGTCTCACTGCATTGTACAGAGTATCTTCTATAAATTATCATAGACTTGAACATGATTATCTTTTTATTAAGTCTAACTAATACAATCCACTTTTTTTGTAGAAAAAGCTAACCCAACTCCCACTGTCCACTACTTCGTTCAACTCTTGGAATTTCTTCTTTCTTCATTAATGCATTCTGAGCCTTTCTGTTACTTCCATCTGTTGGTTCCATCTCTGGCATTCTTATTCCTGGACATAAGAGTCATTCCCCTCCCGCCTACAGCAAGGGCAGTTCTTTGGGTTGGTAGACTGCAATGGTGGGAACGGTCTTCAAACAGACAAGGCCACCCTCTCCTGCTGTTCGTGCTTCCAGTTGTGCTTTCAGAGTGACCATTTCCAACCCCAGATGAACAGAAGGTAAAACTTGCTGTTCTTACAACACCTGGGCTTTTCCAATGGCAAACCCTCTCTACCAGTGGATAGACTTGCTACCCTTGATATCAGTGTCCCCATTTAACAGTCATGCAGCTGGAATAACTGACTTGACCAAGGTCAGATGTGAACTAAGCAGCACAGTCAAGACTGAAGTCCATACCCTCTGCCACAGCCCTAGACTCTTTACTATAACGGCAAAGCATAATAACTAAAATAAGGGACACCTGGGTGGCTCAGTCCGTTGGGCATCTGCCTTCGGCTCAAGTCATGAACCCAGGGTCCTGGGATGAGTCCCTCCTCTGGCTCCCTGCTCAGTGGGGAGTCTGCTTCTCCCTCTCCCTCCGCCCCTCCCCCTGTGTTGGTGCTCTCTCCCACATGTGCGTGCTCTCTCTCTCTCTCTCAAATAAATAAATAAAATCTTTAAAAAAATAGTAACTAAGCATAGGTCGCTTGCTCTCTGAATATGAGCTAGTTACTTAAGCTCTCAGCACTTCCTCATCTGAAAGAGATGTTAAAAATAGCACCTACTTGGTGAGAGGGTTGTGTGAATCAAAGACGATAGTACAAGTGAACCATCACAAGAGTTTGGCACAATGTGAGTGCACAGTAAACAATAGTTATTACCATTTATTGAGCAAATAGGGACACATGCTGCCAACACCCCTGAGGGGGGGCACTACTTTGACATAAATTCATATTAAATTTAAAACAACTGAAAATAAGTCCTCTCCATGATCTGGTCTTGAGGTGAAAACAGTTCTAACTTTCTGTACAGCCAAGTGGAAAACATTATACACAAAATGAGGAAGAGGGTACAGAAAGGGGAGGTGAGACGTTGCCCACTGGACAGGTTTGCTTCCCGCTCGTGTTCATGACATGCTAACCTCCAGCCAGTGACCAACTGACAATGGTGTGAGACAAGGCAGCTCTGTGAACCCGGTGAGCAAACATTCACTTATTTGTAAAATTAGCCTTCTTGTACTCTTACTCAATTTCTGGACCTGAGTATTTTGCTTCCCCTTTTTCTCATTTTTTTCCCCTTTGTCTCTTTCTCTTTTAAGATCTCTCTCTCCCCCTTCTCACCCCCCTTTCTCCCTTCACATGTTTACATCTACAGTTTATATTCCACACTCATACTCACATTTCCAGTGAATGGCTCAGGAAATGCTTCCCCAAGTTAATGACCTTATCTTTCAAAGATGTCATGTTGTTATGAGGATTTAATTCCCTTTTAGCCTTGGGGGATGTGTGCTGTTGCTTGGTAATGAGAATCATAGAAAACCGCCTTTGAGAAAATATCAACACATATTGGTAACTCTCTTTTCCATTTCTCAGAACTCTTTAAGTATGCATGCCAACTGCTTTTCAGGACCCTGGAATTGCTATTTTGTCAGAACTCCACAAGCTAGTGGCAGCAGCCTGTCCTTCTGGGAATACTGCAAATGTGCCATCAGATGCCTAACATAATTTGTTCTGACTTCTGGGCTCTTAGAGCAGAGTAGGTAGGAGTGTGAGATCCAGAGTGAGGCCATCCTAGGTCTGCATCCCAATTTTGTTCATACTGCTTACTAACTGCATGACTGTCGGCAAGGCTGCTGAATGGCTCAGGACCTTGGTTTTCCCATCTGTGAAACGAGAACAGTAGTGGTGGTTGCCTTATAGGGATTGTATCAGGATTAAGAGTTAATATCTGGCTGTGAAAGGTGTAAGCCTGATGATTCACTGACCTGTACCCCTGGGGCAAATAAAAAAAATGAAAAAAAATGTTAATATCTGTAGAGCTCCTTCAATAGTCCTCGGTATACAGTAAGAAGTAGAGATGTTTTCACTGTTGCTACTACCTTTTTGTTAGAGTCAGGACCTGGAATTGAATTTTAGCTGTACTGCTTTCTGGCAGAGTGACCTTGGGTGAGTGAAATAGAGATAATTATATTGAACCTGTTCATCCCTTCAATGTATGAAGAACATAAAGCCCTCTTGTGTTTGTTATTATGTTGAAGGATACACATAATAAAAACTGTTTCTACCTTCAATTCTTTAAAAATAATCATTAACAGTAATCTAGTAATTATAATATTAAGCTACTCTCTAACTTCATATAATGCTGTATCTTTCATTTGGGTCTAATATTGTGGTTCCATTCTGTACCACAAGCTCCATGAAGGGAGGGGCATATCAGTCAGCATTTAGCACAATGCTAAATTATTACTCATATTTGAGTGAATCAAAAGAAAACATACATTCAACCAACTTTTTTGTTCTACTGGCCCAAGCATTATATCAAGCAACTTTAAGAGATATAATGGCCACCTATGTGATCTGCAAAAGATTAAGCATGCATACATAGCATTCATTGTTCTTGTGAAAACAGAATATTAGTGGTGGAAGGAACCAGAAATGCTAGTCTATCTCCATGCTCAGTGAAGAATACCACCTGTATCATCTCCCTTTGTTTTCTACCTAAATAGCTACTCAACTTCAAAACTGAGTCACAGATGATGAAATAACTTGCCCTTAGTCACACAGGTCATATAGACCCAAGTCTATATGACTCCAGAGCTGAAACTTCCTTTTGTTAAATCACAGAACAGCCTCCCCTATACTGCTCATTTGGCAATTAATTTTGCAGTGAAATAATCTCATAGTGCTGTCACTTGAACTATTAAGCTCTTGCTTGCCTATGTTACTATTCGATTTTTCCATATGTTTATGTCTTATTTTCTGGAAGTTTACATATTGGTGTTCCCACCACTATCTTACACATAGTAGAGGCTCAGTAAATGTTTGACAGATCCACTCAAATCTTCAATGAAGGGATACTCTTTTCAAAACAGCTTACTTCTGTCTCAGAAAAATGCTCCTACAGCTCAAATTTTTTTATTTAAATGCCTATAAACAACTTAAAGTCATAGAATCCTAAAACAGAGATTTTATGATCTATTGCCTTCATTTTATGTTCAAGAAAACCAAAAGTAAATTGACTTGCCCAAGGTCACAGAGCTATTAACTTAAAGATCCATGGCCATGAACTCTGGTCCCTTGCATCACTGGTAATGTTCTTTCAGATATTCGAAAATAGTTTCTAGGCCCCTCTTAGTCTTCTTAGGCCGCAAGGCTTAAATTTCTCCCCATCTTAGATTCTCCAGTTTTCCAATAATCCTATGAACAGGTGCTTCCACAGGTACTGCAGGGGAACGAAATCTTTTATTCATTACTAATAGCATTTTCATGGAGTATAAACTTTATGTGCAATAATCTGGCACTCTTAGGAATAAAAAACTTATCTCTGTATGTTTCAGCTTGTAGTAATAAAACTTTATCTTAAGGAAATCATTAAAAAGGAAAAGAAGACCAATTTGCACAAAGATGGATTTAGAATAACTGCTACCTGGAATTGGCACAACATCTGGAGACTGAAGAATAATACATACTGGTCAAAAATGATATGGAGACCAGATAGCAGTAAAGAAAATCATGCAATAAATAGAAAAAGTAAAGCTTAAAAAAAAGACATATTAATTGCAGTGTAGCAGGA
Source organism: Ailurus styani (assembly GCA_002007465.1). NCBI lineage: Eukaryota > Metazoa > Chordata > Mammalia > Carnivora > Ailuridae > Ailurus > Ailurus styani. Next base: position 2,189,434 of record LNAC01000132.1, on the reverse strand, counting down.
TGTGAAGAGTTTAGAATTGTAAACCATGCATCCCTTAAGGTAAGAAGGTTCTTTGTAAAGTTTTAATGTTTTCCCTTCTCCTGACATCATAGATTAGATCTAAATAAGGACTCTAGTGTCCATAAGTAAACATAGCTTGAATATAGGGTTTCTGGAGGGAATGGAGGTAGGTGGGTCATGAAGGATAGACATGGGTCAGACAGACGGCATGTCTTAGTCTGGCTGCTGTAACAAATTATCATAGATCTGTGACTTTTAAACAACATAAATTTATTTCTCACTGTTCTGGAAGTTTGTAAGTTCAAGCTCAGGGTGCCCGGGGCTAGGTCCTGGAGAAATCCCTCCTCCAGGTTGCAGATTGCTGGTCTCGCTGTGTCCTCACGTGGTAGAAGGGACAAGCCAGCTCTCTGGGGCCTCTTTTATAAGGGCACTAATCCCAATCTTTAGTGCTCCACCCTCATGATTGTATCACCTGCCAAAGGTCCCACCTTCTAATACCATCACCTGGGGCATTCGAATTGCAACAGAGGTATTTGGGGGCACAGACATTCAGACCACAGCACGCAGGTGGTCTTGCCTGTCATTACACTGAAGAGCGTAATTGGTCCTTAGCTTGTGGATAAGTGGCCTGATTACCATCTGATGAGCTTGAAAACAAAGCATGCAAACAAAAGGGAGTAAAGCCATCCTTTCTGGGGATCCATCTGTTACTCATCTACTGATGTAACCCAACTGGTGACACATTTGGAGCCCAGCAATGACAGGTGATGATCAAATCCATCCCCCAGATTTTTTTTCACATGTTCTTTCACCAAACCAGTTTTTCTCAAATCTTATTGTTTGATTAACTTTTAATCTTGATGGATAAGAATTCCACATTTATTTTTGCTGGTATTTTTCTTCCCAGTTCCAGCCCGGCATTCCAAAAGATCGTGTTTAGCACCTTCATTGAGTCTGTCATCATTTAAGATAACTTCTGTATTATCTTAAATTGTGATACCTGTCATAAAAAATAGCTAATCATTAATGAGTGCTTACTATGGACCAAGCACTGTGTTGAATATTTTACCTCATTTTATCCTCAAAACGGGCCTACGAAGTGTTATTTATATCATCCCTGCCAAAGGTCATATAAATAACAAGTGTCAGAAATAAGACTCAATCCCAAGTATGTCTAATAACAAATCCCATGCTCTTAGCCACTACAATGTGTCATTTCTAAGCATCTTTCCCAGTTTTATCCAAGGCACCAAAGAGCCCAGACTAAGGACAGGACTCCAGGGTATTCCACTAGAGACTTCCTTCATGATAGATGTAAAATCACTGATTCATGCCCACTGGATATTGTGATTCATCTAATAGTCAATTCACTTGGCAAGACTATTATCCACCTGAATTTCACAATTTTATTCACAAAAATAGCATGGGAAACCATAAATGCCTTGCAGAACTGAAAAATATTAAGTCTATGACATTCCCTTTATCTGCTAACATCTGCATTTCTTGCCAATTTTATCTTTTTCCTTCTAAGTGGTCTCTTCACCTACAATATTGTCCTTGTCCCTAAATTATCTGCCACGCTATCGCTAGAGCAATCTAAACTCAAGCCCCATCATAATCCCCCTATATCAAATACCCCCGAGGCCTCCCATCTTCTAGAGATGGTGCTCTTAACCTCAGTTTTAGGACCTCCAAACATGATTTCAAATTACATGAATGCTGTATATGTGTGCATGCTGCTTCAGAAAGCACTCCTAGATTTGCAGTAAATTATCAAAAAGTAACTATGATTTTAATGCCTATAAATCACCTATAAAATAAACAAATTTTCCTGAGTATTTATACAAAACTTTTCATGACCTGATTTCTAACAGCCCCCCAACCTCATCTCCTTCCATGTCTCATCTTTCAATACCCATTGCATTTTCACATACTCACATGCAAATAGTGCCATACTTCCTGAGGTTTCTCAAAATGCCATATGTTTGCTCAGTTCCACATATATGTGCATGCTGGACCTTCTTCCTTCTCCCCTTTGTAAGATCCTATTCATTCTCAAACCTCAGTTCCAACATCACTTTCTCAACGAAACCTTCTCCAACCTCTCCACTTACTTCATACATTAAATAGATGATACAGGCAAAACACATACTAAGTGTGCAACAATTAACAGTGATGGAGGTAATGCTGGTGAATATTGACAGTGAGGATATTAGCACACTGGACTGTAACTCCTTGAGGACAGGGATTATGTTTAATTTAACTTTGAACTTTTTATTATATTTAACTTAATTTTGAAACTACCATGGTGCCTTATACACAGTAGATAGTAAGCATGTGTTTGTTAATAATCAGTAATCTAAAATGCTGAAAGCCAAGGGAAGACTGTAAAAGAAGAGACCAGCATGAATGAGAATTATCAAAGAAAACTTTATTGAGGAGGGAAATACACAAAGGTAGATTTTTTTAGTGACCAGAGAAGAATACAAAAGTTACCAAAGGTAAAAGGAAGAAAGCATGTGTAGTCTGCTCCGGGGTGGGGAAGAGTAAATGTGTTTTGTTTGATAGGAAGGAGAAGGTGAGTGGCGACATAATTACATACTTTGTCATTACGTAAACTTTACTGTCTAGTACCACGCCTAGAGATGAATAGCAGAGACAACAACCCTAAATTTTGCTCCTTTCAGAAACCTCAAGTTATATCAAAACCATAAGAGAGAATGTTTCATTTAGACAAACTGTATGTTAGAACGGGGAATACACAAGCTTTATATGGCAGCACATCTAGCTTTGAATTTTAGCTTTGCCACTTACCTGTTATCTTAGGTTGAGTCCCTTATCTCTCTGAACTTTAGTTTTCTCTTCTGTAGGACGGAAATCATAATGGTTATCCTAAAAGGCTGATGTGGGGTCTGAATGAGATAATTCTTGGAAGGCCTCTAGGGCAGAGTCTGGCATATAGCAAGTGTTCAATAAACATGAGTGTTGCTGTTATTTTTTAGAGTATGAACTGATGTACTTGTGTGTCTGTGCTAAGTCATGGTGTATGTTACGTTGTGTATGTGTTTGGACATGTAAACTTGAGCCTACTTGATCTGAAGGTGATTGGGCTTTTTGAAACAGAAATGATCCTGAAAAGGACAATATGTAACATGGTACCCCATGGCCATTTGTCTCTTTAGAACAAAGAAACAAAAAGGTTTGAGTGCAGGGTGAATGCTCAAATAGGAAGTTAATAATTTTATTAACCACCTGCTGTACAAACTGTCATTCAAATACTGCCTTATGCTTTATGTAAAACATTGAAAACCCCCTTTGACTTTATTCTTCTGCTTGGATTTCTTTTTCTGTAGAAAAATATGTAATTGAATTAATTTCAAGTGTGTTTGTTTGTAAACCAGCCAAATATTTCCTTTTAAATACTTGAGCTCTGTGTTGAATATACACATGTGGTTCTTAGCACATTACATTTTTTCAGCAATAGATTTCATCCTTTAATCCTTTTTAAAATGGGCTTTTAGTTCCACAAATATTAATATGTCTCCTATGTCCATAATAAATGAAAGTTTTTCATTTCATGCAGGTTCTTCCAGGGGACCCAGCCCCCTAACCATGGGAGCCCAGGACACCCTCCCTGTTGCAGCAGCATTTACAGAAACGGTCAATGCCTACTTCAAAGGAGCAGATCCAAGCAAGTAAGCCTGGGGCTTCATTCACTGTATTCTCCAAACTCTGTCCTATTCAGTGGGGGGCAGGGGTGGGGGGGAGACTTAAACATAACTATTTCATTCCTTATCCTAAAACCAACCAACCAACCAAATAAAAATTTGGTTAACAATTACAGGTGGCATACATAGAATGGAGGAGAAAGTTTAAATTTGAAATATTAATTCACTGCTCTTAAAAAAAATGTGCCAAAGAGACCAATAATCTAATATCTTCATCCCCAGAAATCTCTATTTCAGTTTTAGTTACAAGTTTACGGAAAATGCTAACCTAATTCCGTCAACAATGAAAAAGTTTATTGTCTCACCAAAGTAAATGTCTAGGTCATGCCTTTATTGTTTTAGTCTTTGCTGGTTGGGAATCACATATAAATTGAGAAATGGGGCACTGGAATGAGAACCTGGAAAAAGACACATTTCCTAACACAGAGATTAGTAAGAAGACAAGTTATATGTTACCCTTACTAACTAAGGAAAACTGGCCAAAAAATTTATAATCACAAAAAAGTAAAAATTCTAGAGAAAAATGTACCACTCCCTATTTGCAGGAGTCAGATTTCACTTATTTCAGTATATACTGACCATGAACTTGACATGAATGCATATGTAATATGACTAAATATTTTGTGTTTCTGTAAGGATTTATCTGGATAGAGTTCAGAAAGTTGATGGATTCCCTGAAATTATACTGCATATCTTACGTGTGTGTGCATGTGTACATTTGTCCATAGGGTCCAGAACATCCATCAATTTCACAAAGAGTGAAATTAAGAGTGATTATTAGTCTACACTGAAAACAAAACACTGAAGTCAAACTGGCTTTCAAGTGTGTCATTAATACAATTCCAGACCTGAATGTGATGGATAAACAAAGCGAAAATCTAAGTGAGGAAAGAATTGCTTTTTATTTTTTACTTACAAGGTTGAGGGCTTAGAAGACTTTAGTATCCATGGAAATGAGATTTAGAAAAAGAAAATGTTCACATAGAACACTAGACTACATTATGAAAATATTTAAAAGAATGATAAGTTTAATTAAACTTGGATTTCCATATGTATCTTAAGTGAGAATATATGTGACTAATAGAAACACTAGTTTTTATAAGCCTAAATCGAACAATAGTATTCTGGGAAACATGATTAGTTACTCCACCTGTAAGTGCCCTATCAAAACAGTGGGATCTATATCAACCTCCCTAAATGTCATGTCATGTTTTTTTTTACAACATTTAGATTTTATTCTAAGCCCAAACTATTGTAGACAAACCAACACTATGGACTCCAGTGTTTTAGTCCATTTGAGATGCTGTAACAGAATACTGTAGACTGAGTTGCTTCTAAACCACAGAAATTTATTTCTCATGGTTCTTGAGGCTGGAAAGTCCAAGATCAAGGCTCTGGCAGAATCAGTACGTGACAGAGGCAGGCTTCTGGTTCACAGTAAGCTTGAATGGCAGGGTAGTAGGGAGCTTTTTATAAAGGCACTGATCTCATTTATGAGGGTTCTACCCTCATGACCTAATTACCTCCCAACAGCCCACCTCCAAACACCATCATATTGGAAATTAGATTTCAGCATCTACATTTTGGAAGGACACAAACATTCAGTCTGTAGCCCTCTGGTTTCTCCCATGTCTTTTCTCTTTCATCTTCCAAGCAGGAAGGTAATTTGCCGCATCCACATATCAATAGGAATTAAAAGCTGCCTCATATCGAGTATGCATTTGAACTGTTAGAGCCAGTAAGAACCATGTGCGTAAGTTGTATATATACTTCACATGTGCATGCACATGTTTGTCCTGTAGACTCTTCTTTGAACAAAGAATTTGCATAACTTTCTATAATACCAGTTCTAAGAATTACCTATTATTGACTGACCTACCTATATGTTAGAAAGCTCAGGCTGACTGGAATTGAGAAAGGGAGGTAGAAACACACCTTTAGAGAGTAAGAGTAGTCAGGGGGCACGTGGATGGCTCAGTCGGTTAGGTGTCGGACTCTGGATTTAAGCTCAGGTCATGATCTCAGGCTCATAAAATTGAACCCAGTGTTGGGCTCTGCCCTGAATGTGGAGTCTGCTTAAGATTTTCCCTCTCTCTCTCCCTCTCTCTCTCTCTGCCCCTCTCCCAAAACTCTGTCTCAAAAAAAGAAAAAAAAAGAGTAAGAGGAGTAGTCAGGAGTATGGAAAGGTGTAAAACACGGGAATCACACAAGAAATGAGTTCTTTTTTGTCTGCTTACTAACTGGCTCTCATTCATTCATTTATTCAGACAGATCTAATTGGTAGTAGAAGTATTCCCAATTTTGACCCCCTAAATCTATTCTCAACATATCACTCTTCTGCTCAATATCCTCCTATCTGGTCCAAGTAAAACTCTAATGCTTTACAGTGGTCTGTGAGGCTCTCCATTATCTGTCCTTCAAGACCCTTCTCCCCTTTCAGCTCCCACCTCTCTGATCTTGTCTCCATCACTGGTACCCTTATTCACTCCACTCTAGCCACACTGGCTCCAGGGCTGTTCTTCTGTCATTAGGCGAACCCTATCTGCATCTCAGGGTCTGAGCATTTGTTGATCTTTCAGCCTGAGAGAAATCTGCTCCAGCTATCTGAGTTACCTGCCCCCTCGCCTCTTTCAGGATTCTTCAACAGATGTATCAGAGACCTTCCCTGCCCATCCTGTGCAAATAGGAACACTCCTCCCCACCCAACGTCAGCACTTTCTCCCTCCCCATCGCCCTTCTCTTTAATTAACATGTTGCATGTTTTCAGTGTCCACTGTCTGTCTCTTCCCCCACTAGAGTGTAAAATCCATGAGAACCGAGACTTTGAGCATCTTCTTCATTCCTACCTCCTCAGCATCTAAAGCGGAACCTGGCATAATTGCTGAACGAGTTGAGTTGAATTACTCTCCTAACACAGAATGATGGCTGTGTGCCAGCCATTGTGCTAGATAGGGGTTATATTGGTAAAAATAAGACTTGTGCATAAATATAATACAAAGTCCACTGTAGGAGATGTGTAGTTAAGAAGCTTCGACAATAATCTCCTTTAAATCCCAAGGACTGGTATAGCAGTCTACCAGTCACTTTGTGGGTCTACGCCTATACCAGCTGGGTTCCTCATTCTGTTTCAGTTTCCCTAGCACACTCTAGCAGGTGTGTGGGCAGGTGTGAGCACCTGGGAGCTTGGTCTCCATGACCTTGGCATTCCAGTGTGTCACTTGAGCCAAATCAATATTGGTGTGTTCTTATGCCCTTCCAAGTGAGCTGACTCTTTGGCTTGAAATGACTGCATAGACTGAGTCTGTTTTCAATTATATTGCCATAAGTAGTTGCAGTGTATATTGTATATTGGTAGATGGGAGATTCAGTAAATTTCATTGAAATTATGAGATCTGAAATGTATGAACAAATCATGAGGTGACATTCTTCTAAATTTAATTTCAGCTCCAGGCAGTGAATCATTTTAATTGCCGTTCCTTTGTTATTCACTTTCAAGGAAACATCTCAAGTTCAAAAATTCTATCACAGTGTGAGTGGGGGCGGGGGAGGATAAAGTCAAACACAGCCCCACATAGAGAAATGATACAGAAAAGCCATGTGGATTTGCTTTTGCCTGTTGTTCCTTCTCATCCTGCACCCAAAGCCTTCCCCATTTGTTTTCAGACCATACACTGGAAACAGAAATCTACTTTAATTATTATATATTATGATATATAGGCCATCCAAGTATAGCTACACTCTTAGTCTAAGTATTGACAACACCTGTTGCAGGCATTTTGACACCTGAGTCTTTCTCAGTTGTTCATTGGCAGAGAAGTCCTTGACTTCTGATGTTGGCTGGAAAATGCATCTTGTTATTTGCTCCTATTTGAACACTGGTGTTAGGGATTAATTCTTTACTCCCCTGGAAAATTTATGTCTCTCAGCTATATTCCATCCTTCCCTTATCATCACATTTCAATTATTTATTCAAGTGTCTGTCTCCCCAATTAAAGTGGAAGTTTGGGGGCGCCTGGGTGGCTCAGTGGGTTAAAGCCTCTGCCTTCGGCTCAGGTCATGATCTCAGGGTCCTGGGATCGAGGCCCGCATCGGGCTCTCTGCTCAGCAGGGAGCCTGCTTCCTCCTCTCTCCTCTCTCTCTGCCTGCCTCTCTGCCTACTTGTAATCTCTCTCTCTGTGTCAAATGAATAAATAAAAATTAAAAAAAAATAAATATGACTTAAAGTCATATTCTATTAAAGTGGAAGTTTGGGCAAAGACCACATTTGTCCTGTTTCTCACTGTCCATCCAGGGCATTCCATAATACCTGGTTCATTGTATAGTCACCCTATATGTAATATATATATTGTTCAATGTATGAATTTATTTTAACATTTTATTGTACCAAGTTCTGTATCATGCACATTTGTCTTTCAAGAACCCAAGACACAGCACTTGCCTTCACAATAGTGGGTCAGATATGTTTAAGAAGCGATGAAACAGTTTTTTAAAAAATCTCTACCTCTGTCCAAGGAAACTACAGAAAGGAAAAAGTAAGGAAGGCTGAATAAAGAGAATATTAAGGTTTCAGAAAGGCCTTTCTTTCTTGAACTGAATCTTGAAGCCTGAAAAGGAGTTTGCCTAGGACCTAAGCCAATGAAAGGGGATTAGGAAGTAAAGGAAGGGAGACCACATCTGCTCAGAGCTATATACACTTGAAAAGAAGACCGTGGGCTTAGTTATTACAGCAGTACATAGAAGTCATGTTTATGTCAGGGACGTACTTCTGATGACCTCACATATAGCAAATTCACACCTTTCCTGACCAAAATCGACCAGCATGTCTGTTGATTAGCTAATGTGGGGCTGCCTGTGGCCAGGGGGAGAACCCAGTTTATAAGTCACTTAGCCTGGCTATTTTGAAATTCTGCCATTCTTGACAAGTGTTTCATTTGTTGAGATTTACATGAATTCAAATGTTATTCATGAGTTTGTTATTATCTCCATATTGCTGTATTTTAGATTTCTATAATTCAAGCTCATAGGAAAGGTAGCCACGTTTCATACTGATAGGAACAATCACTAACCAAGTATTTTCCTTTAGTGAGTATGGGTTGAAAATAATCATTTTTGTATGGAAGTTTTCAGATCTGGAAATAGATACTGGATGAATTAATAAATCAGTAAAGTTCTGCTGGTGACAGCTGAGAGGCAATCCAGGAATGTAATATAAATGAAGAAACTCAGTGCTCCTTATGGTGGTTTATACTGACTACTTCTTTCAGCAGCCGCCCAACACTATAAGCCCTTTGAATGAAGGGGCTGTTTTGTTCATTTTTAAATGGCGTCCCCACTCAAAACAAATAAACAAAAATTTCACAATTAGGAGTCAATAAACGTTTACTGACGTAATAAGTGCCACTCCCTCCCCTCACTGACCAGTTTTCAAAAGAGAAACTTTATCCTCTCCCCACCAAGACACCGCTTAGGTCTCATATTGAGCAACCTGGAAAAGCAAGTGAGCAGATTCTTTACCCGGTAAAAAACATTTGGACTGCCGCTGCAGACAGCGACACACTGAGCGGGAGAGATGCTGACGGCTGATTTAACGAATGCTCTGACTACTGTCGTCTTCTTGTGAAATCAGATTCTGCTCGTCCACATACTGAAAAACATCAAGAGTAGACTGGGCTTAAGGGGACGTCCAGGCTCAGCACCCGTAGATAAAGCAAGGTTTCTGTATCTAAAAGACGGAGAAGAAAGACAGCAGGCTTGGCGCCCGACTGGGAGATCGGCAGCATTCTCCAGAAGAGACGGAAGCGCAAACCTCCAGAAACCAGAATTTTCGTGCTGAGCAGTGCAGAGTTATGGATGACAGTATCGAGATAAGGGGTGGGTGGGCGCGGGGGCAGTCATGGCAACGCTAGGAAGCTTACCCGCCCTCCACCTGCACCTCAAACCCAGACTTATACATAGAAGGTTGTAGCAGTTCTTCACATAAGCTATTTTAAATGTGTTCCAAGGGCACCTGGGTGGCTCAGTTGGTGGAGCGACTTGCCTTCAGCTCAGGTCATGATCCTCAAGTCCTGGGATCAAGTCCCGCATCGGGCTCCCTGCTTAGCAGAGGGTCTGCTTGTCCCTCTGACCTTCCCCCTCTCATGCTGCATCTCTCTCATTCTCTCTCCCTAATAAATAAATAAAATCTTTGAAAATAAATAAATAAATGTGTCCCAAGGGACATCTCCCCTGAGCCACACGTGTCTCATTAACCACCCTTGTACAGCATACGAGGTGACTGTGGGGCAAACAGAGTTCCCTATACTCAGATGTGAGCAGAGTTTCCACCCAGGAACCCCAACTTCCCCAGAACGTACACTCCTGAACTTAAAGTTGTAGAAGTTATTGTTTTGGCTATTGTGCACAGGACAGGAGGCTGCAGCTGGAGAACACACTTGTGACAGCCCAGACACATGCACTCTTGCAGTCAGACGCTAGGGACGCTGCCAGGGCCACTGGGCACTATCCAAGCCACATGGGCTGCAAGACCCACACGCTGGGGATGCCACCTGCACTGCGGAGGTCACACCCAGGCCTCCTGCACTGCAAGAGCCTGGCTCTAGATATGCCCTAAGAACTGCAGGAGCCTGCCTAGCAAGCACCCTGGATCCAGGAAGGAAGAAGCTTTTCTTCCTGCAGTGTCTTTTCAGCGCCCTCTACTGACAAAATTTAACATAGTGTCTGTTTGGCAAAGAAAAAGTCTCTAGAAAGGGCCTGATAATAATTTGCTCTGCGCAGGCACGAAAGGGTGAATTGGAACCACATTGATTTTATGTAGAAACTGACAGTGATTATAAATTTGATACGAAAGTGCAAAGGACCTACAATAGCCAAAACAATTTTGAAAAAGAACGAAGTGGGAGGGTTAATACTACTTGATTTCAGAGTGATCCTGCGATTTCACTTGTATATTATTTACCAAGAGAAATAAGAGCCTACGTCCACATAAAGACTTGCAGAAGCATATTCCTCACAACTTTATTTGTAATAGTCAAAAACTGGAAAAGATCCAAATGTTCTTCAATCAATGAATGGATCAAAAAGGAAAAAGACTAAGGTATAACCATATGTTACACAGCAATAAAGTCATGAACTATTGATGTGCACACTACATGGATGAATCTCCAAATAATTACAGAGTGAAAGAAGCCAGATCCAAAAAAAAAAATCATGCGCTTTATGATTCTGTTTACGTGAAATTCCAGAATGTGCAAATTAATATGTAGTGTCAGAAAGCATATTAGCAATTGCTTAGGGATGGGGAGTAGAAGGACGGAGAAGAGCAGGAGAGAGGGGTCACAGAAATGCATGAGGCAACTTTTAGGGATGCTAGGTATGTTCAGTAACTTGATTGCGTGATGTCTTCACAGGTAGGTAAGATATCAAAAATTATGGAATTCTACACTATAAATGAGTGCCATTTGTTATATGTCATGTATGCCTCAATAAAGCCCTTTCTAAAAAAGGGATTATTCTTCCTTCCAAATTATCATCCTACTGTGCTAACTTGTATGACTGACTTTTACAGTTTCAGCCAAATAGACATGGGATAAAGACATAGCTAAATGGAACCAAGAAGCTTACCTCTTGAGTTCAGAGAAGAACACGCTCAAGGCATCAATTCTGTCACTGAGAACTAAAATAAGTCCCCGTGGTTGTGTGATGACATTGTGCTATTGATTTAATAGCATCAAATATGCTGCCAAAGATTCGGAAATCAGAATAGATGATTCTATTTGTGAGGAGAACATATAGACTTATCTACAGAAAGACAAAAGCTGTATTTTTCTCCTACAATTCAAAAACACATTCAATAAATGGCCACTTTTTTGGATAAGTGTTAACACAAACCTTGCATTCTTAGGTCTTAGAAATGATTTAGTAGTTGACAGTGGAATGTTAAGAGCTTACCTTCAGTCTCTTCTGCCGTGTAATACTGTTACATAAATCATTTCTTTTTCACAACTGTTTTGATTCACAGCCTATTGACCTGGGTTTCCTCTTTCTCCTTCCTCTCGTGTGTTTTGATATGCCAGATGTATTGTGAAGATTACTGGAGAAATGGTGCTGTCTTTTCCTGCCGGCATCACCAGACACTTTGCCAACAACCCATCTCCAGCTGCTCTGACTTTTCGGGTGATAAATTTCAGCAGGTTAGAACACGTCCTGCCAAATCCCCAACTTCTCTGCTGGTAAATATATTTTGCACAAATTTTTTGAATGTGCGTAGCTTAGCACTGAATACTTACATGAGGGATATACCTTAGCAAGAATGTAGCACAGGAGAAAAATGACTGCTACTCAGATATGTTTGTAGATTTATCCAGAACTTTTGCCACCTGTCAAAGTCTTTGGTGGGTGCTCGTGAGCCTTTGCGTATATGTATTCTAATGGCCAACTACCTCAAGTGGCTGAAGAGACTTTTAGAGTAACAGAATTTGTATTAATGACAGTTTATTCATGGTCTGTTTTACTGACCACAGTAAACAATAGATAAGGATGGTGGAAAATCAGCCCAATAAAAGGAATGAAATCCATTTGTTGTGGTAGCATCTTTTAAAATCAAATGATATTTGAACCCGGAGCTATTCTTCACAGGAGCTTGAAAGTCTTTTTTGTGGAATATATAATTTCATGGTAATGGTAATTGTTTTGGTGAAACTTTACATGTATTTGAAAAAACTTATGTGAATTTGTATAAATATACTTTTTCACGTTTTCTAACTATTAAATCTGAACACGATGTCTTTATCTTACCTGCATACATGCAGATTCACCCAAACATAAACATGTATGAAGCTATTAAAAATGATCAGCTATACAAGTCAATTATTGGCAATGAATGAGACAGAAGATGTCATTCTTGACAGCTTCCTCTCCATCATCAAGTCCTGATATTTTACTTAAAAATCTCTCTCTAAAGTGGTCATGCTTTTCTCTTTACTGTGCCCTCCCCTGTCCAAGTGACCACTCTCATTTTCTGGACCACTGAAATTGCTTTCCGCCTTCCCTTCCTACGCCCAATCTTGCCCCACGCCTACCTATTTTACACAACAGCTGAATGACTTTTCCTGAGGTGACTCAGGTCATCGCCATGCATAACCTTCAGGTGCCTTCACAGTGCATCTGTACCAGAATGTGAACTTGTTTCTATTGCCTTTGAAGCTCTGAGTCATCTACCCTCACCTACTTCTTTGTTATCAGCTCCCACTGTCCTACCTCAGAATCCTTGTAGCTCCAGCCAGACCTGCCAATCTTAAGAGCAGGCAGAGTCCTTTCCCGTGTCAGGGGTCTGTATGCTTGCTTCCTCTGCCTCTAATACTATTCCTGCCCCTCTGCACCTGACCATGACTCACCCTTTAGATCTCAGCTCTGCTTGGCCTCCCCTGACCATTCCACTCCCCTCTCCACCCCAACCCCCATCCCCACACTAAATACGTCCTCTTGTTGTTCTCTCTCAAGGTACCCTATTCTTCCCCCTTTGTCCCTTATTAGAATTAATAATTACATACCTATTTCTGTTGCTTCATTCATCCATCTCCCCCACTAGACTGTAAAATCCATGAGGAAATGGAATGTATCTCTTAGTTCACCATCACATCCTCAATATCTTCCACCGTGCCTGGCATCCAATAAAGACTTAACTAACATTTATTGAATGAATGAACAACTCAACAACGATTTAAAGAATTTAGTCAAGCAGAATACTTATGTAGAAATGACTAAAGTTCAGGCACCTCAGTGGCTTAGCTGGTACAGCCACTGACTCTTGATTTTGAGTCAGGTCATGATCTCGGGGTTGCGATACGGAGCAGCCTCCACCCTGTCCTCCCCCCACCCCACCTGTGCCCTCCCCATTCATGCACGCACACACGCGCTAGCACGCGCGCTCTCTCTCTAAAAAAAAAAAGAAAGAAAGAGACAAAGAAAAAAGAAAAGAAAAGAAAAAAGAAACGACTAAAGGTTGTTGGTATTTAGAATTGAAGGACCAACGTAGTTACTTTCTTCATTGAGTCAGACTTTTTCATTCCAGTGGTGACAAAACAGTCACAGGTCTTTCAGGTGACTACCAAGATCCCCTCCCCCTCTTTGGCTGTTGCCGTGGTTTAGCTAGAAAACTTCACTCCAGGTTTAAAAGTATGGGAGGAAATGGTCACCCATTAAATGAAAAATAAACGTGAAAAAATCAAGATTAGAAATCAGCAACTTCTTATTTCAAGTTTCCCTCCCTGCTTTTGATGTGCAGATTGAGCCAGTTAATTTTTTTCAAGTTTTTATTTAAATTGCAGTTAGTTAACATGGAGTGTAATATTAACTTCGGGTGTTGAATTTAGTGATTCACCACTTAACTAACATACAACACCCAGTTGAGCCAGTTAATTTTATTTTTCAAGTTTCCTCCATCTGAAATTAGGGATTATGTGCCACCAGCTCACCGGTTTGTTTGTTAATAAGACTAATGTCACAGTCTTTACTGCATTTTTAGGTAGTTATGTGGCCAGGATTTTAGGCTTATTTGCAAGAGTTTTATTTCTATATTAATATATCAGTCCTATGAGTTGAATTAGATCACACTCTGAGTACGTTTTTGTCTGACAAAACAATATATGGACACTTATATTATTATTTGCTAAGACAAAAAAATCAAAAACAAAAAATCATCATTAACTTGGACCTTGTAAACTCTAAATATTTGACTATTGTGTCAGGGCCATGACTGGTAACCATGGTCATGGAGCCTATGCGGGTTTCTTGGACCAGACGGTTCGACCGTGACTGCTGCCATCCCTAGTTTTTAGAAGGCAACATAATCAAGTATTGTTCTTGATTGCAGTACAAGCATTTTAACATCTATCGCCTTAGACCCTGCCAATTCTCTCGTTTATGTGTTCTGAAAGACTCCATTTTGGTTAACAGCTTGGCACCTGAAGACATTTGGGTTTGCAGTCCCTTGAGAGCGACCGATTTGATGTTTACTTCTACTTTTTAACAAGAGGGTTTGCTTGTAAAGAATTCTGGAACAACTGCGAAACCAATCATGAGACTAAAGAATTTTCAAGACTTCTTGAGCATTCAAAATTACATCTCTAGCTAATTGGCATCTCTATTTGATACTGGCAAAGCTTTCTTGAATATTTATTAAAGCGAGTTTTCTGAAGAATTATCCTAGGTATAGGACCATGCTTAATTTGCTATTAAGCTTAGAAAATATATTTCCTTAAAAAATAGTGTGATTGGAATTTTCCCAGCTATTCAGATCTACTTAGTACAAATTAATGACATGTTGCTGGATATTAATTCTGCATCTCTTTTTGGTACAGTGGGAAAGTATAACCTTTAGTCTACTAAGCTGGAATCCTGGACTGGAATCCTGACTCTGTTACTTATTCGCTGTTAACCTTAAGAAAATGACATAATTTCACTGACATTCTATTATTCTTATCTCCTGCCTCTGGGTAACTTGGATGCTTTTAGGTAGTAAAAGTTTAGATAGCCCTCTTCAGCATCCTGAGCTCTCTCAGGGGCCAGGAGTCTTTTCTGTAAGAGTTGTAGAGGTACAGAGCTTTGCTTTGTCCTCAACCACCTATACAAGGGCACAGCAGAAGTCTGCGTCCTGCTGAGACTTGGGCCACAAAACCAATCCCTCCTAACAAGTCAGTAGCAGTTTTAAAGACGGTTCTGATTTTTTTTTAACTCACTGTCTTAATTTGTTTGACTTTTGGACGTGAAATCATAGCAACTTACTTTTGACCTGCCTTCATCACTTTATTTATTTATTTATTTATTTATTTATTTATTTATTTATTTGGGGGCAGGGGAACAGAGGGAGAGGAGAGAGAGAATCTTTTAAAAAAATTTATTTATTTTTACTGAAGAGAGAAAGTTCCAGGGGAAGGCCAGAGGACGAGGGAGAGAATCTCAACTGAGGGAGCAGACAGACACAGGGGAGATAATCTCCCCTGAGTGTGGAGCAGACACAGGGCTGGATCCCACGACCTTGGGATCATGACGTGAGCCAAAATCAAGAGCTGGAGGCTTAATCGACTGAGCCACCCAGGCGGCCCAAGAGAGAGAATCCTAAGCAGACTCCACACTCAGCATGGAGCCCAGCATGGAACTCAGTCTCATAACACTGAGATCATGACCTGAGCCCAAATCAAGAGTCAGCAGCTTACCCAAGTGAGCCACTCAGGCGCCCCTGCTGTCATCACTTTTTGACTATCACCCTTCTGTCTTCCTAACCTCTCATTGTCATTCAGTAAGTGAGTCCTATGTCAGGTTCCTGAATTTGTTGGGCCCTCAGTTTCCTCATTATGTGGGAAGTGAGCAGAGGCTTTTCACACTCTTGCCTGATTCCTTTTGTCATTGAGACAAGAATTTTCAAGATACATTGGGTGAAGGACGTGTCGACAGACATCTGAGCAAAACTAACAAATCCCTAGGAATACCAAACTCCTGAATTCACCAAGACTGCACTTCTCTGTTGTAACGACTGTGATTATTATCATTCACATTCCAGGATCATCTTGTAAGCGCAGTGACTGTTTTAGGATTTAGATGTTCTTCGATGAAATACCATGGTAGTTTTACTCTCATTCTGTTCCCCTCAGTTGAAGATAAAGACAGTGTTTACATTTGGCCAAGTATTTAACTCAGAATTTCTGAGAAACTACTGTTCAAGTCAATTCAAATAAAAAAAAAATCAATGTACTCACCTCCTTGATTGCATTAACTCACTAATTCAGAGGAAAACTGATGATGTAGAAAGGGCTATTAAGTTTGGGTTAATAAATAATTCACTCTTCAAAGCAACCAATTATCATCAGGATTGGTTGATATTACTGGGTACTCACTGAGATTCATAGCAATACAATCATGCCTCCCTCTGGGTATTAATCTATTAACATAATGCCCTTCGGAACTGCAATTGTACTAAAACTATACTACTGTGAAAAATCTGATCTCTACAGACTGTCAGAGATGGATATAGAAATCAAGTGACAGTTTGCTAAGATGCTTCTTTGGGTGGATATTTGTCACAAGTTGCTTCTCAATAATTTTCTCTTCCCGACTGAATAGCGATAATACTCAAAATGATGCCAGTACCAAGGAATTCTGGGTAAATATGCCAAATCTGATGACTCACCTGAAGAAAGTGTCGGAACAAAAACCCCAGGCTACATATTATAATGTGGACATGCTCAAATATCAGGTAAGCCTCAGTCATATGGTTGGGGTGTCTCTTTCACATTATAAATACGTATTCTAACATGTCTAACATGAAAGAAAAGTAAAATAGCATTTCTTTTAATATAACTTAAACCTATAATTTTTAAGAAAATAAACTCAAAAGGATACTTGGAGAATACAAAAATGAAGTTGCAGAAACTTTGAATAATTGAGATTATAAATATTGGTAAACTAATTCACTGTGATGGTAATATACCCTCCGGGTTGGAAAACACGTATTTATGTTGTGGTAAGGAAACCACTAAAAGTAAAGTATCTATATGATGGTACATTTTACAAAAATGCAAATGACTGTCCTGAAGGAATAATATCATCTAAACTTTGGATGTTATCAATAATACTGAACAAACATGATACCACAGAAATTCATCACCTGTATAATTAAAATATAATAAAAAATGCATTTTTATTTAACTTTTTTCCCAAAACATTGAAACACATTCAGTGACTACTTTAAATTCTGAGAGAAATAAAAAGGAGCAAGAAAAGCAAATTCCAATAAAATGTTTCCCTGAATAAGAAATTAAATTTTGAGGTCTGTGCATGGCTCTTTATGACCAAAGGGGTAAAAAAGAACTGTACTTGTTTTCTTTCACAAATGTTCATTATAAACCCCACATCTACAGTTTCACTCCTGATTAAAAACATTTTTTAATTCTTCAATGCTGTGGGATTCTTTTTTGTTGTTGTTGTTGTTTTCAGTCTCCATATTTATCATTAAGTGAATCTAGGAAGTAGACAGAATTTACCTACTGCAACATGAGGTTGGTGTAAAGTATTAAATTGTAGGTGAGAAACTGCATTCTGGAATTAGGTCAGCCGCTGACTTTAGGCACTTAATCTCCCTGAACCTCTGTTTCCTCATCTGCAAATAAAGATAATAAGGATTTCTACCTAGATATTTTATAGGTTGTTGTGAGGAGCTAATAGCCTAATATATTTCAAAGTATTTGTAGAATATAAGTAGCCCGAGACCTGCCATTTTGTTTTAAAGTGAGCACTGAGGAATCCCTTTTGCTGTTGTTGAGTCGTGGTGGTGGTGTTTTCCAACAACGTGAGGCATTGGGCGGGAGGCACAAGGAGCATTTCGTGGGATTGCCCTCAAATCTCAGCATAGTTTCTGGCCACCAGGAGCATCCCTGAGGGGCTGGGACAATCAAAAACACACCCGCATAAATCCAAAAAGAACCATCACTGGGTAGAGGAGCCACCATGAAGTCAAGAGCCCCCTCTGAGACGGAGCCCAGAAATGGGCAGGGAGGGGTCAGTCTGCTCTGCTTTTGATTTACCTAAATAACATATTTCCAAGGCAAAGTCCATTTTGTGGAGGGTTGTGCTGCAAAAAATATTTAAAGTTTAAACACTTAGAACGGTTGTCTACCTAAAGTTGTCATCGAAAGCCATGTCTATTATTTTATAAAAGAGTTCATATCTGGACTTGTTTCTGCAGCAACCGCCGCTTGCCTCATGAGCTCAGCCTGCGCTCAGGCCCCTTCCCCACGGTGTCCCCAGGCATTGCCAGGCCTAGAGGGAGCTGTTTATAGTCTTTAAAACGAGCAAGACTCATACTCTGTAAATAAAACCACAAGGATGTAGACATCACCCACACGGCCCCTGTGGTGTGAGTGTGCTGGTAAAAGAAGACTGTCCTCAAGCTATTCATCATCACAGTGAACATTCGAGAAATAATAACATTGTGAATTTTTCACTGTCTTTAGGTAAGACAATATTGTTGATTTGGCAAACATGGCTTTTCCTTGGTCAAACTCACAGTGGATTCTAACTAGAATTGATGGGAGACAGTAAAATGTACCCCTTTCAGTTAGAGGATGTGAGTTCAAGCGCTCACACTGGCAAATCCCAAAGGAGTAATAATAACCTGCTTCGTCTAACTCACTGGCATGTTGTGAAGTGAAAGTATGATATGAGTATCAACAGGTAATACGTATGAAAAGGTTATGCTTTACAAAGTGCTAGGCACTATGCTGTTTCACATAAAATATCTTCAGTCTTCCCAAGAAGCCTATGGGTAGATATGATTGTTATAATTCCTGACAAGCCTGTGGGTAGATATGATTGTTATAATTCCCATTTGGCAGCTGAAGAAATTACTGAGACTGAGAGAGGTTTAGTGACTGGCCCAAGATCACTCACCTTGTAAGTGACAGTCAGAACTCAAATCCAAGACTGTCTAACTCCTTGGCCTCATCTCCTAACCAATGTGTTACCACCTGCCTTCCTGACACAGGTGCTTTGTAAACTCTAAAGTGCTATAGAGAGTTTAGGAACCGATTTAGTTTTTAATCTGTAACCATTTCCCTGTAGCATTCAGCTCTCTTCCACAGGCACCCTTCACGGTGCTGTTTACTGACAGCTCATTTGTGAGCAGCACCAACCAAACGATGACATTTGACAGCTCAGAACCTTCCTATGGGAGATCATCATAACTTGCGGCTTTGTTTCAGATTAACGGTGGAGCCTGAAATATTCTCTTTCCTGTCATTTGGCCAGGTGTCTGCCCAGGGCATTCAGTCCACACCTCTGAACCTGGCTGTGAACTGGCGGTGCGAGCCGGCCAGCACTGACCTGCGCATAGATTACAAATACAATACGGACGCCATGACAACGGCCGTAGCCCTCAACAACGTGCAGTTCCTGGTCCCCATAGATGGAGGAGTAACCAAGCTCCAGGCCGTGCTCCCACCCGCAGTCTGGTAAGGAGCCACCAGTCCCCTCCCTCTTCCCCAAATGGCTCTTTCTGGGCAAAGGGCTCACAGCCTTCTTAGCGTTTGTGTTTCCCACAGGAGGACATCTCAGCAGGCCTGTGTGTCAGGGTTCAGGGCAGGAAACAGAAGCCGTTCTGTTAGAGAAGGATTTAACACAGGGATTTAGATGCTCACACAGCAGTGGAAGCGAGAGAGAAATAAGCTTTAGGCTGGATCTCCAAGAACGTTTCCCAGAAAGCTGCAGAACTGACTCTCCAGGGAAGCTGCTCCCTCTGCCACAGCCAAGAAGCAGAGAAAGCCAAAAGCTGCCCTTGGAGCCACTGAGTTCAAGAGCTCACCACGGCCACGTTGATCCAAGGACAAGAAAGTTCCTACCGGCACTGCCTTCACTGCTTCTCAACACTCACACAACTGGAGACTGGACTGCAGGCAGTACTTTGTGAGAAGATCCCCACGTCTCCCTTAGGCCATCGGCCAGCAGGAAAGAGCCATGAATATGGCAGGAGAAGGGCCTCTGCCTCCCTTCTATCCTCCAAATCTCAAGCAATGCTTGCAATTTGTGGACCCTAACCTGCTTCTCGGGCCCTAACTGCAGGGGCATCTGAGAAATGTAGGGTTTTGTTTTGTAGCCTCTGGACTATTAAAAAGGCACCACTAGAGAAGGTACGGGAACACCTACTGAAAAGACACTGAGAGTAGCTATTAAAAAGAACTTGTTCTCTTAGAAAAAGTATTCTAGTTTTTCCATGTGATTGTCAGAAGCAAAATATAGAACATTAAAAAAAAGTCAGCCATATGACAGCTAAAACTTAAGTTACCTGAATTAATTAATCAATTAATTAATTAATCAAGACTTATCATCTATATAAGTAGGTGTGTCAAAAAATTTAACTGCATTGTCCTCTATATGTTTTCCTGTGTTGTGGCTTGTTACAATAAGGAAAAGAAAAAAGAGAGAATTTGTGTGGATGGATGGACGGGTAGATAGATAGATAGATAGATAGATAGATAGATAGATAGATAGATAGATAATGCTTAAATTGTCGTTAACATTGTCAAGATCNTGTGTTGTGGCTTGTTACAATAAGGAAAAGAAAAAAGAGAGAATTTGTGTGGATGGATGGACAGGTAGATAGATAGATAGGTAGATAGATAGATAGATAGATAGATAGATAATGCTTAAATTGTCGTTAACATTGTCAAGATACATTTTTTTAAATTAATACTATCTAGAAAAAATATGGTATCCATTAAACAAAAACCTTTGCATATGCAAAAGCTTTTTACCTATTTTATTTTTAGGAATGCTGAACAACAAAGAATATTGTGGAAGATTCCTGATATTTCTCAGAAGTCAGAAAATGGAGGTAATGTAATCACAGGCTTACTTTATTTAATATATAAAGCTGAAATAACGTTCAGGTATTAGAAAACTATTCAAATACACAGTGTTAGAAGCAAGCAAAGTGAAATACTTTGTATAGTACAAATTATTTCACTTTGCTTTGGTATATACTTATTTCAACCAACAAAAAGCAAATAATTTCTCAGTGAATCCTCTACTTACCCTTTTCTGCCCAAGCCCACATCAAACAGATCATACTTCAGAGAAGAAGTTTTCAATTTGTGTCAGATCTCCACTCCCTGGTAGTTGAGGTATTTCTCACTTTCCTCTGACTAGGAAAATACATTGCCTTCCAAGTAACATGCTCCCAAATTTTGGAAGTACCATTTGGTTGAATTGCACTTTCATCAGTGTGCAAAAAAATGTTCCTCATGACATTTCATGATAAATTTTATTCGTCACTATTTTGTCACTGAAACATATACTATTTTCTAGTCAGTTAGATTTTGTATGTTAACTTTCAAATACAATTTCCAAAGCTATATCCAGCATGTTGTATTGACTGTTATCTTGTAATGATACTCTTTTTATAGGGGTGGGTTCTTTATTGGCAAGATTTCAGTTATCTGAAGGCCCAAGCAAACCCTCCCCATTGGTTGTGCAGTTCACAAGTGAAGGAAGCACCCTTTCTGGATGTGACATTGAGCTTGTTGGAGCAGGGTATCGGTTCTCACTCATCAAGAAAAGGTTTGCTGCAGGTAAGTGGGCATCCATCCTGTGAGTTTTCATTTGCACCAACAGTGTCACCTTAGATACTCTCTCAAGAAGGAATAGTGTCTGATTTGCTTATCTTCTTTCTTTTCCTCTTCCCTACTCCCAATCTCCATTTCTCATCCCAGTTAGAAAGAAAACTGATTGTAGGATGAAGTAAAAATGGTATAATAACCTGGAAATGAGAGTTAGGAAGGCCCTGGCTACTTATCTGGCTCTGTTTCTTATATGGGAATGACCAGTCATTCCCCTTATATACATTATATACACATATATACACCGAGGTTAATTTAATGGAGTACATCCTACTGTTTTTATGTTGTCAAACAAGATAAATACTATATGCCTCTGAATTTACCTCTTACCTGAAGACTTTTTTTCTCCAACAAGACTTCATAGATTTTATATTTGTCAGGCATAGCTGAAATCTGAGAGGCTCCATCTTTCACTTTGAAATAAGCAACCTTAAAGAATCTCGGCCAGGTATCAGAAACGGTTGCCCCTAAGCTGAATATGGCCATGAGACAGGTTTTTGGCACACATGATAATTTGTTGGCAAAGGAGTCCCCAGTACCAGGGTGATTGTACTTATCAATGACTTGTTGGGATAACTCCTGGTTTTTATAACTTCTGTACTCATGTACTTATTAGTTATAACCTCTCCATTCTCAAAAATGACCCAGGCTATATGGTTACTCTTCCCATAACAAGTTGGATTCCCACATCCCAAAACAAATCTCCCAACTCCTAAGACCCAAACCTCTGCAAATTGTTCATATGTGGAAATGTTCATCTGTGGACCAGCAACTAGCTGGTCTGGGAAATTGAAAACTTAAGAAATTGCGTGTATTTTATAGTAGTATTACACTCCAGAAGATACAGTATTTGGCTTCTAGGGGTAGGGTAGGTGGAATGAAAATGTTGCCCATATCATAATCACATTATGGAACTAGCAGGTAACCTGTTGATATGTTGTTTTGTTTTGCAGGAAAATACTTGGCAGATAACTAATAAAATCTTATGCAAGGATTTGGAGGATTCATATAATGGAGAACTGTTGTATGAGAAACAGGTTTTAATTTTGGTTTGAAGGAAACAAACCAAAATCTGCACTTGGGATATATCTGCTGGAAATGTCCATGACTTTCAGCAATGATTTCCCTCACACAATACCATGATGACCAGTCTTACAGTATTTACTTCTAGGTGTAATATTGTTAATGGTTTTAAAATGTAATTATTGTATTTGTAAATTGTACTCATTCCAGTAAGGCAGTTAGACACTTGAGTTTTAGCATTTTACCATTCCTGAAATGGATGTAATTTAAACTGTGGTATGTAAATTTAATAGTAGTACTGTTGAATGGCACAATGCTTACAGAGGTAGATTGCATTTTGTCAATATATAAAATTTAAATATAATATTGATAGCTGTCATAAAGGGGGTGCCACATACAAAGAAAATTAAGTGGAACCAGAAAAAAAAAACTTCACTTTCTTCAGTCCTTAGTATGTTTTACTCTAGTGCTAAATAAAAACTCTATCTGCAAATATTTAGTGGGTTAAATTCAGAAACTATTTCAGAAAAAAAAATTCTAAAGTTACAGCATATTCAAGAAGAGCATTAATTACCACTTTTTAAAAAGCTTTTTTTTCAAACTGCAAATTTCATAAAAATGCAAACTGTGTAAACAGGGCCTCTTATTTTTATAACGTGTAAAAAGGGAAAGCAATTCATATTTAAAGTTTAAGTATATGAAATTATAATCAAGAGTAAAGAAGATGTTGAAGTCTTAACTACTTCCCCCTCTCTCTACAGTTTAACAAATGTGGAGATTGCTGAATAATATCAGACTAAAGCCAAAATTGTGATTTTAAAATTTCAAGACTTTCCATAGTTGAACTGGTGAACAACTTTTGCACAATTACTCTGAACAGAGTCACTCCCATCTAGCATGGAGAATGGTACCACGTATCTTTCTCTTTACCTACAGGAATCAAAACATTAAAGCTAAAACTCAGAAAAAAACAATTAGTCCCCCGTTTAAGTCCAGAAGGAAAATATTAATCATCATCATTTATGTCATTTGGGAAGGAAAAAAAAGAAGCTTTATAAATGAAATTCTATCCACATTATCGTGCAATAAATTTCCTTTTGGATAAGATTCATTGTATGTAACTATAAATCTTTGCCATTCTCGGGGAATCAGAAAGAGAGTTATCAAAAATTTATGTCACGATTTCCTTGTCCCAGGGTATAATTGAAACTAATTACTCAGTCTGGCCTCACAATGTGAGGATTTAGAATGGAGAAGCACTTCTTCTGGGGTGGGTCTCCCTTGTAAAATCTTCCTCCTCTACTATCTGAAAACATAAAACTTCCTTTAAGTTATAGACCTTATTTTAAACATGAACCGATTCTTATTCTAAGTCATACTATTAAATAACTGGAATTATTAAGCTGTTGTATTCATCATTAGTTGCTAAATTTTATTTTACGTTCACTTATATTTGACAAAGAATTGTTAGTCCCTTTAAATTTTAGAATCAAATTTTCTAAGTCTTACTTTTAAAATGAGATTGTGACTGGCAATTGTTTATAGTGGAACTTTTTAAATTAACATTTGTACTTCTCAATCAGTGCTTGCTACCAAGAG
Organism: Ailurus styani; assembly: GCA_002007465.1. NCBI lineage: Eukaryota > Metazoa > Chordata > Mammalia > Carnivora > Ailuridae > Ailurus > Ailurus styani. Next base: position 2,164,920 of record LNAC01000132.1, on the reverse strand, counting down.
AATGTTCAAAATGATCTGTTTTACCTCAGAAGAATTCCTACTATCCAAGCACTCTCAGTTGGCTCCCCAGACAGTCTGGTGTGGAAGTTTTTTGGACAAATTGTTAATATACTTATTTTAAGTAAAGATATTCAATTTGATTTTGACACCAAAATAGAAAATGCAAACTTTTAAATCCCATGAAACATGGGGAAACGTCAAACACTGAAACCAATGGAGAGTAAGCAGCAGAAAATTGAGAATTATCCAGCATATGAATATAAAAATGCGTTTTTAAGTAATCAATTCATAAGGAAAAAGTATTGAATATTAACACAAAGCATATTAAAATGTGTAAATATTACTGATTCTTATGTCTTACTCTTTATATTTTATTTTGTATAGTTCTAGAGTGAATTAGTAATTAAACACAAGGGTTTTTTTTTCAAAGAATAATTTTGTTGATATTGTAAAAATATAATTTAAAACATAGATTTCAATAATCTCTAACATTATTCAAACATTTCCAGGAACTAAATTTGACACTATGATGATCTCTTATGATACCTTAATTGGTGTTTGTGAAATAGAATGGAGGTCATTGGCTTCAAAATTATTAAACTTTCGGTAACCAGAACCTCAATAGAGAAGAGATCCCTTCTTTCAGAAACATAGGTCAAATAATAACACAATAAACTTATATCAGGGCTTTAGATTTTGGTAGTTTTTTTTTAATCTTATAGTTTACAATCTCCTCTCTGTATCCATAGTACTGTACAATAAGAATTCATATTAGGAAAAAAGATCCTAGACAATGCAAGGGTCTCTACTACATTAAAACAACGACAACAACAACAACATTTAGTCAGGTTCATTATCAGTTCCTAAACCAGAACAAAATGGGCAAATACATATTAATATTTTCAATACCAGGGGTTAAAATAGAAAGAGTTCTCATTAACCAGAACACCATTTCTTGAGATTTCTAATTTTAAAAGTTTCTGTTCTGACAAGATAGAAAGTGTGAATGATATTGCTTTATTTTGACAACATGGAAAGTATGTTTTTCTTTTTAAATAAATTCCATATTTTCTTGATATTTTTAAAAATAAATTCTTGTTAAGAATTAGTCTGAATTTTACCATAGTTGGAATTTATAATTCCTAAGAATTAAATTTTTAATTATTTTTAAAGCTCTGTTCTTCTCTACACCTACAGACAAAATGAAAATTCACTGTATGGTATCTGGGAATCTATTTCACGTGTAAAGAAAGAACGTCCACATTTCAAATGGTTTTGAGTGAATAGAGATGTTTTATTTTTGTTTTTACGTATTTTTACTCAATCTGCAAGGTGTTTGAGGCCATAATGACACACGTTTTCATTTCTAAGTCTTCTTTTCAAAGAAGCCTGGTGACTACTTTAACTCAATCGCTAACTGCTGTTGTATGACGGACAAATCACTGTCTTTCTCAGCTTCTCATCTTTAGATTGAGAGATTAGGATTGCCAGTGTTTTTCAAGTTTTTCTTAACAGCAGCACTTTTTTCTCCTAAAAGTGCATATGGAATCCCGTTAGGTAAAACAGCTCAAAGCAATGATGGAGTTCTTGCAGCAGGTTAGACCTGGGTTCTCCACTCCCACCCCAGCAGGATTTGAACACCATCATAACACACCAATGAGCCATAAAACTCTCCCACCTCTGAAGTTCCATGATTCTACTGGATCACAAAGATCCACCGTGGCGGCTTCATAAGAAAATGTGTGCAATCACAGTAATTGATAGATAATAAAAATTTACATTTACTCGAGTACTTACCCAATACCAGTCACTACAGATATTAGCTTATTTAATCCTCATAGCAACCCAGAAGTTGTAAGTACTGTTTGTGATTCCTGATTTACAAATGATGACATTGAGACTTAGAGTAATTAATTTCCCCAAAGCGACACAGCAGTGGGAAGTAACCCAGTTATCTTGGCTGCAGCGGGGGCCCCTTGCTTGTTCATTCTGGGAAATAAACTCTTCTGTTTTATTTTACTCTATGTAGATCATTTGAATCCCAAGGTTAATGGTGCTATGAAAAATTAGTATCAAAATAAGGATAATTCCAATAGCTAAATGGTTGGAAAAGGGTACATTTCTCAGAGTATGACTTGTGGATCACTTTTATCAACATTCATTTAAAAGGGCAATGATTTTGGCTCAGTTACCACTATTCCAGAACCTAGACAATAGCAGGAATCAGCAAGTGTATATTGAATGAATAAATCTCTAGGGATGGAGTTTAGGAATATGTATTTTGACAAGCACCCAAAATCTGGGAATCACTGCCCTAAAGATCTCTGAGGTCCTTCTTAGTTATGACATTATATCAATTATATTAAATTGTAAGTTGACTATCATCTTTCTAGTGAGTTTATTTTTTCACTCAGTCCATTTCACTTTCTCAAATCTTAAAAAAAGAAAGAAGGAAAAAAGATTCAGGGCTTTTTTTAGGAAAATCCCTATCTTTTCCTTAGAGTTTTTCTGTCATGCCATTTAGTCTCAAGGTGGCCTGAAATGCAATTCTCTTATTTTCATATTCCTGTCCTTTCCATCAATGTCATAAAAGACCTAGAGAAGCAGTAGGCACATTGCAAGCTGCCACTCACTGCAAATACAAAGTCCTAATAAATGTCTCTCTCCTTGCAAGAGGCACTCAGATGGACATGTAGCTTGTGAGCTGACTTATTTATCTTGTAGGCCTTTGAATGGGATGCTTTATAAGCACGGACCAGTGTCATTCTAAAAGAGTTACACCAATCACTTATATTTTTCCTTTATTTTCTTTCAAAATAATCACAGCTGTCAATTAAATTTGAATGACACAGTAAAATATGTAGATATCTACTAATAAGATGAGTTTGTTGAGTTTTGCTTTTTTTTTTAAATCTTACTTTTTCCTTAAGATTATGCATTCAGCAAGATCCCATTCAGTCTAAAAGTACTCATTTCGCTACATGGTTTTCTGACCAGCAATTTTTTTTAATGGAAGCAAAATTTTTTATGATATTAAAAGGAGGATGATCTCTAAATATCACTTTAAAAGTTAATATAAATAAGAATGATGTTTCCTTGAAAGAAGTCAAATTAAGTTGCTGATATGAATGAACAAATCGATCTATGCTAAATGATGGAAGAAAGTGTTCTGATGGTCCACCTTTTACTGTGTGCACTTCTGTTATGAGGCTTTATTGGATTTTCCTGCTTCTTTTGTGTTTGGTGTTTTTTTTTCCTTTTGGCAAACAGCATTTAAATGTGATTCCCTCACTCATGAATTAAACACGTCTGCCATTACATTACTTTTTGTGCATGGAATGTATGGAGGGAAAATGAGGTAGAAATCCAATATTTAAATCTCCAAATATTAAAAACAACAACAAAAGAAAACCCACTCATTTTTCTATGGGTCATTGCTTTGATGTTCTGTCATCTTCTGTAGGCTAGAGTTGCAATTTTAATAGCTAATTCAAATTGAAAAAATCTTCTTGACTGAAAGTCAAATTTTAGGATCTTTTGAGTTGACTGTGGTCAGATCTCTTGATTTCCCCTCATGTTTAATATTTGATGTCTATCCTAAGTGAGTATTCTTGTGAGAGAAGGCACCTCCTTATTGACATTCACCATATGTATAATAATTTATTCTTTAGGTATAGCTTCTAAAGTTATTTTTCCTTTGACTTATAGTATTTTTGATTGCCTCCTTCTATCCCTAGGGTAATAGGTTGCTTATTTTAAATACACCTTTAACCTTATAAGAAAAGATGTTTCAACGAGAAGCAAATATATTTTTATGTGTCCCTTAATGCCTGAAAGAAAATAAGTAAAAGATACTTCCCCATTCACCTATATTCCAGTATTTTCCAAATCATGTCCAGGTCTACTGTTTCTCACAAATGTTCACTGTGGCCTGAGAATATATATAATCTTATGCCATAGTCCCCATTCCTCAGACATTTGATAATAAAGGTTAGTGTTTTAATGAAGCTTAAGAAAGTTCTTAAATCACAAAAACACTTTTTTTTTTCCTAAGCACACCTTGAAGAAACTTTAGAAAAGTTTTCTTGTAACACTAGCTTGCATATCCTTCAAGAACCACACATAATACAACCAGGAATGTTTCAGAAGGATGCTTCTGGGTTTTCATTTAACTTTAAGAAAAATTTCTGCCATTTCAAATGAATTAGTATCATTTTAAATTTCATTAGTATATCTTAGCGAATTTAAATTTATCACCTAAAATATTCAAAATAAAACAACAATGTTGTTTTAATATTTTAATTTTCTAAGTATTATTTTTTTTATTTTTTTTAAAAGATTTTATTTATTTTTTTGACACACACAGAGAGAGATCAGATCACAAGTAGGCAGAGAGGCAGGCAGAGAGAGAGGAGGAAGCAGGCTCCCTGCTGAGCAGAGAGCCCGATGTGGGCCTCGATCTCAGGACCCTGAGATCATGACCTGAGCCGAAGGCAGAGGCTTTAACCCACTGAGCCACCCAGGCGCCCCTCTAAGTATTATTTTTAAGGTCTGCTCCTATGACCAGCACATCAGGCTATCATCTATTGAAAATAATCCAAATTCTTTACAGAATGAAATACAAGCGAACAATCTTTGGTAATACTTTATTAAATGGTTTTAAGAAATTGAATCATGATAGATGAACACTGACTGCATTTTTGCATAATCTTGTCAGAAACTATATGAAAAACATTTTCCAAATGAGAGGGCTATATTATTTAGCAAAGATTTCGAAGAACCTTACACTCTGTTAATGAACATTTCAGGTTTTTTTTTTTTTTTGCTATGCTTTATTTTGCAAATCAATTGTTTTTACACAAAATCAGCAAAATTTCTTTTAAAAAATTCCTGAACAAACTGATTCAGAATAAAGCCGAATCACTTTACACTTCTCTAAATACAGCTAAAATTTTAATTCATTCAGAGTTTGTGAATCGGCTTGATAGATAATAAGCCATTTATCATTTTTAAATATTCCATTGAATGAGTATATCATGCAAATGTTAATTCTATCTCATTGTTCAGTTGTATATTACTTCACTGACATTTTCTCTCCTTTTTTTTTTTAACAAAACAAATGCTTAGTGTTATTGACACATGCATCATTACTTCAAGCTATTTTAATAATACACCAAATGACTGTCACTGGGATCACTATCCCAAGGTCCAAAGCCAGATTTTTTTTTTCCTTATGAGAGATGATAGGATGGTAATTCTTATAGCTGTATTGACTTTGCAGTTCAGTATTGAATTCTTGCTTTGTTAAATGGAAGTGCATGACAGAGACTGGCTGCTGTCTGATCTGTCTCTCTGTTTCTCTCTCAATCTAAGAGAGTTAGAAAATTGCTCCTGAATATTTTTTCTTGAAAAAGCCAAGTGTTGGTGATGTATGTACGATGATACGCTAATCTTATCTCTGAGCAGAGCTTCACTCTAAGCCAACCAGTCCTTTGTAGAGCTGGCTTTTTTAACTGTTTGAATATTATTGGCTTTCAGTGTACAAGTATTTTTTTTTAATTTTTCACTACGTGTAGGAAAAAAAAAAACTCCATGAATGAAATGATCAAGTTTTAATTTTCATGCCTACTAAGTGGCATTCATTTTTTCCCCCTTACTTTAACAATCAGAAAAATTAGGAAAAGAATCTCAGAGACATTTTGATGTGTTTCTAGAGGTAACAAAATCCTGTCAGTTGCCTTTCTTAAGAAAAATGCTAATTAAAAAAAAAAAAAAAAAGAAAAATGCTGTTAGTGTATACTTTAATTTGAGTTGGTGGTAGCTTTTATTCAGAACTCCCCATGGTCTTTACAGCAACAGTAAACTCAATTTCTTCGTAACCTTGTACGGAGTATATAATTTCACAGAATTCCTTGAGCAGAACATATTTATAAAAGAAACTGTGAGTTAAAACACTCAAGTATATTTTTAAAAATCTAGTTAAAATATCGATGCTTGGCTCTTTTTCTTACATGTGTAATTCAACAGAGAGTACTTTTATTCTCATAGCCGTTACTGCTTTGTCTATGATGAAAGCTTTACTGCTTCTGTGCTGTGCTCAAGAAAAAAAACCAGCAAAAGAAGCAAGGGTTCACTGCAGCAAAGCTCGCTGTTGAGCAGTGGTGACATGAATGTGTAGTATTGATTTATTGAAGATAATCATGAGAACATTTTAACGTTACTTGCCTTATGAGTTAGAAAAGGTGTGGATATCATTTTTTTGTAAATAATGATTTTTACAAATGTCTTTTTCTTCATAATTTTCCCAATCACCCATTTCACAAAATCCTGAATATGCAATTATTTATCATGACACATTACTGCAACTAGGGTTCCCGTTTCAGAACAAACTTCAATTATACATGAGATCAAGACGAAATACCTAAAGTTGTTATTTAAATGTGATTTTTTTTTTCTGGAAAATAAACGAAAAATGTAAAAATAAACTGAGTTGTGAACCTCTTTTATCACCAGTCTCTTGAAATTTGACACATATTTCTGGAGAATTTCACTGCACGGTTAAGGTGAGCAAAACACGCAAAAAGGTTGGGCACAGTGCAAGGGTTTTAGAGTCCGACAGATCCCAGCTCCACGATCTAACGATAGACTTGAACGTGTTACTCTATGATTCTTCATCCTTATCTTTAAGAAAATGGAGTTACTACCCCCTTATCATAGGGTCAATGAACAGATTAAATGAGATCATCTTTGCCAATCACCTAATGGTTCCCACCTACTAGGAAGTAGATATTCAAGAAACAGTCCTTTCTTGTTCTTATTTTTCAAAGAATACGGATTGGGATGGGGCCAGAACACTTCAATGCCCTTTCTCCAACTCTGTCCTCTTAGTGCCTCGATTGTTACCCCAGTGTATTGCTCTTGCCAACCAATGCTAACTGCATTAGCGCCCATCAAGGGACAGGTGTCAAGCTAGGGACTTGGGGGCATTGTTTGATTTCTAACCCCAGTGATCGCCCACTACATAAGGGTCCTTTCAAAGGTTGGGATTTGTTTGCTTTGGGTTGGGGGAGGGGCCGGGAATTAGTTATTAAGGAGCAAGGGCCCATTAGATAGGTCAGGTAGGTCCTTAGGGCCAAAGAGCCTCCATTTCAAAGCTTCTTAAGCTTTAAGAGGCTGTGAAGAGACGTGTTAAAGAAAGTCAAGGAGCCCCGTCGTAATGCTCAGTTGATAAGCCAATGCGCAGCACCAGCTGTTTAATACCCTGGGCATATTATTTAATATCTCAGAATCTCAACGTCCTCTATCTGTAAAGGAAGAACAACCCTGCCCAGACAGAGTTGTTGGGACAACTAAATAAAACGAAACTGTTTGCCAGTATCTGCTAGATATAAGCTCCCCGATGGCCTCCTCGCCGCAGGGTGAACCGGCTGCCCCCAGCTCCCCGCCACCTCAGGGCACAGTCCGGCTCAGTGCGGGGCCCTCTGGGCGGTGACAGTGAGATGCTCACATCCTTAGGGCGGCTCAGAGGACCACGTAGCTACGAAGTCCGCCCCGGGCGGGTGGAGGGGGGACTCTGTTTGAGGAGGTCACCCTGGAGACCAGGCGCAGAGCACAAGGGGAGTGCGAGGGCGGCCGCAGACGGAGGAAGACCCGGGAGGAGGAAGCTTCTCCCTGCGCCGCCAGCTCCCGAAGTGAGAGAGCAGGAGGTCCAAGAGGCCCCCGGCGGAGCCCCCGGGAGCCCCAGCGCTGCTGTAGGTAAGTGCGCCCTCTCCGCAGCGCCGCCGGGTGTGAGCGGAGAAGAGAAAGACGTCCCAAGTTCTAGGGTTGCAGGAGGCTGAGGAGGGAGGGCCCGGTGGTAAGAAATGGCCTGTCTGCCAGGGCCATGAGCTCCCTGACCCCCCCCCTCCTCCCGCCAACAAATACAAACAGTGGCCCCAAATTTGGGAACTGCAAGATGAGTCCTGGCCTTTGGTAGCGACCCCCGCCACCACCGACTTCCTGCATGTCTGAGCTTTAGGGTGATGCCCAGGGCAGAGCTTGGTCTACTCCTGGAGCAGCGTGAGTCCGGAGCTGTCTTCTGAGGCCAGAGGACACAGGGCGACCGCTCCCCTGGGAACCTCTGGGTTCCAGCTCTGACCTGCAGCGCAGCTTTGGAAACCAGGAAGCAGACCAAGGTCTATCCATGTCACTTTGGATCAGAACCTGAATGACCCACTTAATCAGGCTCAACGTGTCCTACCACACACATAGACACACTCATGTAGACACTCACACTCATTATCCATAGACATACACACAAGCGCACACGGATGCACACACACAAGCATGCACACACTCACTTACATTCATAGACCCTAAAATCCTCAAAAGCATACACACCAAGATGCACACATACATTCAGTACACAGACACATCACACTCAAAGGCTCACACTCAGACACACGCACAGGCACACACATTCATTTGGGTGCACAGATAATCATGCATACACACAGGTGCATACACGGGTACCCAGAGGCACACACTTATATCCACGTACACAGAAGCTCATAATACACAGCCTCACACACTCATGGGGACACACTCATACCCACAGGCACTCACCCACAGACACACACACAGGCACACACTCACACACACACTCCTCACTGCCTCCCTTCCAACACACAGTGCCTCTGCCGTTCTGTGTGCCCACCGGAACCCTTTGCTTCTCTTTACCCTGACACCAATCACACTGAGGTTTTCTATTGTGTCCTTGTCTGTCCTACCCACTCAACACCAGCTACTTGATGGCAGGGACTCGGTTTTAGTATCTAGCACCATGTTTCCTTGTGCTCTCAGATTTACAGATGGTAAAATAATTTAAATGAATATTGAAATTTGTATATAGGCAATAGAGCAGTAGACTTAAGAGTCTAAATTCTGAGAAATAGGTTCCTACTACCAACTTTTTTTTTTTTTTTTTAATAGCGAGGTACAGAGAGAGCACAAGTAGATAGAACAGCAAGCAGAGGGAGAGGGAGAAGCAGGCTCCCAGCCCAGCTGGAGCCTGATGCGGGGCTCGATTCCAGGACCCCGGGATCATGACCTGAGCCGAAGGCATCAGCTTAACCGACTGAGCCACCCAGGCGCCCCTACTACCAGCTTTTTGGACAAGCATTTGGGAGAAGGAAGTAGGTTTTCTAATAAGATACTTTGTTACAGGTTAAGTTCTTTGCGCTCTTTACAAAGTAAATCACTGTTCCTTGAAAAAAATACCCTCTGGGGAACACAATTTTAATTTTTAAAGTAAAGCAACAATAACAAATATTAATTAGCAAGCTGTTTTCAAGATTAATTTAGGGGGGCAATAAAAAATATTGCTTTTGCATAGATAAAAGTTATCACAGTTATGTTTCTAATTATAGTGATCCGAATAACAACATCTACTAAAAATCCCTGTTAAGGAAACTGTACTTTCCCATTCAAAAATGGTAGAAGAATTATCTGTGTCTTTTAATCTAGAATGAGTCTCTGTGTTATATTAACCAAAATGTTTTCAGATCTTTCCTCTGCTATTTTACGGAAGTTGTTTTCCCTAGGTTACGATGATGTCAGACATTGCTAAAGACAGAATGACTCATTCAGTAAGGAAAAGGGGGAGTGTGTCTTCTCTAAGTGGTCGTGAATTCTGGCAGAAGGAACTTCAGGGGTCCACCAAAAAGTGAGTAACTGAATGTCTAATAACCTAAATTCAGTTTTTGAATAACCAGTGCATAGTGCTTATCGGAAGAAAAAAATTTTCCTTTGGAACATAAAAAGAGAGAAAATGGGCAAATACAACAATTTGAGTCATCTTTTGGGGTTATATTTTTAAAAAGAAAGAGAAAGAGAGTGAGAAAATCTAAGTGGTATGTTGATTCCAGCAGCATTTTGCACTATTTCAAAGAACACCCCCCCAAAAATCATCTACCCAAAAGAAATGCCATGTGCAGTGTAGACCAGCTACTTCTTACATGTCTCCTGAATTCTTCTACTCAGTATCACATAAATGCATAGATTTTGCATTTTATAATCTTTGTCTATATATAAGGGATATATATATATGTACATATATGTATGCATATTACATTTAACCTTATTTTATACAAATTTTGTAATGTATTTTCAATAGTTTTCCCCATATCCTTTTAAATGGCTGCATAATATTTTATCAGTTTATAATTTTGGGTTAGTTAACTATGCCCCAATTCTAAGTTTGTTTACACTTTTTTCTTTTTCACTATATAATAAGTTTCTGCTTGTTTTCTTCCCAGAAATATAATTAGTGGGTTAAAGTGTAGTAAGTACATTTTTTGACTCTTGCTACATACTGCATTTGCTTTCTTAAGAATATTACTTAATTTTTAATACTTGCATGGCATTTCTTTTTGATTGACATTGGAAAGAAAACAAAACAAATTATCTGATGCAGAGGTTAATAAACTTATATAATAAGCTTTCCTTCTTAACAATTTCCATGGCATTGAAGGGTGTGGAAGGATGGGCAGCAGGAGCTGGCGTGTCCTACAGAGCAGAGACTAGAAAAACTGGAATAGATTTACATTATATTCCTGAAACCAAATCTTTCTACTCTCAGAGTGTATTAATGTACTCACTTAAAATTTGACTTTCCAACCTCTTTTACAGATAAGAAATGTAAAGGAGTAGCAATCCCAGCCAAGGTCAGAGCTGAAGCTGGGAGAAAAATTAACCTCTGCAACTTTTGCTTCTGATCCTAAGCCATTTTGTCCATTTTGTTCTGAGAGTCTGAATCTCTACCTTTGAAATACGTCAATGAAATGATCACTTAAATGTATTTATCAGCAAAAAATCTATCCTCCTGTGTTGGTAACACAATTTCTATATTTTTGTTACTTTTAATTTGTATTTATATTTCACCAATTAAAAATGAGTGCTCTCTAATTATTCAAATTTGGCCATGTTCTGCTTCTATATGACTTTCTAACTTTCTTTGAAAGGGAAGGTGTAAATGAAAATGATGCAAATAGGAATGACAGTTTAGTCTTTAGATGAGAGCAGTTTCTTTTTAAATCACAGAAACATGATTTATGTCAGACTACTATTACAAACATTTTCTTGGAAAGAGTTGAATTTAAGCTAACAATTATTTTTAAATAATTTTAAAAAGAACTTTTACCCTGAAATGACCTGAGCCGAAGGCAGAGGCTTTAACCCACTGAGCCACCCAGGTGCCCTCTTTTGAAAGTTTTTTAAAAACAATTTGTTGACTAGATCAATTTCAAGAGTATAAAACCTATCCTGAAATATACTGAGGACCAAATACATCATCTCATTTAATAGCAACAGCATTAATCCTACTAGGCAGACCTCATTCTCACCATTTTACCGTGAAGTAACTGAGGTTTACGGGTCAAGGAATGATGTAGTGACGGAGGATAGGGTCCTAAATCATGAGTCAAGGCACACAGGGTCAGATCTTTGCCTACTTCTCAAGAGCTTCACTTCTCAAGTTCTTCGCTATCCTGCGGGCATCCTACTCTCTGGCCTTACTCAACTTCCACATTTATAATCCTTCACTGCTCTGTCTTGCCTCCAGCCATTGCCTCATGTTGCTTTCCAGTGGGGTACCCTTGTCTGGAATGTTCTTACACTCTGGCTTCCTTCTCCTCCACCTCCTGGATTTAGCTCCAGCTCCACCTTTCTAGGAAGCTCTCTCTAAACAGTTTAAATCTCAATTACAACCACTTGCACTTCTGGGCTGGGTTGGATCTTCTTCCTTTGTGCTCCTGCTGCTTTTCTCTTCTGCATGCTACTGTATTTGGCTGTTTCCTTGTCTTTCTTGTTAGGTTGTGGATTTATTTGCCTTGTAGCAGTAAACGCACTGATAAGGAAGGCAAAGAAGAGTAGGAGGTAGACCTACTTGGAAAGCCACTTCTTGGGTGTGGTGTAAGATCGGTATAGATTCAGCCCTCTAGTCTTGGTTTCTATGTCTACACTGTTTTACAGTAGTAACTGGTTCTTTACATTGATCCCTGGGCATAATGCATATTCCAGGTGCCTTCTGAATTACGAAAGGAAGATTGAATTTATATTCAGTACAATTACTCTTAACTGTTTTTAGGGCTGGATCTTTTTTATTTAAATTATGTTTTCATTATGATGTTATTTTTATGTTCTATTCTTAAAAGAAGAAACATCTTAAGCTGGATCTTACTCTCCCAGCATCATAACTGTGAGCAGGTCAGCATGGTTTTTTATACCTTTCTAGTTGTCATACTTCACCTACAGTTTTGAATTTCATTTGCTTTCTCATGTAAATAATTGATAGTCGTAAGGCTGAAAATAGCTAACATTCTTTGAGCCCTCACTGTGACCTTATTTGAGGCTCACAGAAGCTCTGTAGCAGTGGGTGACAAACTATGGCCCAATGGCCAGGTCCAACTTCCCACCTGTTTTTGTGTAGTCCCCTAGCTAAGTATGGTTTTTACGTGATTGAAAAAAATTTTTTAATCGTATTTTTTGTCTCATGAGTATTAATAAAAATGCAGCTTTCGGTATCCATCAATAACTTTTTATTGGAACACAGCTGTGTTCCTATTCATGTATGTATTCTCTCTGGCTGCTTTCACACTAGAGAGTGGAGTGGTTGCAGTAGAAACCACAGGACCCACAAAGCCAAATATTTGCTAGGTAACATTTTACAGAAATGTTTGCTGACCCTGCCCTCTAAGAGAGATGCTGTTTTCATCCCCGTTTTGCAAAGGAAGAAACAGAAGCCCAGAAAGCTACAGAATTAGCAAGTGGCAAAATGGGCTTTTGTGTAGAGGCAAGTTTTCTCATTCTCTGAAAATTGGCTATCTATGGGTAAGTTACATTAAGAAACTCTTCTATTCATTCACCTGTTTCCCATCCATGGGTAAGAGCAGGTAATGACAATGGCATCTTTCTTGTTGGAAGCTCAGCCTTTGGCAGCCCTCAAATAGTATTTGAACAGATGTGCTACTCACATGTTCTTAAAATGGAAACAGAAGCCTGAGGTTAAGTGACTTTCCCAGGATAATGTGACATGATAGCCAAGATTATTTTCTCTGAGGCTGGTAGTAAGTCAGGCCTAAGGTTGGGGACTAAAAAAGCCTCTCTTTTGTCTCACACCAAAATTACAGTGATGTCATTTTACAAGAACTTTGAGTATGGATTCCACCGCTCTCTATTTAAACCCATGGGTGGCATCTAACACCCTAGTTGGGCCACCAGATATTCTTTGACTCATTCATTTATTCAAGGTTTCCTGAGCTGCTACTCTGTGCCAATTACTGTGCCACACATTGGACATGTGAAGATAACTAACTGTAGAGTTCTAGTCTGGAGAAGGTCATTTTTCAAGTAAAATGAAAGCCACCTGGTAATTTTTTTTCTGCAAAAGTGGAAAATACTGCATTCATTACTTCATTTGAGATAAATATTTATTGACCAGTGAGTAAATTCCAGGCACTGTGTTGGGTGGGGGAACCACAAAGAAATAATCCCTGCTCCTGGGGAGTTTATAATCTGGTAGGATAGGTGGTGAGAAAGTAATTTTAAATGTGATGAATTCAACCTAGACTACAGTGAGCTGCTTATATGCAATTTAAAAATGATGTTGCGTGAACTATTTCCTGATTTTTATAAGTTCTTTTGCCATCTAAATAAAATTAAAGCCCCCAAAAGACCTGGATGACATACAGCTTCTCCCCTTCAAGATACCATTTTGCCTCCATCTGAATGGCAAAATATGAGAAGGGAGAATAATGCCAAATGTTGGTATTTGCTAGACAAATGAAAATAAAAACAAATATCCATTCAACAAATAATCCAACAGTATTTAGAAAAGGTAAGTACGTGCATGCCCTATTCTCCTCTTACACTGAGGACACTTGGTGAGGTAGAGTGACTTCCCAGATGATCTCAATTCCTCAACATCAGAGAGACGCTTGAGAAAACTGAAATGGCCATGATCCCAAATTAAACAATAGTGAAAACTAATATCATGTTGTACTTGATAGATTACGAAACTGTTTCACACGCAATACCCATATGATTCTCATAAAAATCCTGTGTGTTAAGTAGAGAAGATACTTCTATGATCTCCAGTTATCTCATTTATTATCTTATTTCTATCAGGAGCAGAGTTGAAAATGTTCATTTCATAGTACATTGCCATCACCAATATGGGATGGACATCTAAATTGGCTTTCATATGCCCCGTGGAGCATCTCTGTACATAATCCTTCACTGGCATCTTTGTAAAAACTGCCCTGGAAATGCGATGAAGTCTTAAAATATACCACAAAATTTTAGAAAGTAAGAAATGATAATAAATGCAGGAATAGACAGGTGCATGAATAGAGAAACAGACCAATGGAACACATAGAAACCTCAGAAATAGACCCATGATTACATGGAAACATCATGTATGAGCAATGAGGAAATTACAGATTTTACGATAGATTGTGTTGGGAGAAAAATGGCTCACTAGGTGAAGGAAAATGAAGCGGGATTCTTACCTTATACCATTTTCATAGTAGCTTCCACATGGAAGACTGAAATGTGGAAAGCTATCAAGCTAATAAAGGAAGTTTAGGGGAATATCTTTGTGTTCTGTGGCTAGGGGAAGATTTCTTAAATAAGATCCCAAAATGAAAACACAAAACCATAAAGAAAAAAACTCGATAAATATAACTACAATAAAACTTAGCATTTCTGTTCAATAAAAAATACAGTAGACACAGTTAATAGGCCAACAGAAGATATCTATTTTTTAAAATCGTGCACATTGACAATAAAAAAAGTAGTCAAAGGAGATAAATAGCATTTTGCAGAGACAAAGCCCAAATGGCCAAGCAGAATATGAAGAGACGCTTGAAAAGAGGACTATAAAGAGATGCTCGAACTCACTTGGAGTGAGAAACATGCAAATTTAAACAAGATCCCAGGGCGCCTGGGTGGCTCAGTGGGTTAAAGCCTCTGCCTTCGGCTCAGGTCATGATCCCAGGGTCCTGGGATCGAGGCCCGCATCAGGCTCTCTGCTCAGCAGGGAGGCTGCCCCCTCCTCTCTCTCTGCCTGCCTCTCTGCCTACTTGTGATCTCTCTCTCTGTGTCAAATAAAAATAAAAATCTTTAAAAAATTTTTTTTAAACAAATAAAGCAAGATACCATTTTGCATCCATCTGAATGGCAAAATATGAGAAGGGAGAATAATGCCAAATGTTGGTATTTGCTAGACAAATGAAAATAAAAACAAATATCCATTCAACAAATAATCCAACAGTATTTAGAAAAGGTAAGTACGTGCATGCCCTATTCTCCTCTTACACTGAGGACACTTGGTGAGGTAGAGTGACTTCCCAGATGATCTCAATTCCTCAACATCAGAGCAAATAATCTATAGTTCTCTGACCCTAGAATTTAGAGACATCATGAAAGTGTTGGTGTTTGTCATATGGACTGAATGGTTCTCCTCACGCCTCAAGGCCAACCTACACCATGCCTGCCAAGTTCATACATTGAAGTCTTCATCCCCAGTACTTCAGAATGTGACCTGACCTGCTAACAGGGTCTTTAAAGATGTAGTTAAGTTTAAATGAGCTCATTAGGATAGGCTCTAATCCAACACGACTGGTATCCTTCTAAGAAAAGGAAATTTGGACACAGATACGCACAGAGGGAGAGGATGTGAAGACACAGAGAGAAGACAGCCGTCTGCAATCCTGGAACAGACCCCTCTTGCCACGGCCCTCAGAAGGAACCAAGAGAGACGGCACCTGTCCTCAAACGTCCAGCCTCCAGAACTGAGATAACACATTTCTGGGGTTCAAGCCAGCTAATCTGTGGTGCTTTGTCGTGGCAGCCCTGGCCAACTAGTACAGTATTTCTAAAGGAGGGAGTGGAATAGCAGCAGCATAGCCAGGGAGTCAAATGGAGTGGCTCAGAGATCTGTTCTGCATAGACTGGCTGGGGTCAAGTTCCAGCTTGAGCACTTAAACTGCTGATTTTGCATAAGTTATTGAACATTCTTTACCCCTAGCTGCTTTTTCTATAAAGTGGGTTAAAAATAGTCATTGTTGCTTTGGGGTATGGTGAGAATTTATTAAAAGGGTATATGGAAAAACCTAGAATGGTTCTTGGCACATCTAAAAACAGAGCAAATATTAATTATTATAATCACAAAGAACTTTGGAGTCAAATGAGACCTGTGTTTGAATCCCAGATCTACTTACCCAGCTACTATTTAATATTCTTTGAGTCTTAATACATCATCTATAAAGTGAGAATCATAATGACAACAGAGTCATTCCTTTTTTTCATTAAAAACATTTTTGTTGCCTGGGTCACGGCATTGTGCCAAGTGCTAAAGTTACCATGGTGAACAAAATAGATTGTCCTTGAACTTGTGGTATTGCTCTTATCGAGATTATGACTCTCACATTGGTGATCTAGTGGTCAGTCCTCATCTTATGTGGACTGTCAACATTTGGCACTGTCCAGTGACCACTCCTTTCCTCTGGAAATAATTTCTTCACCTGGCTTCAGGACACACACTTTCCTATTTACCTTCTACCTCACGCATTCCTCCTTCTCTGTCTTCTTCCTGTTCCCTGTCTTCTCCCCAGAGAAGTTAATGTTGGAGTGCCTCAGACAGCAGACCTTTGTCCTATTCGCCTCTTGTCCTGCACTTGTCTCCTCAGGAATCTCCTCCAGTCTCATGACTGAGACATGGTATTATGCCCCCAAATTTACATCTCCAGCCTTCGCATCTCTCCCAAAACCCACACTCATGGATCTGACTGCCTATTGACCTTTCACTTCGGTACCTGGTAACCATCTCAAACTCAGCTTGCTCTCAACTGAACTCTCTATCTAACTGTCCTCCTTCTTATGCCTCAGGAAATTCTGTTGAATCAACTTGGAAAATATATCAGAACCCAACTACTAGCCACTATCCCCCATCGCTCCCATCTCAGTCTGAGTCGCTGTGTTAGCCGGCTCAGGTTGTCATAACAAAATACCAGAGATGAGGCAGCTTAAATAATAGGAATTGATTTTTTGCAACAGTCCTGGAGCTTAGAAGTCTGAAATCAGGATGCCAACATGGTCCGGTTCTCGTGTCCGCCCTCTTCCCGGCTTGTAGAGGGGCCCCTCTTCACTGTGTCTTCACATGATGGAGAGAGAACCCTGGTGTCTCTTCCTCTTATAGAAGGACTCCCGTATTTTTGGCTCAGGGCTTCACCCTTGTGAACTCACTTCACCTTAATTAACTTCTTAAAGGCAGGATCTCCAGTACAGTCATGTGGTAGGGCAGTAAGTCCTTCACATATGAATTTGGGGGAGACAAAATTGAGTTCATAGCAGTCACTGTCCTCTCTCCCCTGGATTACTGTAAAAGTTTCCTGACAGGTCTCCCTGTTTTTACACCTGCCAGCCTATAGTCTATTCTCAAAATAGCAGTTGGAGTGATCCTTGTAAACTATAAAGTGGATCTTGCTGTTCCTCAGCTCAAAACTCTCTACAGACTCCTGCTTGATCAGAGCCATGGTTTTGCAGTGCACAAAGCTCCGCATGATCTAGCTGCCTAATACCTTTGGAACCTCATCTTTCACCCTCCTGCTCGCTCCGTCTCCTCCTGCTACTCTGGCTTTTATGCACCTCTTCAGAAATACCAGGCAGCCTCCTGTCTCAAACCCTGGCCATAGGCTTTTCTTTCTCCCTGACACCTCTTCCCTCAGCTAACCCACATGGCTCGTTTCCTCACCTCCTTCAAGTCTTTGTTCATGGAAGCCTATCTTGACCATTCTATTTAAAATTGCAAACAGAACCCTCTCCTCCATCTACTTTCAAGGCCCCTTAGTGAAGCAATTCTTTCCTCTGTAGCATTTATTACTTTCTAACATAGTATATAATTTACCAGTTTAGTATTTTATTGTCTATGATGTGTCCCTTCTCACTAAGTTCCATGAGGGCAAAGGTCTTTGTTTGTTTCATTTTTGGATCCTAAGAACCTAGAAGAATGCCTGGAACATAACAACAACTCAGTAAATATTTTTTGAGTGACTAACTATTGCAGGATACTAATTCCTGAATAAACAAGTTCTGTTCTCACCAAGAAGCTAGGTTCCCAGGTCCATGTAGCTGTTAAGTTCAGGTGACTAAGGACTTTCATCCTGAAAACATAAGATGCATTTACAATGGGATACAATGGGAATTGTTAAATTCTTGAATTTTTAAAACATGGTATACTTTTACCTCCCTGCTAAAACATTCCATTGTGCATCTATTAAAAAAAAAAAGAGGGGTGCCTGGATGGCTCAGTTAGTTGAGCATCTGCCTTCCACTCTGGTCATGATCCCTGGGGTCCTGGGATCCAGCCCCACATCGAGCCCCACATCAGGCTCCCTGCTCAGTAGGGAACCTACTTCTTCCTCTATCTCTGCCTGCTGCTCTCCCTGCTTGTGCTTTCTCCCTTTCTAATAAATAAATATAACCGTTAAAGAAAGAAAGAACACTTTCATTTGTGTTGAAAATCTAATGAGATAGACCATAGATAGATAGATAGTTAGATAGATAGATAGATAGATAGATAGATAGATAGATAGATAGATAGATTGATTGATGTACAGATAGATCTCTGTAGTTTTGTGGTGCTAACCGTGGTTCCCCTACCCTCAGCCTCACGGGAGTGATGATTGTGAAAGGGTAATGCAACTTTGAATCTATCCATTCATCCAAGAGCTGCAACAGAATTTTCATCAGCTGCCTTTGACTTTAACCTCACCTTCTCTGGAGTGAGCGTTAGTTCAGTGGGCTTCAGACGCTCTGATATTCTATCCACACACTCAAAATTATTCTATCTTGTCAGTCACCTTTCCTGGATAATCTTAAGTCACATCAGAACTAGATTTTCTATAGGTTGTGTGGTTTATTCTTTTGTCCTTCAGAAGCATTCCTACTCCTGAGAAATACATCCTCGAACACATTCGATGACATCTTCTCTCCTCTCTCGTTTATAAAAATGTAGCTTGGCCTTTCTTTCTATTATGACCTTTCTCTTACTGGCATGATGGGGCCAATAAGGTGAATAAACTATCTCAAAAGCTACATAACAATCCAGCAAACTTGCTATAAACTGAATGACCGCAAAACTAAATTTTCTTGCTAGACAACTTCTATCTTCTAGTGACAGGGGAAGAGCTGGTATGTTTTTGCTCTACACATAACATCCATAAAAACATCCTTTGGATGTTTTGAGGCAGAAAGTTCTCAACTAAGTGAGCCTTTATGCATATTCCATGTTGTTTTCAATATCTTGTTTCTTGAGCACAGGGAATAATTTTTCTTTGCGTCGCCAGCCTGCCCGTTGTGAGCAATAAATATTTGTTGGAAGAATAAGAGAAAAACAGAAGAACCAAAGTCCAAATCTGTACGTCCTGAAGACTTCTTTTACTCTGTGCACTCTGAAATATTTCCACTGGGAGGCAGCACATAACTTTAGTAACAGATTTAGGCGGGAAAACTGCTTAAATGATAACATTCAAAATATGATAGTTTCAGGCACTTCCTGGTGACAAACAGAAGAAAGAGATGATATTCTGACTTTCTTAATCAACTAAATTAATCGTTCCAAGGCTGGTTATGCATTCAAATATTATCTTGTACTGCAGCTTCAAAAAATTGTGGTAATAATGGCAGTGAAAAATGTCTGGACATGAATTCTCAATAATTAGATAGTATTGAGGCGGGTGAGATTTAATTGAAATTACTTCTGTGTCTAACAGTCATAACAATAAGACAGGACTTGTATTTATTCGGTGTAATTCAAGGAATGACCAGCAAATGCCTTTGGAAGCTGTTTTCAGGAGAACTGAATTTTATTAAAGAGTAACTTATTCCAACTGCTTAGCTAATTTTCTTTTCTTTTTTTTTTTAAGATTTTATTTATTTATTTGACACAGAGGGAGAGAGAGAGCACAAGCAGTGAGGAGCAGCAGAGGGAGAGGGAGAAGCATGCTCCCTGCACAGCAGGGAGTCAGTGGGGGCTCGATGCAGGGCTCAGTCCCAGGACCCTGGGATCATGACCTGAGCTGAAGGCAGACGCTTAACCAACTGAGCCACCCAGGTGCCCCATGCTTAGCTAATTTTCTCTTCGCCTCTTTCCTGCATAATCAGAACACAGTCTTTTGGGTTGGCATGGATGTTTCCAGTGTCAGTCAGGTACAATAAAGGAAGGTTCCTTTTGTTATTGTGGACAAATTTCATGCAGCTAATTCTGCATCCAGGTTAATGGCCCAGGTCTGTCCTCAGCAGTAGAACATATGATTCCAAGTATTACTGAAACTTGCATGGGTTAAAAATTATTACTCTTCTCCCTAGAATAACATTAGTTGATTTGTTCCTTGTTTTCACCAGTAGTTTCTGCCAGACTTTTCAGTTTCCCTGTGTTTACTTTTCATTTACTTTCCCTCCTAAAACTTGACAACTCTCTGGACACATTTTGCCAACTGAATCTTGTTCCTCCCTAAATGCCAATAAGCTGATGAAACACACAGACAGCAAAAGCATTTTTCACATTTAAAAAATAAGATCAACTACAGCATTCCCTTTGAGATGAGATCATGAATCTTATCTAGCAGGATTATTATTATAAACTATGGGAAGTCTGGTCATAGACAACTGAAACATAGCCACTTGTAATGTTGTGATGTACACCCAATAAATGTTTTCTGCTGTGTATACAGCACTGGTAATTAAAATTATAAAATTGCTTTTTGAGTCTCTCGCATTTTTATTTGTAAAAATTTCAAAGGGCTTGAGTAAAGTTGTTTATCTAATAGAAAATATGTACTGCTTATTTCCCAAGTCAGTATTCTAAAGTGCTGTTGGTCATTCCCCATTTTCAAATACAGAATCTCTTTCATTTCTAAAAATTTACCAAGCCCATATTCTGGTTTAATGTTAGCTACCCAGATTGCAAGCACATTTAATATTTTATCTCTTCCTTCTGTCTCTTTCTCAAGGAATAAAGATTTTATTTTTTCTGTTCAGCTCATTGTTTTCTCTCTTCCTTTTTCCATCTCATCTCCTTTTAAGCAGATCTCAGTTTCAAAAAATATCATAAACAGAATTTTTTTAAAGTAACAAGTAAAAAATTTCCATAATTTCCCATGAAGTTATAGTTTTAGTGGATACATGGTACAGAAAACAATAGATGAACCAAACATTTTTCTTTCTGCATGAGAAAGGATACCAGGTTACACAAAATATCTGAAATGCCACTCTCCAAAGCCTTATCTCCTTCCCAAAACTAACTCCAAGTTTCATCCCCTAGTACTTGCAACATCTCACTTCCAAGTAGCAAATTCTGTATCCGTTAGAATTTGTATCAGTATTATATAATGCTTCTTATAATAATATTTTTTTAAAAAATTAGTGACTTAAACAAAATAGAACTGTATTTTTCTCTTATGTAAAACGTCTGGAGGGAAGCAATTCAGGGACCTAGCCTTCTTCTCTCTTCCTGATGTGTAATTTATAAGGTCATCTCAAAACCCAAGATAGCCGCTGAACTCTTGCCATCATATCCACATTCCAGTCATCAAGGATATAAACAGGCTCCTCTTGACTGAATTCATTCTTTGGGGGTAACTCTCTCAGGATTTCAACAAAACTTTCCACTTACATCTCATTGGCTTACAAGCCACATGGCCACAATAGCACCAAAAAAATCCAAGAATTTGTCTTTAATGTAGAGAGAAATATGCCCAAAAATTTAGATTTCTGTTACCAAGGTAGGAGGGAACACTGGAGAGCAAATGGCAGGCAGTGCCAACTACAATATTTACCACAGCTTTTTTCACAACAATGGTGTTTTGGAAACAGCCTAGATTTCCAGAAGAACAAGAGGGTAAATGAAACGTAGTATGTTCATATGTTAAATACTGTCTTGATGTTTAAAATATTGATGTAGATTACTATCTGTCAACATAGAAAGTTACCATGATACATTTTCGAGTGAAGGAAAAAAAAGAAGCCAAACATCTATCATATGCTCCCGTGTGCACAGTCATGTCTAAAAAGATTTCTGTAATGTTAATAGTGGTTAGGTACCCATGGGGGTTAGTAAATATTTGTGTAATTTTACTTTAGTCTTTATACTTTGCTATGTTTTGAACTTTTTACAATGAGCCCGCGCCGTTTACATTGATTACCGCAGAAATGAAAAGTCACGGAATGAAATTACCTTTGGTAAGTTTTAAAAAGTCCGTCTGCAACACCTTCTGTTTGCACACCTCTCTTCAGCCAGTGGGTTTTTTAAACTGCCCTTATGACACTTTCCAGTTTCATACTGATAAACACTACTGCACTGATTATCAACTTTTCAGTAACATGAAACAAAGTAATAGTGAGGACTGTTTTTAAAAAAAATCCTCGTTTGTTTTTTTTGTCTGAGACTTCCAACTTACGCTACTTTGAGTTTTGTACTAACACTACTTTCTCTTTCTATGAACTTTTAATAGGGTATTCAGTAGAAAAGAAATCGGGTTTTTATTAACAGCTGCTGTATATTTGTCCAAGTAAGTTTCAAATGCAGTCATTAATGATTTCAGGTGGTCATCATCCCTGTTTTTATTCTGTCTGAAATGATCCTGTGTGAGACTTTGTTAATGGGAGGTAAATAGGATGTTTGAAATCCAAGTCTGCCTTTCCTACACATATGGCATTAAGCCCTTTGCCTCATTCCTTTCATCTCTGAAATTGGTAGAATAACTTGTTTACTAACTTAAGAGAGTCTTGCAAAGGTAAAACGAGATCTTTGATGGAAAATGTTTTGCAAAGTGAAAAGTAGCACATATAATATCAGGACAGGCTGGTTTATCTTCAAATCAGGGGGCTTTTGCAACATGGGGTTTTCTGAGCAGAAGCGATCATCTCCTTTGGGTGCTGCCCACAGCACCTGCAGCCCACGTGGCCAAACAGGTTGGTTGCTACTTCAAAGGGCAGCAGGAAACTGGGGAAAGCAGGTGTTACAAGAATGAGGACTAAATCACTAATCCAGAAATCTATAGCGAAAATGCAGCCATAATTACTTGCATCAGTTCCTTGGGATGGGTGGATAAACCTTAATTTATTATACAAACTGTATTAAGGATTTTAAAAACAAATTATCTGTGATTTTCTTAAAATATCATTTGCAAAATGTTTATCATTCCAAACAGCTGAAAACTAAGTATTTTAATCTCCTTGCAGAGAAAAAAAAACCCAAAGATTAAGAACAAATATTTGTCATTTAATTAAGGCAGAAACATAGCCTGCTTAGAAAAGTGGTCACTCTGAACACACACACATAACCACACACACATACGCACACACACATGCTATTGTAGTATCTCCTTTGAAATGACATCTGTCTTAACTTCCATTTTCACAGGTGGAGAGAATTGGGGGTAGAGCAGAGACTACCATTAGTGACAGTTGACCTCAAGAGAATTAAGTGGTGCTGGAGGGACATTAGGGGCTAGTCTTTGCTTGGGTCTCCTGTTCAGCACCTGGATAAGCTTATATTGCCTTGGTAACCAAGCCAAAACCCTTTACTAATGTTGAAATGTTGAAAATGCTTTTGATTTACAACAGTTTGGGTGAATTGTGGTTTCTCTCACCATGTAGGTGAGTTTCTTGTTTTTCTTTTTTCTACAAATGGGATTTTGTGTGGTATGTATAAGAGTGAACTTTTATGAAGTACAATAGTCTCTCTCTCTATATATATATATGTGTGTGCGTGTATGTATATACACACACACACATATATATAGTTGTTTCCCAACACTTTAAACTTCCTCCTATATTCCCCAGTCCCTTTTGTTAGTTTTGTCCCTTTGAGGAGAGAGCCTTTGCATTGTGGTAGAGATGACATTGGCAATGGCTTTTGAAACATGTACCACACAGACAGACCAACCCATGAACACTTTCTAAATAGTCAGACGCCTTGACCTTCCCTGGACTACACTGGGCTTCAACCACTATATGGACACCGGCACCAAGTGACTTCTCTAGGTCCTAATGGTTCCCTCTCTAAATTGTTTTAGACTTTAGACTTCGGGATATTTGATACTGAGGCTCGCTAGAAATATTCTTAGAGAAACTTCACTTTGTAACATTTTTGCTAAAAGCAACAATGTGTTTTGCTGTTGTTGTTGTTGTTATTATTATTATTATTATTATTATAACTATTGAAATTTGTTTCCTTCCTTGATTTTAGCTCCAGGAGTACTGTGTCTCATACGGATGAACCCAGCCAGGGAGACGATGCCTCTCGCCTTTCGGTTCAGATGGAAAACACCTACCAGCTGGGTCTGTTATTTTATCACTCATTCCTATTCTAAGCTTCTTTTTCTTAAAATATTTTATTTATTTATTTATTTATTTATTTATTTATTTATTTATTTATTTATTTAGAGTGGGGGTGGGCAGGGGCAGAGCTAGAGGGAGTGAGAATCTCAAGCAGACTCTGTGCTGGGCACACAGAGCTCATCACAGGGTTCCATCCCATGACCCCAAGACCATGATCTTGGAACGAAATCAACAGTTGGCCCCTCAACCAACTGAGCCACCCAGGCGCCCCCTTATTTTAACCTTCTAATCTCGTTATTTACTTAAAATAGTATCTGATGACATGGCATTATATTCAATATGAGCACAATATAAGGGATTTCAATTAAGTGATTTGATGCTATTTTAATTTCTTCCTCTGCAAGATGGGACCAACACCCATTGCTTAGTTTTCTTTATCAGTGTCTCTTAAATCCCAACAAATTCGCTGGGTGGCACTGATGTGTAGTGTGTATTACTGGATGAAGAAGTTCATTTCTGGGTATTTCTGGGTTATCCTTGTACAGTTATTATATATATGCTCAAGTTAAAGGAACGAGATGTGCTTTGAAGTTTTAACCAGCAAACCCAACCAATGTTGTTGATAGGTGGAGGGAAAAAAGCCTTCAAAACCAAAGCAAATGATTTCTGGTCCCTCGTTGACAGAGGTGTTTATCCCTTTCCACTGAGGCTTTGGGTCTCTGAAAACAAAGATCTTTGCACCTGCCCCTATACTCCCAGATGGAGTCCACAGTGAATACCTTTTCCCATTCACGTTTTTTCATAGACCAACTTGTTTTCTCCAAATGCGTACCTGCCCACTATTATCTGCCCACTGAATATAATTACTGCTATATAGAAATTCCACAGAGACTTGCCAATGACCAACGGTAGGGCTCTACGGGCTGGAGTGGTTCCATCTGTAGCCAGTTAACTTCAAGAAAATTACAGACCATCAGTGCATCCCATTAGGCCTTGTAGCCAGATCTCTACAGTAATCCCCAAATCTACATGGATTACAGGAGCCATAATTAGTCAGTCTCCTGGTATTTTCACAGTGCCTGAGGTAGATAACTAATATTCCAGCCATCCAGCATAATTTTTTACTCCTCTGATAACCTTACCCAGTTTCCCTTGGGGAAGCCCACTGCTGCCATCATTACCACTTTGGGTCCATAACATTCTGCTAAAGCTGACACTAGCTTCAGAGATACAACAGTGACTAATTCTGGGATAGCATATGACCCTTTGAGAGGTCAAACCAATCAAAACCTTTGAGACTCAACGTAGACAATGTTTTTGGGGCTATTGAAGAAACCGATTAGGCTCTGAAACCTGAAAGAAGTAGGGCTATGTGAGCTTTTGCCATCTTGTCCCAACATACGCAGCCTGAGATTGAGAGAGAACCAAATCCTAATGTCATTATTGAGTCCTAAATTCAGCAATCTGCTCTTAGACTTTTCAGTAGGCAAGCTAGGTTTGGGTCAGGTATTCCTTCATTTATAACTAAAAGATCTTCACCATTCGATGCCTATGACATTGGGCTCTGCATGCTGAGAGGGTTTGAATCAGATTTTGACAGGATAAAAGAGTTCAGCTATGAAGTCTTGTGTTTCTTCTTCATAAGGATATATTTTCATAACTTATTTCCTTAAATAAAGAAACTAAATCATCTTATCAATTTTAGAAGCACTGAATGTGGAACCAAGTTAGAAATGTCACGTTAGAAATAGCTTAGTATAAAGTATTTCCCATATTTTCTTATAAAAAGTCACGTGACTTATTCCTTTATGATTAAAGCCTTTTATGCTTAATAATCCATTTCTTAAGCATGCAACTAGCCATCTTGTTAGTACTCTGTGAACCTTTGGTAAAGATTTTCTCTCATATCTACTAACGCAATACTTCCCAGAAGAGTGGGGTGGGGGAGAACCTTTCAATCATCAGCATTATTGCGTTTAATTTTTCATATTCTGTCCAATATTTGCATCATCTAAGTGCACTTTAAATGCTTAGTATGTTTGTCCTCCCTTTATCTGAGAAATTATAGTCAAATGAGATGAAACGTAAGTATGATTAATTGTTTAAAAAAGGAATGGAAAAATCAAAGTATATTTCTCGTAATAAACACCATTTACATTTTCTCATGAATTAATTACTAAAACGTGAGTATAGGAAAAAAAAACAAGATGTAGGATCCAATATGTCTGAATCTGAATACTAGTCTTGCCAGTTCCTAAATAAATAATGGTTGAGCAAGGTATCAGCATCCTTGAGTCTCAGTTTCTTAATCTGTAAAAAAGTGATAATTGTCCACACATCATAGAGATGTTGTGAGAATTAAATGAAGGAATGCATTTAAATTGCTTCTTCATTACAGTATTGTCTCTCAAAGTGACTGACTCTAGGACTTCACCTTATATCACTAATAAGACAGGCCTTCTGAGACATCCAGTATAATTTCCTATTAATTGTGGAATGAGTTGTCCACAGGACTTTTTCTGGAGCAATGATGAAAGAAGTGCCTGATTCTTTTAAAACACCGACTATAAGCAGGAGGTCAGACAGACCTATATTTTTGTGGCCACATTGAGACAGCCTGCCTGAGAATGTAGAGCATAACAAAAAGCAGAACTGGAAGATGGAGAGAGAGAGAGACATCATTTGAGCTCCATGGGATGATTTG
Source organism: Ailurus styani (assembly GCA_002007465.1). Lineage (NCBI taxonomy): Eukaryota > Metazoa > Chordata > Mammalia > Carnivora > Ailuridae > Ailurus > Ailurus styani. Next base: position 2,137,835 of record LNAC01000132.1, on the reverse strand, counting down.
GCCCTGTCAGCAAATGCTCTCATGGACAGAAATTATCAGGCTCTCCACCCTGACTTCACTCCACCCCCTCGGGTCCTTCCTGCCTGTGGAGGTCTCACTGCCTCCATACTTACACCCTTGCCCAATCTTGCTGCCTTCTCTGCAAGAACAACTCCCATCTCCTCTCTCAAGATGACATGGCAACCATCCCAACCACACTAATAATAATAAATACCTCCTAAGTAGGGGAGGTTTGTGCATAGCAGGCACTATTCTAAAAGTTTTAAATATTTTACCTCATTTAATTCTAACAAAAAACAATACATGAGAATTCTTACCATGACTCCAATTTGAGGAAGCTGACATACAGACATGTTAAATAATCAAATTTTTATCTAGTCTACCTTAAATCTATTTTTGTGACAAGTCTTTCTTTTTGTTCTTTTCCCTTCTTTTCTTTTTGTTTTTCCCATCCCAACACTTCTTCAGATCTTTGCTTTTGATTTCTAAAAACACTTTTTCTCCTAAAGAAAAAAAAATCCATTCAAAAAAGGAAAGAAAGGAAAGAAGAAAAAAATTTTTTTTCCATTCCCATTAGCTGACTCTGCGAGTAGATTAGGGAGATCGTTTGGGAAATCAAAAACTGAACATTCACTCTTTCTCTGTCTTTGCTTCTCAGCGTCCCAGCCTGAGCAAGGCAAGGGATGATTCTAGCTGCACAGGGGAGAGGTCACAAAATAAGGGAGAAAAAAAAAGTCCATGATATTTCCAAATATCTTCAAAATAGGATCTAGTTAATGAGATTTTTTTAAAAACACAAAGCCAAGTGCAGAAAGGACATTGGTACAGCTGGACAATAAGAGCTACTGGAAACGGGGACTCAGGTGCAACCAGGACTGTCTTTCCAGCACTAAGCCGGGGGTGGGCCGCTTTTTCTCACCGTGGCCTGCCTTCCTCTCTATGGTGAGAATCATGGCCTCCTACAGTTCCTCAGGATCATATGGGATAACTCTTACCACCAGAAAGAGGTTGACTCCCCCCACCCCCAATACCAGTTTAAAATCAAAATCAAAATTCTGAGAATGGATTCTAATTGGCCTGGCTTGGGGACATCTACCATAACCTGGACTTAGGCTCAAGGAGGTGACAGCAAATCCTAAAGAACCATCTGGCTGGAGTTGAAAAACTCTCATCTTCCTAGGAGGCAAGAGGCTGTCCCCAAACACCTACATTGAGGGAATTTACTGTTTGCTGAAGGGAACGATCCATATAAGTTACTGTAATATGTGGCCAAATTAAGTTCCATGTGAGTGATGTAGGTCAAGGTATATGCAATATGCATGCTTGGTAGGAGGAGTGAACAACAGAAAGGTACAGTTAGAACATACATAATCTATTTAATTTAGTCCAAGCCAGTAGAATCATCTTTAAATTTCTTGCATAGGGGAAGAGAGGGGAAAATGAAATAAGATGAAACCAGAGAGGGAGAGAAACCATAAGAGACTCTTAATCTCAGGAAACAAACTGAGGGTTGCTGGAGGGGAGGGTATGGGAGGGATGAGGTGGCTGGGTGTTGGGCACTGGGGAAGGTATGTGCTATGGTGAGTGCTGTGAATTGTGTAAGACTGATGAATCACAGACCTGTACCCCTGAAACAAATAATACATTATATGTTAATAAAAAAATTTTCTTGAATAGAAAAGGGAAACCACCCTCAAATCTAGCCTTGTTTCACTCAAGAATGCAAATGGAAATGTAAAAGATCCACATAGGCTTGTAGGTGCCTAGGAACTTGCCCACACGGGCTGGTGCCTTATCTCTCACCCCATGAGATGGGAGCAGTCAGGACCAACCTGGAGTTGTAAACCTACAGATCTACAATGTTTATAACTGCTTGTCTGTCCTAGAGAACATAGATTCCTGCTAACTAAATATTGGGGTTAATCTTCATATCATTATATCAGGTGTCTCTCCCTTTAACCCATCTCCATTCATTCCGCAGGATGATTTAATTGAACAATTCCTATATAATCATCAAAATACAAATACTATGTATTGAGCCCCAGGAGGCTGACCTAACTCAAGTACAGGCACTGGCTGTAACCTTCCAGTCAAGTCTGGCCAATGGAAAACTTGGGTGGGAAGTCAGAGTGGGGGAGGAGTGGGAGCTGGGGTGTTTATTTCCCTGCACGCCCTGAGTGTGGGTTCATCTCACGCTGTTGGTGTCCATCAGTGGAAGAGTATGGCTGCCCTCAAGGGAGCACTCTTCACGTGCCTCTTCTAGATCTAGGAAGAGTTCCCTTCTCAGATCCCTCCATCCTGGAGTAGGATGGGGGTAACACCTTCAGTTGCACTACCCAAGGGATACTGCACTATCCTTTGGTCCTGCTTCCTGCTCAGAACTTCCTAAGGAGTATCTTTATTAAATCCTCCAGGAATTGTCCTACTTTTAGTGTGCCATATATGTCTTTAGACCCTGATGCAGTTATTAAAGATAAACATTGAAACGATACTGATGACTAGTAAAATAGAATTGAATATAATTCTGGATCTCATTCCTTTATCCATATCAATTCAGCAACTAATGATGGAGCCACTATACGCCAGGCTCCAGGCACATGGGCATGTCATGTCATTCGATGGCAGAGAAATGATGAGGTCAATACTCCCAGGAGGGACAGGGAAGATTCCTGGGTTGCAGGATAAAGAAGATCCATCTGAAGCCTCTGCTCTGAACATGGACTAAACGTGGTTAAGAATAGAAGCTCTCGAGTCACATAAAACAAGAAGTACCTCCCAGCTCTGCTATTGTGTGATTCTGGGCAAGTTACTGAATGTATTTAAACCTCTGCTTTCCCATGTGTGAAATGGAGATAACAGTAAAATTCACCCCAATGATTTATTGGAAGATTATGTAAGGTAATAAATATATACTTATCACAGTATGTGACATGTGAAAAATGCTCAATGAAAGTAGTTATTATCTGTACTATGATTATTACCTATCAAATTTTTACTTCTATTTAAATTCCGAAATCACACATTAAACATTTCTTCTGCTTTTTGTATTGTATTAGACTCTGAGGAGAATAAAATCTGATCTAGCTTACCATTTCACTGGGGAGAAAGGCAGAAACGCTTTAGCTATTATCAGGTGGAATCGGAGCAGTGGGGACCCAGAGACTTAGGAGTACTGAAGAGAAGGGATGATTTTTCTTACCTGAGGAGAAGAGGAAGGCTGCCTGGAGAAGAAGACATTCGAGCTGGCCTTGAAACGTGACTGGGTATTTCTCAGATGAACAGGATAGGGAAGGCCATCCCACTTAAAAAGAGGAGCAAGAACAAATGTCTACAACCATCCCTTAAAAGACAGATGAAAGGTGCCTGGGTGGCTCAGTCAAGCATCTGCCTTCGGCTCAGGTCATGATCCCAGGGTCCTGGGGTTGAGCCCCACTTCGGGCTCCCCGCTCAGCAAGAAGACTCTTGTCCCTCTCCCACTCCCCCTGCTTGTGTTCCCTCTCTTGCTGTCTCTCTGTCTGTCAGATAAATAAATAAAATCTTTCTTTTTTTTTAAAGATTTTATTTTTTATTTATTTACGCGAAATATCACAGCCAGATCTGGGTATTAGAGCGACCCCTCTGGTTGTAGTATGGTATACATAGATTGGAGACAAAAAGCTGGGGATATAAGAGCTGGGGGTCAGTTAGAAAGATGTTGACACTTTAAGTCATTAATAGTGGGAAATGGGAAAGAGGATACTTTCAAAAGGAAACCTCAATGGTATTGAATACACTCTTTAGGTAGTCTAGTAAATGGATGAGTGTGTTGTCTTCTGGTCCTCTGCCAGAGAACCTGTCTGGAAGCCTAATTAGGACCATTTTTTCCTTAAATAGAGGCCACCCAGAAGATGAACTGTCTCTTCATGATTCAGCACTCTTTTGATTAGACTATGGGTGGGCAGATAGCATTTGAAATCACTTAGAAATTTCATCTGTATTTTCAGGTCCTACCAAACATTTTCCTGTGGTCATTGTCAATCATATCCTGAAAGATGTGTTAACTAACTATCTACAAGAAGAACAATATGAACCAGATCTCTGCAGACAGATGACTAAAACGATTTCTGAGGTATATATGTGATTTTCCCAGTGTTAACTAGAATATTGCTAAGAGGACAACCCCTTACTTTTTGATGAAGCCAATTAATTTGCAGTAGAGTAAAAATGCTTATTTATACTTTATGAAAATATTTTTTGGGTCGTGCGCACGTGCGCGTGTGTGTGTGTGTAAAAAACCTTTGCCTAAAACAACCATTATGTGTATCATTTTGCATGTATTTTGTTTAAAAAATGTTTACAACTGCCCCATTTATTAAAAAATTTATTGCCAAAGATATACTTTAATGATCATTTTCTCTTGTTCAAGTTAGTTTCCTTGAGTGCCATCAAATATAGATATTGTGGTCTTTAAATAATTTCTATTTTTATCAACTAAAGTACTGACACTGCATTAGGTTTTCTTCACTTTCCTCTTTATAACAAGCTCTTTAATAAACATTCATGGTTAGTCCTATTACAGAGACTCCAGACATGAGAGCTCCCTTAATTAGACATAAACAAGATGGTATGACTCTCATGCCAACATTCTTTGAAGGGACGCCATCTTAACATAAATTTTCAAACAATGTAATAAATCCTTTAAGTCCTGTTCTCTGGATTACAATTTTATCATGTGTCTTAGAAAATGTAGATTTATTGCTGGTGCTCTAATTTTGTCTCTAAATGTCCTATCTCAGGAGAACAGTGCTTAAAGGAAATCATAGTTAAGTTTCTACAACAGTCACTGCAAATATCTACAACACATCATGTGATTTTCTTAACTCCACCATATTTAGGACAAAGATAAAGATTCTTAAGTTTCAATGTGATTAAGTGAGGACCTTTTTTTGTTGTTGTTCTTTCCATTTCCAGGTTATTAAAACCCAGGTCAAGGACCTGATGATTCCACGGTACAAACTAATTGTGATTGTTCACATTGGACAACTGAATAGTCAGAGCATTCTTATTGGAAGCAGGTGCCTCTGGGAGCCTCAAAAAGACACCTTTTCATCTTACGTTTTCAGAAATTCTTCTCTCTTTGCTGTTGCAAGCGTCTATGCAGTTTACTTTGAGTGACTGAAAATAAGAAATCTAGTTCTTACTTTTTTAAATCAAGAACTAGACCATATCTATGTACGTGACAGCTTTACTGCCCAAAAGTTTGAGAAAGGAACAACATGAATATTTCAAACGACTGGAATTTTTGGACATTTTCATGTTCTTCTAAGAACCGAGGGAGGCCCCTGAAACAAATACATTATATATTAATAAAAAAAAAGAAAAAAGAAAAAAGAACTGAGGGAGGGGCAGCACAAGAAAGACTCTTGTTTATCCAGAGGAATAACTAAGTCTTGGTTCTGCTGGATTGTTCTTCATGGACATGGATTCTTTGTTGTGGTACTAATTATTTTAATTGCTCTTTATAGCGAGAGTTAAAATTTCCTCTATTTTTTTTGATGAAGAGTTAAAAACAAACAAGCAAACATGACTATATACACTGACCAATAAAGGGCAGAAAACTATTCAACGTGGTATACAAATGATAAGCGTGAATGTGTCTCTGTGCTGCGTATAAAAGAATACTGGTTTTCATTTCGTGCTTAATAAATTGAGCAGCATTCATTAACTGCAATTATTGTTACATGTACCTGACAGTTGAAACTGCTGAAGTAGAATTAATGATTTCATAACAATTATCGTCGTCCCACAGGGCTGCTCTAGCTAAGACTAGAAGCTCTTGTGGGTTGCCTGCACTTTACAAAATTGTGGGAGAACTGAATGCTGGCTCTCCAGTAATGGAAACTATAAAGCGAACAAAGGCTTTTAGGGCGCTGCAGTAGACGTTGCCGTATTAAATATACATGATGTTTAATAGGAAATGTATCTGTAACACTTAAAATCATGTATTGGAAAGAAACACCGCTGTTAAATATTCACTGCCTGATGTGCCTTTAAATAGGTTTTCCTTGACTAACAAACTTTTTACACAAAATATATAGCTGGCAGCTTAACAAATAAAACATGTGTATTTACTATTTTGTTCCTATGAATTTAGTGCAAAAGTGACCCAGTGCAGCTTTGAATGGATGGCACTAAAATTTACAGGGGCTGAAATAGCTTATTATTCTGCTGGTTAATGTAGCTTGTACCATGGATCATTTATTTTTACGGAGCTTTCAACCCTTTGTGTGCATATGAAATGATGCCGAGATGTTGTTCCCGGATGGTAAGTGAACTGCCCAGAGGACATTTGTTAAAGGTCAAAGACAAATTGTACACATGTGGAGAAAATTAGCAATGCTATAGTCTTAAGGAAAAAATTGATGTGTCATTCCTATCAAAAAGAATTTAGTAAATGGGAGAACAGTCAATGTTTTATAGCTTTAAAATGTATTGATGTCTTATTTTCCCCCAGAAGAACCTGTACTAAAAAAAAAATGTATACTTTTAAAATCCCTTTCCTTCTGCTTGTTCTGGCTTTTAAGCTGTTCAAAAGGAATTAGTCAATTTTCATTATTTTTTTCTGTTAGTGCCTTAGTGGGAATATGTGTAATAATTCATCACAACTAATATTTGTCCATCTCCATAGGCCAGCTTTGAGTCTGGATTAGATCATAAGGAGAGTAAGTAAATGAGCTGCGTATTTTCATTACACATTTGTGAACATCTCCCCTCTTGGAGCAGTAGCAGGGCAATCCTATTGCAATTTTGCATGAGTAAATCAGAATGAAGAAAATTCCTTAGTGCATAGAAAGTCCATTACAAAAACAGCTTTATTTTTTTAGAGTCCTAACATCTCATCCATGAGATAATTTCTTACCATCTGTCCTAGGCTGTGTTAGGAATCAAAACCTTAAAACATGATGGTAGTTAAAAAGCAAAAAAGGAGGCAGTAAAACAGCATCTTGCCATGTACTGTAATTCAGACAGTCAGTGATGAAGTCTAGCAATTATATAGCAGCATAAGAATATACAGTGAAAACCCACTAATTGCGACTAACTTGGAAGAGTGCTGGTTATCACAAAAAGCCTGATGACAGGAAGCTTCGATAGATGCATTGGCTAATACCATGGAGGTAATCGTATTGTAAAATACAAATGTATCAGGTCACCACGTGTATAACTTAAACTTACACCATATTGTCAATTGTACCCCGGTTCTTAAAAATAAAACTTTTTTTAAAGAAGAAATGACACTGTAAATTTGAGGGGATGTTTTACTTTGAGACACCCTGAACTTTCCTAGTATTTTGCTTTCCCAATTGGTATTCCTAAAGTGACGTCCTTCTTCCCAGATCTGCCGTGCCCACCCCCATCGCAGAACCCTCACTCATGCTTTTCCCTGCTCAGAACACCCCCTTTCACTTAAAGAAACTTTCTTCACTTTTCAGCATCGAACTCTGGTCTTGTCTTTTTTCTAAATCCTTCTCCATCCATTCTTTCCCTCCTCTTCTCTCTCTGCTTTCATCTCTCATCCTTGGGCTCCTGATTGTTCTCTAGGTAATTTGTGAATAAAAGTTTTGTTTTCCTTACTAGACTGAGAACATCTTGAGTTCATGGACCACATATCCTGACAGCACCAAACAATAAAATCGAACACATTTTAATTTTTCAAGCAAGATCACAGGCACTGATTGCCCTCTGCTACCTAACAACTAACAACAAAGATAATAGTAACACACAGGTTAACTCTAGAAGAAGTGGGATCCTATAGGGATGATAAGTACTCAAGTGACCATGGTACCGGCTAGAATATGTTTTTGTAAGAAAAGTACAGAATATCTTTATCTGCTTAAGGGAGTCAGGGACAGCTTCATGAAGGAAGTAACACTTCCCTGGACTATGAAGTTGCTAAGCAGAATTTCAACAGACAGAGGTGTTCAGAGTACAGGCAGAAGTCTAGACTGGATAAAACACAGTGTTCATGAAGATAAGTGGTTAGAACTAAGACTAGAAGGGCCCATGGATGGTAGCCTGAATGTCTGGGCAAGCAAGCTACACTCAGGTCTTGAGTAGTCATTGAAGGCTTTTCATTCGGCTCCTCAGGTATGAGAAATGACTCTTCGAGAAGATGAATCTGTCAGTAAAGAGCGGGAAGACCACCCAGCAGATGGGAGAGGTAATAAGAGGCTGAACTGAATGAAATGGAAAGGAGAGGACAGTTGTATGGAATGGTTTAGAGACAGTCTTCATGACCAGGTGAAGGGGAAGGGGGAGTCCGAGGTGACAAAGTGGCTCTGGATGTTTGCAGTCTCAGGTCTGAGTCCTGCTGTCCTAGTCACTAGTTAGGTAAGTGACCTTAAATAAATGACACAAGTCGCTTAAGCCGAAGGTTCCTCATCTTGAAGTAAAGCAGTGATAATGCTGGTATCCATCCACCTCACAGGTTTTCGACCCTGGCAGCTGGCGGTGGAGCTGGCAGCCATCAGAGCCCTCCCCATGAAGCCCTACACCCACTATAAGGGAGGGGCTCCTAAGGGAAGGGCTTGGAGGTGCGGCCCTGCTTGCTAACAAGCAATGGTACGTGTTTACTAAGCGCTTAACAGATGGGAAGCCCTCAATCAACAGTAGTTCCCATGACTGTAGCTGAAAGTTTTCAGTCTGGGCAACTAGAGCAATGGTCTTGGTAGCAAAAATAAAGAAATGAGTGAGGAAGAATTTGAGGACTAAAATACCAAGCTTGATTTTTCACTTGTTGAATTTAAGTTAATAATGGGACGTTCAGATGGACATAGCCCGAGGCAGCTGAAAAAGTGGGACTGGAACTGAGCTACATCAAGGTGAGAGATTTAGACTTGGCAGTCATTCAAACTGAAACCTAACATCTTCCGCCTGCTTTATAAAATATTCATTAGCAGCGGCAGCAGCAAGTATAGTGAGTACTAAGAGCAAATTACTGAAAATTCAGTTAACTCTGGGAATGTCAGCACGAAACCCTCCCCCAGAATCAATACCAAAATTTTCCCCCAAACCAAAATTAAATGAGGCCTCTATTTCTTTATACTTTGGTTTTTAATAATGTATATATGATCCATTTCTGTTGCCAGACATCATAAGAAATAAATACATCAGCATCTCAAAAATACATCAATATCTTGAATGGAAATATCAGTGCTTTTGTCTGTTGTCATTGTTAATAGAGCGACTTTAAAGAAAATGTAATAGGAGGCCCCTACAACAGAGTCCAATAGATTATGTGCTGGGAAATTAAGCGCTATTTCAGCTCATTGATTTATTTTTTTAAAAAAATGTTGGGAATTATCCAGTATAGAAGGTGATTTAAAAAACAACAGTTGAGAAATTAGAGCTTTTAAATGTAGCATTTTAAAGAATGAACCCTTGCTTTGTTGAGACCATTACTCGACCTGTCTTTCTGGATATTGTCCAAAAACTGCATTAAGAAAACTCAATATTAAATAGTTATTGATAATTTACTATGTGTTTTTATTCTCAAAATTCTTAAGGAAGTGACAGCTCCTAACACCTCTGCTGCGCCTACTTCTCCCTCCTGCTATCTGTTTGCATGCCCACCACCCTGATGCTTTCGCAAACAGCGGGAAGTGGTGTTCCAGGCCAAATCTGACAAGGGTTTCTTCGGCCCCTTGCTACCTCAGCTGTCTTTTGAATTCATTTCTTTTGAGCAGCAATGTGATGTAGTTGTTTTTTGTTTGAAGTAGTTTTTTTGTTATTGTTGTCTTGTTTTGTTTTATTTTGTTTTGTTTTTTAAGCACAGATTTGAAGACAAATATTCATGTTAGCTTCCAACCTTTCCTAGCTGTGCAGCTTTGGGCCAAGTGGCCCATGTCCTGAGCCTCAGTTTTCTCATAGGTAAAAATGATTATTATAAAGATCACTACTTGTTATTAATCAGTGATCAGTGACCACTGCTCGTGTTCTTGCCCTGGAGACAGAGAGAGTATACATGTAAAACATCTGACCCATCTGGATCAGATGTCCAATTTCTTCCTGCAGATCCTGTTTTCCTAAAGAATTTCTGCTCACCACCATAAAGTAATACTCTAGATTACTTGGTTCCTTTCAGTTCAAAGTTTTAATCATCTGCTACTGCCGTCTTTGAATGTCAAATAACTTCTCAAGTCCACATTTATTATAAAATCCTATTCATCCCCGTTTAGCTTCTTTTTGCTAATCTCTCCCTGTTTTTTACTTTCAATCAGATGTCTTGCCTCCACTTCAGTACTTCCTTAGTTTCTTTTAATGTTTTTACTTATTGCTACTTATTTTTTCCTGTCTTGTGTCCATTTGAACTTACATGTTCTCTTCCCTTCTTCACATGCATGAACACATACTAGAACACTACCGTAAGGTTTACTGAGGCTTGAATATGTTAAGTATCTGGTTAAAGTTTCCTGTAATTTCTCCTCAGTTTCTTTCATCACTAGTTTAACTACAGTACACACACCCCCCACCCCCGCTGCTTGTACAGGACATAACTTGAAANAAGTATCTGGTTAAAGTTTCCTGTAATTTCTCCTCAGTTTCTTTCATCACTAGTTTAACTACGGTACACACACCCCCCACCCCCGCTGCTTGTACAGGACATAACTTGAAACGTGTGGTTCTGTGCCCACCCACGAGGCTATTTCCCTACTTAGCAAGGCAGGAAACCAGTATAACCAGTATGGGAAGCATTAAGTTTCACTTTCCATTTGTAATCAAAAAAGGAAAATTGTTGCTTTCCACAGACAACAATGAGGCTGGATCATCTAACTGCCGAAAGGGCAAAATATCCAGCCTGATTTGTGCAGGAAGTGATGGGAAATCATTTTCAAAATTCATATGAGAAATATTAAGCTTCGAGAGCCACTATTTCATTTTGAAACTAAGGAACAATAAACTACATGTTGTTAGTTAATTATAAAAATACATTATGTATATATTTTTTCTTTAAGAAATTTTTTTCTCTGTCAAGAACTTTACTTTGGTAGGAGAGCTAAAAAATTAAAATCACAGCTAAGTTGCTTACTTGCATCCCAGTTCATAAACACAAGTAAAAGCCTTCTAAGGACCTACTCTTAGAGAGCTGGGTCAACGTGAGGAAAATTAGACAATTAGGAACTGTCCTCAAGGATAGGCCAGCAAACAGTAAGGGTTGAGACGGTAAACATTTTCAGCTTTGTAGACCATATGGTCTCCAATGTAAATATTTAACTCTGCCATTGAGACACAAAAGCAGCTCTGGACAGTAAGTTACCAAGTACGTGTCACTGTGTTCCAATAAAAGTTTCCTTATGTATGTGAAAGTTTAATTTTACATATTCCTCATGTATCATGAAGTTATTTTTTGACTTATTTCCAATTATTTAAAAAGTAAAAACCCTTCTAGCAGGTGGTGGGCATATTTGACCGTAGTTTGACCACCTGGCTTCTAAAAAGTTCACCATAGTGGAGGAAGAGAATTGTAATCATAATAAGGAAGTTGAGATTTTAATATATCTAGCAGAAAGTGGAAAGTGGAAAGTAAACAGCAATGACATAGAAAATGACAATAGCACTTCTAAATTAGTAAGTGAGAAAGGGGGATTAGCCACGCAAACAAAAAAAATTAAATGAATACTAGATTATATGGAATATAATCAAGTATATCATGCCACTCATTAAACATGAATTTGCTTCATTTTCCTATCAAATTGAATTAACAAAAGCCACAAATAAATAAAAAACACATTCGGTTTTTCTGATATATAAAATATCAAATTTAAGAATATTATTCTATGATCAAATAGATTTATTCTGAGAATGCAGAAAAATTTCAACATAAGGAAGGCTATCAAAGTAATTCTTCATCTTAACAAAAAAGAAAAATATTATATGATGAAGTTAAATAGGTATTTGAATTGAGGTATTATTAGGTATTAGGTATTATGAGCTATTAATAGGTATTAAAATTGAGAAGCTATTTATAACAAAATAAGTTCTTAAGTAATATATAATACAATTACACTCTTGAGATGACCAATATTATATATACATATATAATGTAAAAACTACTTTATTATTTTATTATTTATTTTTAAAAATATTTTAACCAGCAAACATCATACTGAGCACAAATGTAAGTTTCCATTAAAATTAGGAGCATGAAAGAAATGCATACCATCATCACCATTATTAAGAATTCTTGTGATTACCTTCCTAGTGAGGTCTTCCTTAGACACCCTGTCTAAAATCCACTCCCCCGCTAAGCTTTCCTATCCCCCTTCCATACTTTCTTTTCTCCTCGGTCATTATTTAATATTTCTCATGTTTATGTTTGCCTTCCACTAGAATATACACTTTATTCATCTGTTTCATTCACATTGATACCCTTATCATCCACAACAATGCTTCGCATTAATCTCAATAACTTAATGTTGCATTGTGAGTCATGTAATAAGAATGTGAAGCAATCAGGGTGCCTGGGTGGCTCAGTGGGTTAAAGCCTCTGGCTTCAGCTCAGGTCATGGTCTCAGGGTCCTGAGATCGAGCCCCGCATCCTGTATCGGGCTCCCTGCTCAGCAGGGAGCCTGCTTCCTCCTCTCTCTCTTCCTGCTTGTAGTCTCTCTTTCTGTCAAATAAATAAATAAAATCTTAAAAAAAAAAAGAATGTGAAGCAATCAGCTTAAATACTGGAAGAAACAAAATTACCTTTTTATTCATAGATAACAATTTTGTATACCTAGAAGGCCCAAGATAGACTAGTAAAGCAGCCACTAAATTTAATAAAATAACTGGGCAAGTTTGCTGGAGATAAGATGAATATCAAACTCCATATCCAAAAAACCAAAAATCCAGTCGGAAAATGGGCAAAAGGCATGAACAGACATTTCTCCAAAGACATATCAATGGCTTATAGACACATGAAAAAATGCTCAACATCACTTAGCATCAGGGAAATACAAATCAAAACCACAATGAGATACCACCTTACACCTGTTAGAATGGCCAGAATTAACAACTTATGAAACAACAGATGTTGTCAAGGATGTGGATAAAGGGGAACCCTCTTACACTGTTGGTAGCAAGGAAAACTGGCGCAGCCACTCTAGAAAACAGTATGGAGGTTCCTCAAAAAGTTAAAAACAAAACTACCCTATGACCCAGAAGTTGCACTTCTAGGTATTTTTCCAGAGGATACAAAAATAGTGATTCAAAGAGGCACATGCACACCAATGTTTATGAGGTAATGTCTACAATAGCCAAAATATGAAAAGAATCCAGATGTCTATCAACAGATGAATGGATAAAGAAGATGTCATATGCACATGCTTGCACTTGCACGCACCACACACACACACACACACACACACACACACACACACACACTGGAATATTATTCAGCCTTCAAAAAGAATGAAATCTTGTCATTCACATTGACGTGGATAGAACTAGAGGTATACGCTAAGCAAAATAAATCAGTCTGAGAAAGTCAAATACCATACGATTTCACTCATATGTGGAATTTAAGAAACAAAACAAATGAACATGGGAAAGGGAAGAAGAAATAAAATAAGATGGAAACAGAGAGGGAAGCTATAGGGAACAAACTGAGGGTTGCTGGGGGGAAGGTGAGTGAGGGACACTTGATGTTATGACCACTAGGTGTTATATGCAACTGATGAATCACTAAATTCTACTCCTAAAACTAATAATACACTGTATGTTAACTAAATTAAATTTAAATTAAAAATATTTTTTAAGTACAGGACCTACCTAATTAATATTACAAAAAGATATTAAAAGGAATAAAATGCCTATGTTATTATAGTAATATTTTTGATAGGAATTCTTAATATTTTAGAATATGTTTCCTGCATTAGTGCAAATGTAATGTGTAATTCCAATGAAATTTAGGGGAAACAAAATAACATAATTATAAAACCCATATGGAAGAATCTATGTCTCATAATAGCCATAAAAATTCCCCCAAGAAGGAGACAAACCATAAGAGACTCCTAATCTCACAAAACAAACTGAGGGTTACTGGGGGGTGGGAGGGTAGGGATAGGGTGAATGGGTTATGGACATTGGGGAGGATTTGTGCTTTGGTGAATGCTGTGAAAGGTGTAAGCCTGATGATCCACAGACCTGTACCCCTAGGGCAAAGAATAAAAAAAAAATTCCCCCAAAACCTAAACTATAATGATGGACAACTTTTCTTAAAAGATATTTAAACTTACCATAAAATAACTGCGGTTGAAATAGCGTGTGGCTAATTCAGAATAAATAGAGCAGTGAACAGAATAAAGGCCCTATAGTAGTTCCAAATAATGAAAACAACCTATGACTAAAGAGACATGAAATTTCCATGGGCAAAAGACAGTTCATTTAATGAATAAGGCAGGAAAATTTTTCTGTCAATTTGGAAGAAGATGAAAATCAAACACCTCACATTATACAAAAATAAATGTAATATGTATTAAATTTTAAATGTAAAGGACACAAAACAAAATTATCAGACTAAAATTTAGTAGATTCCTTGTACAATCTTTCACTAAGGGAGATCTTCCTAAGCAAAGCAGAAAATACAGAAACTGTAAAGGAAAAGACAGACATGCCAAAAGACATCCTAACTGAAGTCAAGACATACCAAAAACTAAGGGAAAATATTTTATTCAGATGACAGTCAAAAAGTTAGTATCCTTAATATAAAAAAAGCCTTGAAAATTGATAAGAAAAGTATTATACCTATGTAAAAAATGGCCAAAGTACATAAAAAGACTAATATACAGAAGAGAAAATATAAATGTCCCATAAACATGAAAGGTGAGCATAGTCATGATAATCCAATAAAACCAAAAATGATATTCAATATTTCACCTTTAAGAATTGCAAATTTTTGCAAGCATAATAACAGTATGGACAGGAGAGGATATAGAGAAATAGGTACACTCACAAATTTCTAGTGAGAATATAAATTAATACAAACATTTTATATGGTAATCTCTCAGTATTTGTTTGTGTTTTTTTTTAATTTAAAGTACACATACCAGGATGTTACTGAAATATCTCCAAGACATACTACATACAACCATAACAAGATGTAAAATAGTATGGTGGACTCAGTAGGTATTGTATTAGGCCAACCACTACAAAAAATAAAATCAAACATAAAACAACTCAAAGGTTATTGCTTGCTAAGTCATGGGAGAGAAAGATTTTAATGGCTAGTCTTGGAATTGGCACATATCACTACTACTCACATTTAATTAGCCAGAATTAGTCACATGACTACATGTGCAAGGAGTCAGAAATGTCACATGACTGCCTGCAAAGGAGACAGAAATGTCATCTAGCTGTGTGCCCAAGAGGAAGAGGAGAAATTTTGGTGGACAGCTAAAAGTCTCTGCTATCAATAAATAGGGAGATAGGTAGGTAGGTAGATACATACATAGATAGGGAGGAAGCTATCTAACTATATTTATAGCTATACTACATAAATTCAGTATAAACATGGTTTTTATTCCTGGAAGAAATTATAAGAAATCCTCAATAGGGGTTATACTATAACTTAGAAACAAATGGAAGAGAATGAAACTTTTGTTTTATTTTGTATTTCTCTGGACTGTTTGAATTTCCTAACTTGATACATATACTGCCCCCCTCAAAAAAATAAAAACTGACTATATGATTTATTCAAGCAAAGAGAGGAGGTCCCATTTTTCCTCTATGTTTCTCTACGTACTTAAAATATATAGATACATTTTAAATAACTAATAAGTAAATATCAAATAAATAGTAACTAATACAAATACACTGAAAAAAATAAACATACCTTTTCCCCTAGAAACTTGATAAGCTATCCCATTGAAATAAAAGTGTCAATGTAAGGATACATAAACAAGGTTGTTTAGTGCATCTTTATTTGTAATAGCAAATCATGCAAATAACTTGAATACCTATTGATGAAATCTCAAAAAGTACATGTTATAGAATAGTAACACTAAAACTTTTTGGTCTCAGTACTCTTTATACTCTTAAAAGTTATTAAGAACTTCAAAGGGTTTTTGTTTATGTGGATTGAATTTGTCCATATTTATCATAATGTAATTTAAAACAGAAATTTAAACAGATTTATTATCTCATTTAAAAATAATAAACCTACTAAATGTTAACACAGTAACATATTTTAGGAAAAATGTCTATTTTCACAAAACACATAGTGAAAAAAGAATGGCATTGTTTTATATGTTTGCAAGTCTCTAAAGACTGGCTTTATAAAATACAGCTCAATTCTCATATCAGCTTCTGCATTCAATCTGCTCCTGTGTGTTGTATTGATTGATATAAATGAGGAAAGTCCAGCCTCACAGAAAATCCAGCCTCATAAAAAATCCAGATATTTGGTTGGAAAAGGGAAGATTATTTTAGGAGATTATTTTAGTTTCATTAATGTAAGATTATTTCAATTTTATTTAATAAAATTATCTTCACATAATTTTTATATTCTTTTTTAATAGTATAGCAAAACTCAATAAGTGGCTGTTTATTGAAGGTTAATTGCAATGTAGACTCTGAAACCACATTAATGAATTGTTGACTGTTAGATTAAAATCTTTATTTTGCACTTTGAATGGATCTTTTACCTTCTTATGATTTTGTAATATCATGAAATGATTATTTGGAAAATATTGGTTCACCAAGTTATGCTGATCTCCCAAATGTTGACATATTTCATTACACAATGAATATCAAAAAATAAAGTTCATTAATATAACCACTGATGCTCATGGTTATGGGTGTTTTCCAAAATTGCTCATAAGGTTGAATTTTATCATCAGCAATAAATATTGTCAATTGTTCTCCTTGAAGTGACAGGCTCATTTTGTTCATTTTCATATTTTTTTCTTTTAATTTCAAGTATCCAAGTCTGAATAACTACAGTTTTTCAGTTTGTCTTTTAAAAAAAAAGAAAAGAAAAGTGCTTCCTGGAAAAAGCAGCTAGTTTTAAGCTCACAACTCAATCACGTAAGTGCTTTCCTGTGAGACAACCATCACACTCCAGTATGTTCCAAAAGCACTTCCTGTCTTTCCATTTCACCACCCACCATATTAAAAAGTCATGTACTCAAGGACTGAGACTTAATATAACTAATTCTTATTGCCTCATCAATAAGGTGTCCTTTCAGTGACACCAAATAAAACAAATAAACAAACAAAAAAACAAAAACAAAAACAACCCAGGGTAGTTCCCATTGTTATCGGAGAGTTGCTCCCCGTGGTGAAGAACACATTGACTACCCATGCAGTTTGATATGACTGCCTTGATTCATGCTAAGCAGCCTAAATTTGAATCCTCCTTAGCTGTGTGTGACTTAGGGCATGTTTACCTAATTCCACTGAGCCTTAGTTTCTTTATCTGCAAAACAGTGATAAAGTACTATCCACTCCCACAGGTTTCCTGCAACAAATACATGAAGTAAAATGTTTAAAGGCCATGCACAATGCCTTGCCACAGTTCAAGTGCTCAATACGTAGTAGATGGATTTCAAATACGGATTGCAGTATTAATAAGAGACCTCAGGTGAACAGAGACTCTATTGTTACAACCCACTGGAGAGTTGACTGTCAGAGTTAGAAATGGAAACATAGTTTTGTGATTTCCTTATGTTGTCTTTCTATCTGTGAAGACACCCAGTTGTGTCACAAGACTCAGCTCTCTGGGTCTCAGTTTAACTTCGAGAATGAGAATACAATGTCCTTTTATCTCTGGGAAAGCAAAACCCAAAGCAGCCCAGAGTATACGAAAGAGTTTATTATTCAAAAGCTTTCAGGGTTTTAGCTGTTTGGGGATCTAACTGACACATATATGCTTCCAGCTACCCTCGCATAGAAGGGCTGCATATTAGGAAACGTTTGTCAAGCACTTTAAGATATTTTGAGAAAAGCACATTGTTTAGATTCTTATACTTGACCACGAATCAATGTTCTCAGTAATAATACACAGCAACCCAAAAGTTAAGAGTGCATAGTTATTTCTAGATGATGAGGTAACAGTTGATTTTTATTTCCTTTTTATGCTTGCTTTTTTAAAAATTTTCTTACCATCAGCATAATCTGCTCACTGGTTTTGTTTTAAAATATTTTTAAAAGGAGAAAAATCACAGTGAGCTTGGTTTATGGCACTTTTACTGCAATTTGCACAGCATTTAAAATTTCAAAGCCTTCGTTAAAATTTTAAAAGAACAGTGCATTCACCTTGGCAAAAGGAGAAAATAGACTTCATTGTGGTTTGCACCACTCACCCACAACTTTTAGGAAAGAAAGATTACCTCGCCAAAAGCCATTATTTTAATAACACAATATAAGCGTTGTCCTGAGCAGTAAAAACATGTTAACATGTGCTGAAGCTCCACCACCGTTGGGTATCCGCTCTAGTCTTAACAAAGAGAGAGCAAATCAGGCATGGAACAGCAGGCAGGGCAGCCCACACTTTGTAAGTCTTGTCTTGACATCACCCAGTGCTTCTTTGAGCCCCAAAGCCCTTCAGTGAGCAGCTGTCCATCCGGAAGAATTTCTTCCCCTGAGGACTCCACCTTCAGGGGGGTTTGCACTGTGCTTCCCTCAGAAACAGGCTCATTAGAGAGCTCGAGGTCATTTCCTCACCCAGCTGTATGGGAGAGAAAAAAATCATACTTCCTCAGAGGCCCTGACAAAGAAGGAAGGTAGCCGCCAAGTTCTACGCCTGGGGAAACGCACTGGATTTTTTGAAGGAAATTGAATCCTACACATCATTTTCTGTAACTGTTGGTCTGGTTTCAGAAAGATTAGACATTCTGGGGAGAACTCCGTCATCTCCACCCTCCTTATTTTGCGGAGGAGGAAACCTGAGAGCAGAGAGGAGGAATGACACAACCAGTGGCTGGGGGCCGGCGAGTAACCGAGGCAGGGCTCGCCTTGCGTTGTATGGGCTACCTCTGCTCCTCGACCAGCAGCCTCCAAGGTATCAGTTACGTGCTATAAATAAAAAACACACAAACAACAAGTACCCCTGGGTATGCCCTGCGAAGCTGATCCGTAAGGAAGGAAGAGGAGATTTAATTAAACCTCTATGTCTGAAAACAGAAGTAGTTCCCATTGTTATCAGAGTGCTTTTCCCAAAGTCC
The DNA here is from genome assembly GCA_002007465.1 of Ailurus styani. NCBI lineage: Eukaryota > Metazoa > Chordata > Mammalia > Carnivora > Ailuridae > Ailurus > Ailurus styani. Next base: position 2,118,651 of record LNAC01000132.1, on the reverse strand, counting down.
TCCCTCAGTTTAACTTGGTTCCAACATATTTATCAGTACCTTGGCATACTGGCAAGCACCAAGAAAACTTACATGAAGGAATGCTGATTAGTAAACCACTAATGGGTCAAAGAAATAATATATGAGAAAATACTCTGAAAAATATTCTGCGAAAGATTAAATACACTGTATTATGATGTCAGTGGTGGTAAAAAGAAAGGCTTGCGCAGACATCCATTCCACCTCCCTATGTGTTTCGTAGATGTTCCAAATGTACTTTCTAGTGTATTTTGGTTTGCTGATGCAGAGTTGGATAAATAATGGTAAGCCTGGTAAATTATGCTTACTCTCTTGATATTAAAAACCCTTATTATATCTGTTAACATCTAGTAACTATGAACCTCTCATTATGGGAGTGTTAAGTTCATAATTTTTCAAGAAATTAGCCCACCAAAATGTGAAAACTGTGGGTCATTTTCTAAAATATTTTTGTTTAACAAAGTCATCTGAAGCCACATTGAAACCTTTACAATTATGTATGTGGTTGCAACACTTATTATGTAATTACATTTTCCTTTTTTAACTTTTTATTGTAAAACTATAATACTCATATGATTAAAATAGTCTTAATTAAATTCTACCTCACACTTTAATATAGGATTAGCAGAAAATTCCAGTCAACTTCTTGAATTGAAAAATGAAGAAATAAACAGTCGAGTCCGTCCTCTCAGTATTTTTGGAACATGTTAGGCTCATTCCTCCCTTCGATATCCTGATCAAATAATTTCAGTGGAAATTCCCACCAGAATTCCACCTCAGCCCACTCCTAACGCCCCGAATCCTACACGTCCTTTAGGACCTCTATCAAACACGACTTCCTCTATGATCCTATCATTTATGACATGGTTCACCATCTTCTTTTTCCCACATGACACACACTATAGAACAAAGGTCTTAGCTCTTGAATCCAGATGGACCTGGTTTGCTCCCTCACCACTCTACCTATAGCTGGGTGAAAAATTTCATCCCCAGTAAAATGGTAAGTGGGGGGTAATATTACTTACTTCACAGGATGCTAAAACGAGCCTGGAAAAAAATTAATAAATGAAGGAGTCATATGAGTTAATGTTACCTTGCTGACTTTGAGGGATCCCTTCCAGGTGTCTTCTCCGCCAGGAGCTAACACAGATATAGACATCGGTTTTTATGAACTCTAGCCCACAGAGCTTCATAGACGCCTCACTCCTCACTTCTGAGATGGCAAGTAGGACAAGGGATAGGATTAAAGTCAAAAGGGAGCCCTTCATCCCTCAGCCCACAGACCTGAGGATTGAATGAGAATCTGATGTGGTGAATATTGCCAAACAAAGTTTTGAAGTTACCATCATGCTCTTGTCCAACTTATACCAACTTTCCTGACATTTTATTAGTCAGAACCTTGTTTTACCAATATTTGTGAAGCACAAAGGTTACATCATGAAGTTTTGATAATGTGCTTTTATGATTATTACTAGTTATTCAGTGACTTCTGAACATGGTCACTTACCATTAATTGCATCCGTGAGACAATAGACAGAATGCTCTCTTGACATCCAGGAATACACAGGGTTTGGAAGTAGCCAAGAATGACTTTCAATGTCAGTCTTGTCAATTATTGAGTACCATGGGGCAAATTTTAAACCCTTTAAACTTTGATAACCATATCTCTAGAATGGGAAAACCCATCTCCTAAGAGTGAATATTGAAAGCAGCACTTATCTCGAAGCCATGAGAAAGCTAACTTAAGAATTCACATTCTCATGTTTGGGTTTGAATCTCCACTTAGAAGATCTAGAATCTTAACCAAGATATTTAACCTCCCCAAGAATCCTTGTCTATAAAATTGTGATAGTAATGGTTCTTAAAGCTAATGAGTTAAACTTTTATCTTCTTCCCTTCCCATTGGGATGGATTGGAAAAGATAACTTTCCTTTAGAATATAGAAGAATTTCTCTGACTAGAATCCTTCTTCTTATCCTTCACCCTATGACTTAGGCATGCATTTATCAACACACATTTTTATAATAAAAGCTGAATATAAGCTCAGAGTTAAATAGTGAAATTTCTCTTCTGGTAAACTTCCTAAAAGTACTAGTTTTTCCAAAGCTCTTACCTAAACTGGGAATGCGGCAGTTTGAGATCTTAAAGAGTTGTTGACTCACTTTTTAGCAAAATGAAAAATAATTTTTTAAATTGATTCCTCTTCTGTGATCTCTGGTTGAAAAAAAAATCCCTTCAGTCAGTGATCAAAACTGTATCACTCATACTTCTTGTGACTGCCATTTTTCTGTAAGGAAGCCAGAAAATGGAACAAAATAACCTATGTTCTGATTGAAAGCATTTCTGACTCTGAAAAATAAACATATTATTTCAAAGAATTGTTGCTCTCTCAACCTCTCTGGCTGCAGTATGGGGAACTGATTAAGGGGAGCAAGATTTGAGGCAGGAGAAACAAAAAAAAAGGCTTTTGCAATACTTTAAATGAGATACGATGTGCTCTAAACTAAGGTTATTGCAGAAAGGATCGGGCAGGTGGCAGTATTCAAAATATAGGAGGGCTTGGTATTGATTAGGTATCAGGAATGAGGAAGCTAAAAATGGTATTTAGGTCTCTGGCTTGCACAAATGAGAGGTTGGAGAAGAATCATTTGCTAAGCCATGAATGGTTTTGACTGCAGACAGAGCTACCTCATCTTTTCATAGGTCAAAATTGTAGGTGAATCTGTCCTTTATCAACTCCAGAGGGGCATTTGCATGACCAAGTCCTGCACACCCACAACATCAGCAATTATTTACCCATTTATCACCAACTTCTTCCCTTCTTTGGAGACTCATACTATGCATCTTGATAACACCAGGTTTAACATAGCACTCCAATAAAGCTGTGATCAGTGGCTTTGGGCTGGGCTTCTGCACAAGCCAGGAAAGAAGTATTCAGCCAGGGGTGATCCCTGCCCTGGATGTCAGATCCACTCTGATAACTCTGAACCCTGCTGCCACCCTGACTTGATCCCCCTGGGCTCAAAATAGTCTTCTGCCCCCTTTGCAGGGCTCATCAGGGCTTGCATTAATTGGGGGTGCTAATGTAAGGCCAGTGGGACCTGGGCTCAGCCTGTGGCCAAATGGAGGGAAGCTAATCAGCTAGGTCAGTTACCCGATAAAAAATTAATGCCAATAATGAAAGTTTCAACTTCCAGAGCTTTATGTTTGCCATTTGTGAATTGAAAGGTTGAATTGAATTACCTAAGGACTTCCTTTGAACTTGAAATGCTAAGTCTTGTTATACTTGTCTGATTCCTTTACTCCCAACTCAAAACCTTCCCATGGATCAGCATTACCTGGAGAATAAAATCCAAATAGCCTGGCATTCAATGCTCTTCACTCAGGACCCCAAATATCACTGCTTCCACATAACTCAAGGTCCAACAAGAGAAGATAATCAAAATGAAAATGAATCTTTCCATCTTTTGACCAACAAAAGTTCGTTGCTTGTATCTCTAACTAGGGCACTTATCCCTTTTTATTTGGAGGTTGACATGACTTTTCCTTCTCATCTAGTCTGCAACTCAGTTTACTGTGTGGCTTTGAACATGTAATTGTCTTCTCCGAATTTGGTTTCCTCATCTGTGAGGTGATAACAATCTGCATTTTATGTTGTTGTGAAGATGGATTGAGGTAACATGAGTAAAACACATAGCATCTTATTAGATGTTGAATAAACAACTCAATAAATTAACCATGTGATACACAAGAGAGTAGAAATGGAATTTTTGGTTGCAACTAGCTACTATGGAAGGCTTGATCTCAAAACTATCCATAAATTTGCACTGCCCTGGTCTTTTTCTTTCCTTTATTTATTCTTTCCTTTCCTTCTTTGTTCCTTTCCTCTTTCCACAAATAAGTTCTAAAAGGCAGAACCTTAGGGTACTATTTCTGAAAGTATTTTCTTTAGGACATGAGTCTTTGAAGATAGACTTTGGAAAAAAATATCCTGTGGTAATGGTCCCTTTTTCAGAGGTTAATAATGTATATTATATATAAGGGCTCAGAGAAGACTTACAGCTAAGAAACTTCTCTAAAATGTTTAATTAAAAGTTTCCCAAATTTATTTGACCCTAGAAAATCTTTCACCATGAAATTGACTAACACCTGAGCTAGTAATGAATTTCTAAAGGAGATATATTTCTAGTTCTTTTCTTTTCAAGCACATGGTGGGATTCTATTTTCCTGTTTTTTAAAGTTAGATGTGGCCATGTGACATATTTTACCAAATAAAAGGTGAGTGGAAGTAACATATGTCACCTGTATCTGGCATTTAAGGATTGATGCATAATTCCCCAGTTCTCCCTCTCTCCCATCTTGAAGACCAACAGCATTCTTGATAGAATCTGGTCTCTGAGTCAGAGCATTACAGAGTAGGGCCACCTCCTCACCTGTAATTAGCATATAATGTAAAGGAGAAACAAATTCTTTTCATTTACAACCACTGAGATTTGGGAAGCCTCAATGGCTCAGTTGGTTGAGTCTGCCTTCGGTCTGGGTCATGATCCCAGAGTCCCGGGATCAAGCCCGGCATTGGGCTCCCAGCTCAGCGAAGAGCCTTCTTCTCCCTCTGCTACTCCCCTTGCTTGTGCTTGTTCTCTCCCTCTCTCTCTGTGTCAAATAAATTTAAAAAAAAATTTTTTTAAATAAAACCACTGAGATTTGGTGATTATTGGTTATGGCAACATCATCTGACTTATCCTGACTAGTGTAATTAAAGTTATTTACATCTTATAGATGTAGAGAATGTCTATATGATTCAAGCTTTTAGATCAAAGCAAACTAAGACCAGTTATTTGGCCTTAACTGGAATTAATTGCCATGGGCTCAATATGATTGATAATATGAAGATCCACAATTAACAGGAACCAAAATTCCAAATTAACAATCAAACAATGGATTGAGTAAACATGTATTTCATCTATAAATTGCTTCTGAAGGAACTATGGTCACAAAAACACCTACTACATGGTGTTAGAGCAGGTTGGCATGAGTTATAAGTACTGTCTGTGACATTCAGATTTGGGAAATCAGATCTCCATTCCACCATTTAATATCTACGTGTCTGTCCTTAGGAAATACTTAATGTCTCTGAATCTGTTTCTTTGTTTGTAAAATAGAGATAATAATACTGACTGCATTAAGGTGGTTGTCAGGATTAAATCATGCAGAGTACTGTCAGAGTCTTTAACACAAAGGGAATTGTCAATAGATTGATCATTCATGGTAATAATAAGGATTATAATTCAATCAAATATTACACTGTGTTGTAGTGGCCTTGTGTTAGAGTCCTATGTTAGAACACTACAGTTTTAATACTGGTCCTGCAGTTTCCAACAAAGAGAGCCTGAGAAAGTAGTTTAAATTGTAATTTGATTTTCTAATTTGTAATATGGAAAAATACCACAGGATCAAATGAAGCAATGTTAGTTATAGCACAGATAAATTATAAAGTATACCACATATAATTATTTTATGATAATGATGATTATAAGATCCCTCTATAAATTTGTTACCAAACAATTTATTTTTATTCATACTTATTGCTTCTAGAGGGTGTTTTCATCAGAGGGCACCACTCTTCATCCAGCTATTCCTGGGAGTCATTCACAACTCCTCATTCTCCCTCTTTCTTCCCTGATTAAAACCTCCTTCCTGCACATACATCCGTTAAATCACCAAGTCTCATAAGCTTCTACCTTAACTTTCTCTGTGATCCACCCATTCCTCTCCATCCTCACTGCCATGGTCTCAGTTCTCACTTAGAGACTGCCACAGTCTTTCAACTGGTCTGTATCTTCCATTAAGCCATTGTCCCACACTGCTGCCAGAATGATCTTTCTAAACATGTGCTTATATTATGACCTACTTTGAAAACTCTTCAATGGCTTTCCATTTTCCTCATGAAAAAGTCCAGCTTTCCTTACCATGGCCTACATGACATTTCAGGATAGGCCTGTGTCTACTAACACAGACCCTCAAACTCTCAATGGTCTAGCTCAACTGAAAACCATTGGTGGGAAGTCCATGCCCTCCCTCTCTCTCTCTCTAGGCCTTTGCACCTGCTGTTTTCTTCACCTGAAACCCCCTTTTGCCCCTCTTTAAAAACTAGCTAACTTCTACTCCACAATTATCTATAGAATAGGTATTGAAATATCACTTATTTAGAACACATTCTGCATAATTTTATGGATAAAACTTTACTATTCATTTTAGCAATAGAGTGCTTAAGTGCTCTATCAGTAAGAATTTAAAGGAGCAGATAAAAATGTTCTTAATAATCTTAGAAAACAGTAATTGATATTTAAAGCTTCATTTTGTGTGCACAAAGAAGCTATTTTCTTTTTATCTTTTTGTCATTATTTCGGGTTTTTAGAAATTTAAAAGTTTAATAAATAAACTGTAAAAGCTCAATAAGTAACTGAAATATATAATAATTCAAAAAATTCAATAAAATTATTATCAGTGAGTTATGATGTAGGATCCTTAAAATGTCCTGGGATACTTTTTCCTTCCTGATAGGCCAGCAACATGTCTTTTAATAGTTGACTTATTCAAAGAAATACAGACAGGGTGATAGTACATTTTTCATGAGTTGTTCTGGATGCTACACAAATGTGTCATCAATTAGGAAAAGTAGTGCTTATTTTGATAAGATTCATAACAATGTTTTATATGTTCCAACTTAATGGACACGTTCTGCTTTCTATTTAACCCAGGAATTAGTTTCATATAAACTGTTAGCCTTTTAGTTTTACCACCCACTGAGTATGCCAACCCAAGCAAATGAAGGCTAATAGCCTAGTAAATGTTCTATGGATTTGAGGGTAGACTTGAACATTGCAGTAAATCCCAAATAAACCAGACACAAGGCCCAAATAGAACAAATGAGATCATTAGCACAATCTGTGTCTCCTGAAGGAGGAGGGGAGCCTTTCTTGCAAGGACTAAGCCAGCTGCAAAGGGCAAAGAAGTTCTCAGACCAAGAAGTGGGAATGTGGTCTGGGACAATCAAAATGAGTACCTACATTGTGTCAGACATTGTGTTAAGAGCTTTATGTTGGAGGTAATCTGTAACAGAAAGTGGGAGTGCAATCTTAAAAGTAGCAGCAGTATTCACCTAAAGAAAGTCATCATAAATTTGTTTTCAGTTTTTGACTTGAAGTGGAAAATTGATTCTATATTGTTATAGAGCAAAGAAAGCTATGATCTACATTTAGGTGATTTTCAAGGCTGGTTTTATGATGTTTTTTTTTATGTTCTGTGTTTTCCACAGTTAAAGTGTTTTACCCTCTGTGATGTGAAGATATCTTGTTAGGATATTAAGGAAATCATACTTAAAATATTAGATCATATTTTAATATGAGGTATGCATGAAGCCAACATTTCTCCCATTAATTCAATCATTCATTCATACAACAAATATTTGTTGCGATAACCCCTCTGTGGAGGTAGTGTTCTAGGTGTTGGAGATACAGTGGTGAACAAAACATGTCGTCCCTACCCTCAAAGAGCTTACAGTCTGTGGGAGGAGGAAGACACTGAGCAAATAATCACACCAATATTTAGTGCAACCGGTATGAATCTCAATGCAGAAATTCAGGTGTCCAAGAATATGTATTCTGTAACTCAGTTTCTAGCCCTAAGTCTTCATTCCACCCTGCTGGCAGAAACAAACTACATACACACAAATTTAATAACAATCTCTCTCAGATTTGGCTTCCTTCCCTTTTCTAGGACATAATTCTAGCATCTTACTCTCTGCCAAGTCCTTTCTATCATCAAATTGTTGCTTCTTGGTAGGTCGTTAATCATCCTCAGCTACCTGGCTTTTTTGGTTCCAGGGGTCTTTGTTGCTTCTACATATCACTCGCTGCATGGAGAATGGCTTTTCTGAGGCTCACTGTATTCCCTCCTAGGCCTTTCTGCTTCCTGAACAATATTATTTAGAAACAGGACATAGGTCCCCTCTGCTCTATGGATTCATTAGGACTCTCTCTTTTTCTCATTCCACACCTCTTCCAGCCCCACAGAAACTTCCATTTCCCATCATGTTTAAGATACTTGGAGTAAAATTAGACTGGGTGGCAGGTCCTGTAGAAGGGAGCTCAGGAAGAGCTCTCTGGAGAAGATTAGATATGAACTGAGATCTGAAGGGGTAGTGAAGAGTTAACATGTTGAAGGGGAGTGAGGGGTGGGAAGGAGAGTGTTCCTAACCAAACGTCTGATGGTTGGAAAGGTGGCAAGGTCTGATGGCAGGAAAAAATGGAAAAACAAAGTTATAAGCAGTATCATTTAGGGACAAAACCTTAATTGGAGAAGAATATACACTCTTGTGCTTTGGTTATGAGACCTCAACAAATTATATAGACATCAGCCATTTATTGCACACTAGTGGAAAATGTTTAAGAACTGCTCAAAGCCTTGGGCTTGAGTTTAAGCCTAACCAGTTACCAGATGTATGGTCTTTGGTAAGTTATACCACCTATTTAGGCCTTAATTATATTACCTGGAAAATACAGATTCTAATAATATTACAACTACTTTCCCTATCTGTCTCATAGGATTGTTGTAAGGGTATAATGAGATAATAGATGTGAAAGTGTTCTACAAACTGTAAAGAACTTTAACATGTACATTATGACTAGTGTGCTGTTGATAACTAAATCTATTTACAGTACAATTCAACATTTTCTTTTAGGGAGACTTTTATTGAGAGAAAATGGCAAATACACTTCTCATTTGTAATTGTATGTAACTACATAGAAGTGAACCAAGTGAACACACTGATACACAATTATATCATGAATACAATCTTCCTTCCCTACAACAGTTGCAAGAGCAGCTAACAACTTACAGGCAACGATAATGTAAGTTCTATATGAGAGATGCCTGGTAGAGAATACCAAATAAAGTAATGAATACCCAGCACAATATAAGAGTCTAAAGTGAGGCCAGTCATCACTCCCTCCCTCTTTAGGCCCCTAATTAGTCCATTAGGGGTGTGTGTGTGCATGTGTGCGTGTGTGTTTGGAGGATAAAATGAGATGGCTAACTGCTAAGCAGAACTTTCATTCAATTCTTGAAATTCTATCACTGAGGAAATGCATATTAAACATATTAAAATAACAATGAGATACTACTTCACATCTATTAGAATAGCCAAAATTTGGAATACTGACAGTACCAAAGTAGGTAAGGATATGGAAAAATAAGAGCTCTCATACATTGATGGAGAGAATGAAAAATGGTGTACAGCCACTTTGGAAGATGATTTGGGGTTGCTATTTTTTTTGCAAAACAACATACTACACAATCCAATAATCATGCTTCTCAGTATTAACCAAAGGAGTTGAAAACTTATGTCCACGCAAAATCCTGCACACAGATGTTTATAGCAACTTTATGCATAATTGCCAAAATTGGGAAGCAACCAAGATGTTCTTCAGTAGGTGAATGATAAACTGTGGTACATCCAGAAATGGAATATCATTCAGCACTAAAAAGGAATGAGCTATAAAGGCATGAACAGACACAAAAGAACCTTAAATTCATACTACTAAGTGAAAGGGCCAATCTTAAAAGGCTATAGACACCGTGATTCCAATTATTTGACATTATGGAAAAAATAAGACCATAGAGACATAAAGGATCTGTGATTGCTGGAAGGAGGAGTGAAATAAAGAATAGACAGAGCACGGAGGATTTTTAGGGCAGTGAAAATGCTCTATATAATATTATAATTTGGATATATATTATTACACATTTGTCTAAACCCATAGAATGTACAAAACTAAGGGTGATCATTATGTAAACTGCAGACTTCAGGTAGTTAGAATTTGTCAGTGTAGGCCCATTGATTGTAACAAATGTACCACTTTCGTGAGTGTTGATAATGGGAGAGGCTATGCCTTGGTGGGGGCAAGGAGTATATGGGAAATCTCTTGTACATTCCTTTCAATTTTGTTATAAACCTAAAACAGCCAAAAAATCCTAAATTTTTAGAAATCTTTTATCAGATAGAGTTTACTAGTGAGAATCCAAAACCAGCCCAGAAAGCCAGCAAAATAATTCCTTCTGTAACTCCAAGGTGAAAGATCTCAAAATAATTTAAAAGCATGGGAGAATCTATGAGATGAGGGGTGAGAAGGGTAATATGGAATAGGGTCAGTGCTTCAGGATCAGTTGCCCAGGGTCTAAGAACAATAAAATAGTTTTATTTTTCATTTAGGCTTGATGACCAGTGATGGTAGAATATGTGAAAAATTTTGAAGGTCAAAAATACATAATAGGGATGCCTGGGTGGCTCAGTTGATTAAGCAGCTGCCTTCAGCTCAGGTCATGATCCCAGGCTCCTGGGATCGAGTCCCGCAACAGGTTCCTTGCTCAGCGGGGAGCCTGCTTCTCCCTCTGCCTCTGCCTGCCACTCTGCCTGCTTGTGCTCTCTCTCTCTCTCTGACAAATAAATAACTAAAATCTTTTAAAAAATACATAATAGAAACATTTTTTTCAAAGTAATAAAGTTTTTATTTTGTTACACAGAGTGTTATAGAAAGTCCAACCTTTCAGAAAGACAGAGATGAACCACAATGATTTCCATCAGCAGAAAATTGATAATTCTTATTACCTGACCTAAGCTCTCAGTCCGCCTGAGAATCACCTTGCTTTTGTTTAAAGGATGGCTCCAAAGAAATAGAGATTGTGAAGAAATGGACTCTTATAAAAGGCAGTTTCTATTGTTGCACAGATTCCATTCTTAGTTTTATATACACTTTTCTCTTCCAGAGAGTTTAGTGAGCTTGACATGCCTTATCCTCTCCTCTCCACTTAGAATGCTTTACAAAACAGGCCATACTATCCTATTGCCTCAGTTAACAAAACGCAGGACTTGTTCTAACAAACAGCATGGAATAGGCTGTTAGCAATCTGTCTGAGGGAGTTGCTGCCTCCCACTCCTCCTATATCCACAAGCTAGCTCTAGAACCCTTCATAAGATAACATCCTGATGCCAACTATAGATCGAGGACTTTCTATTTTCTCTCTGGGCCCACTTAAGTCTGGGCTTAAAATCCATAGCAGATTTTGGGCATACAGAGGAGGGTGCCCTGATGTGTCCCAGATTAACTCTTCTCACTGAATTGGGAGTGTGATGCCTGGTGGCTAAACAAAGCAATTTTGACCTTTGCCATGTCAAATGTCTTTTGCTTGCCAAACAGTCTAACAACGTTTCATAGCTTCAGCTCTTTCAAATCTAAGAGGATAAAATTCTGATTTAAAGTTTGGTGTGAGAAACCAGTATTCTCATGACACTAACACATGTGCAATTCATAAATTCTGGAAAATAGATCTTGGAAAGCAGAAGATTTAAAAGTCTATGGAACTTCATCTTGTAAAGATTTTTGGTCTAAGTAATTCTAATAATTTCCAAGCTTTGCTTCTAATGGAATAATAATTTTCTGACCTATTTGGACATTTTATAGGTACACATATGTAGTTATATGTACTTGGAATATGACTAAGAATATTAAGAAAATCCCAGCAAAACTCTTACAATTAGCCTAGATCTCAAACTAATTACATATCTCTGAAATAAAAGTCTATTAAATTTATGTTAAGTTGAAATAGAGGCTACACATCAAATGTCATTTTCTAACATCAAAATCCCAGTTACTGCATACAAATTGGATTATTGGACATTAAACACTGTTTCTTTTTCTTTAAACAGCAACAAGAGAAAATATCAGTAATGATGAATTATCCTTGTTGGTTTGACTTGGGTCCAAGCAAAGTATTTATTATATCTCCCTGAAAAGAAAAAGTCAAACAATTAGAATGCAATAAAATATAAACTAAGAGGTAAAGGAGTCTTTAAAATGTCATTTAAAATTTATAAATTAATGATACATATGAAGGGCATCCAATAAGATTGTAAAAAGTAAACAAACCAAAGTAAAATTAAAGAGTAACAGTTACTTCCTAGTATAAACCTGCTTTTTCCTATGAAAGACTCTTTTAAGGGAGTTTGATAAACAATTTTATAAGGATTCAGTTAACTGATCCTTTTGACAGCTCCTGTTTAGCCTTAATATCTAAACCTCAGTTTTCTCATCTGTAAAATAGCTTGTGGTATTAATGGTATCTTAAACTCTTTCCTGATCTACAGTGCTTGATTTAGAGAGAGTTGAATATCTGAATTTCAATGTGGATTTTATGTTCAATTTAATAATAGTGATCTTTGTACCAAAGGGATAATACAATAATCTGTAAGAGGATGAAACCAAAGATGGTAGGTGAGTTTTTAAGAAAGATACTGTGAAAAGTTGAATTGGAAACAGAAGACCAGAGTTTTCTCTACTACACAGTGAAGGTGATCTTAAGAAAATCACTGATATCTGGGAATCATAATTTCCTTGAATGTATAATAGAAATATTAACAACCACTTCTAAAAATTATTATAAGAGTTGAATGAACTAATGTATATAAAAACGTTTTATAAACTCTAAAGAGTTATAAATACCTGAGACAGTATTACATAAGTCAGTCCTGTCTTTTCGCCTATACTAAGGATGACTGAAACAAAATCAGTTGCCAAGTTTCTTCTCAAACCCATCTCTTTCTAGTTCAGTATCTCACTTGGACTAATGTAGTTCAGTACTGTAATCTGTTCACTATTGTATCCTTAGCACCCAAAACAGACCCTGTCACATAGTATATACTCAGTAGATGTCTGTTGAATGAATGAACAGTCTATCTGTAAATACCCGAAGTACAGAGAAAAAGATGGCAAACATCTATATACTGAAACTTAAGAACAGAAATTGTATCTAGGAGTGATTTTCCACAGGCTGCCTCCAGAGAAAAAGAGTTGCTTTGTGCAATGCCCCACTGAAATAAGCTTTTGCCAAGTATTTAAACCATAATTCTGTTCAACGCAAGACTTAGGCCCCCAGCAACCAACTACATCCCACCAGGAGAGGAGGTGGTGCTTCAACAAACAATAATGCTCATGTGGTAGTAAATCCTGTTGACAGCTAGCTCTGTCACAAAAGTTATCATTGCAAGGCTTGGACCCTATACTCTTGATTGTGCCAGGCATCAGGCTGGTGTTACCCCTAGCTACTAACCCTGAGTTGGTAGGACAGGAATGTTCTACCAGGTCATATCACAAAAATATTCTGGTCCTTGAACACATGAGGCAGGTGCCAGAATTTCAGGAATCATTTTGCTTAAAATATCCACAGCCCAAGGATCAAAGTTCTTCTGCAGTGCAAGGCCACAGAGGATGATGGGCAATGTAGAGACAAGAGGGAGTCATGGTCCTATACCTATTCCATGGTCTTTAATATACCTCAGTGGGTTTCCACTAATGGACACTGCTCTGCACACCTGGTTCATGCGCTATCTGGTACTTTGCCTTTGTAAAACCAATATTCCTGTTGAAGTTCCCTTTGTACACATCCCTAATCTTATTCATCCCTCATCCTTCATTTCCCAGAGGCAGTCTTTATTATAAATTTGGTGTACACCTTTCTTATAGAATGAAAACATAAGCCTTCCAAAATTTTGATTTCCCCTTGGTTAAAATTAATGGAGAAGTTATAAGACACAATGTTACTTGATAAGATATCTTGATAGGAAATAATGGTTTGACATGAATTATTCTGAGGCTTCAAATTACTATTTGATTATAATGCTTTTCTGAAAAGTTTATGAAGAGTTGTATCAGGTAAACTTCTGTTTGGTTGTAAGTAATACAAAATCTGATGATTAGGTTTTTGTTGAATCTCCCAGAAAAATAACCCTGAACCTTTAAAATATAATGACCCGAAGCATGAAAAACATATTTGTTGTAGAAAACTGTATTTCTTATTAATGCATGGAATGTATTTGTTACAAGAAACTTTGCTCACAAGCATTGAAATCATTAACACACATACAACACACATACACATTTGTCAAAAATGTTCAGACTCAGCTTAGCCTTCTCCTTCCAGAAGGAAGCATACTGCTCAAAATAAAAGATGTCTCTAATGTATATATATAACACATCTTCTTTATCCATTCATCAGCTCATGGACACTTGGGATGTTTCCATAATTTTGCTATTGTAGATAATCTTGCTATAAACATCAGGGTGCACGTATTCCTTTGAATTAGTGTTTTTGTATTCTTTGGGCAAACATCTAGTAGTGCAATTGCTGGATCGTAGAGTAGTTCTATTTTAACTTTTTGAGGAACCTCCATATTGCTTTCCAGATTTGTACCAGTTTGCATAAAAAAGAATGAAATCTTGCCATTTGCAATGATATGGACAGAGATAGAGAGTATTATGCTAAGTGAAATAAGTCAGTCAGAGAACAACAAATCCCATATGATTTCACTCATATGTGAAATTTAAGAAACAAAACAAACGAGCATAGGGGGGGAAAAAGAGAGAGAGAGAGAGAGAAAGAGAGGCAGTCCAGGAGACAGACTCTAAACTATAGAGAACGATGGTTACTAGAGGCGAGGTGGGTGGGGGCGATGGGTTAAACAGGTGATGGGAACTAAGGCGTGTACTTGTGATGAGCACTGGGAGATGTATGGAAGTGTTGAATCACTGAATTCTGTACCTGAAACTAATATTACACTGTATGTTAACTAATTGGAATTTAAATAAAAACTTTAAGGTAGTTAGGAAAATCTCCTTAAATGTCCACAATCAATATGCATGTCAGCCAGTTGAGAAAATAATCTCCCAAACTATTTGGAATGCTTCATTTGTTTCTTTATTGGGAAAACCTATTTTTACTCTGAGAAGAATAATAATTGTATATAGAAATAAGGCAGCAAAAAAAAGAAAGAAAGAAAAGAAATAAGGCAGCAAATCAAGCAGATAATTTCAATATATTTTGCATTAAGGAACTTGTATATATTTGGCATTTTAAATATTCATTATTTATAAGAAAATTTGCCATTGTTAGACTGTCTCACAAATAAATTTGCCATTCTTTTTTTTATGTTATGTTAGTCACCATTCAGTACATCATTAATTCTAATTTAAATGTGTAATTGGGTAATTGATTTAGACTTGTGATTGTAGACTGAAATGTTACTAATTTATAAAAAGCATTGGGACATTTAAGAAAATTTAAGGTTCATCATATTCAACATTTAAAATTTATTAAATTAATAAGAATTCCTTAAGTATCAGATTTGCTTGCCCAAAAGACAACTGAAGTACTTAAAAATCTATATTAAATTTATAAATTAAACTTACAGGATTTAAAGAAACTTAATTATTTTAAAAGCTTATTAAAAGTATATGTTAAAATTTGCTGGACTTATAAAGCAGAATAATAAAATATATTATCTAAATGTAAGAGCTTAAGATGAACTAAGATTTTTAAAAATTTTATAAAATATTTGAATGTGAACATTATAAGCAAAAGTAGACTGAGTAATCATCTCCATGTACAAAAGAAATATCAAAGATGAAGGAAAAATGAAATAAAGGAAAAACAACACCTCACATTACTACCTTACTACATTACTAGATGTCTCCTAATACACATGTGCAAGACATTCCCTATAGTATCATTGGCCTGTATGGTATTTGAATTTTCACTTTTATTGAATTGCTCTCCAAAGACGCTATGCTAATTCATATTCCCATGATCCTTGCATAAAAGTTCCTAATTCCCTACAACTTTGCTAATACTTAATGTTGGCTAATATTTTAGTTTTTGTAAAACCAATCAGTTTGAAATGATATCTTATTCAATTTCAATTGTATATTTCTTCATTACTAGTGAGAACAAATGTTGCTTCTTAAGTTTCTCTAATTTTCCAGTTTCTTTCCTATGAATTAGGATTTTATACATTTGCTCATTTAAAACACTGAATTGTTCTTATCATTTAATAGGACTTCTTTATATATACTGGACATTATGTCTTTTATAATCTCAGAAATTTCTTCTTCTAATCTGTTTCTTTTAACTTGGCATATGGAATCCTGAACAGAAATATAGACGTGCAATTTTAAATAAGGCACCCAAGGAAGATTTCACCAAGAAAGTGATTGATATTTGAGCAAAGACTTGAAGTGACTGGAAGAACAAACTCTGGATTTTAGATAGGAGAAATGACGAGTGCAAAGTCCTAAGCAAGCAAGCATCTCTCTGTCTATCTATCTATCTATCTATCTATCTATCTATCTATCTATCTGACATTTATAGTCCATGTGTTTGGGGTAAAACTCTACCTCCTACATGTGACCCAAATCTAATCAATACACCTGACTTCCCTGGTCACGTTTCCCTCTGGTTAAAAATTTAGATTATTTCCTTTTTCCTTCTTTTTTTCTTTTTTTATCTTGTTCATAAATTATGCTATAATTAATTTCTTTGATTAACTTTATGAATATTCCTATAGAGTTCTAGGAGTATGACAGTTTGGGTTCAGATTGTCAGATTGCTTCCAAAGAAGTAATACCACGTTATTCCAACATTTCTCTGTGTAAGAGAAAACCTACCTTATCAATATCTTGGTATGTTTGCCAATACTGAGAAGTCCCATTAAATTAAAAAAAAAACTTGGGGTGCCTGGGTGACTCAGTTGATTGGCATCCAACTCTTGATTTCTCCTCTGGCCATGATCTCATGGGTCAATGGGATCAAGCCCCTCCTCAGGCTCCATGCTCAACAGATAGTCTGCTTGAAGATTCTCTCCTTCTGCCCTACCCCCCTCATGCTTTCTCTCTAAAACAAATAAATAAATCTTTAAAAAACTGTTTTAAATAAAAAAGAAGGAATCTTTTACTTCTTTAAAAAAGATTTATTAATTTGTTATATGAGAATGCTACTACATTTTAATTTAATGTAATAAATTTTTATTTCTTTAATTATCAATGAGGTTTAATTTTAAAATAAATTTATAGTCATTTTTTGTGAATGAACTGTTCATAACCATTACCCACTCTTCTATTACAGTCTTAGTATATTTTTCTTATGGATTTTTGCATATTTTAAATATTTTAACATGTTTATCATATTCATGGTAATATTTTCCAGACCACTCCCTAAAATAGTAATTTAAATATAAAAAAATTGAAGGGCCCCTGGGTGACATAGTTGGTTGAATGACCAACTCCTGGTTTCAGCTTAGGTCATGATCTCAGGGTCATTAGATTAAGCCTTGCATCTGGCTCTAAACTCAGCACAGAATCTGCTTGAGTTTCTCTCTCCTTCTCCCTCTGCCCCTCCCTGCCCTGCACAAGTGTAAGTGCGTACTCACTCTCTCTTTCAAATAAATAAATCTTTAAAAGATAAAAGAAAAAATTTTAGAAAAACAAAAAATTGAAAGGCCACCTTAAAAATAATGAGCATCTAGTGATACCAATTGCTTGTCAAAGTTTTACAACAAAGTTTTCATATTTGATGATCAGAGTAAGGGAATAGGATAACACTACAGAAACAAAAAAAAAAACCCAAATGCCTATTTCAGGAACATTGGATAGTATCAAAAATATCACTTCTTGTAAAAGTCTTTGAATATTTGCAGTAAACTTCTTCAGCTACATTCAACAATTATTAAATCCCAAAAATATATTAGGTACAACTCCAAGTTATTCCACACATTTATAATTATTATGCTACAACATTACTGTTTTCATTTTACAGAGAAAAAACAAAGAAATAAGCCTAGTAGATACCATGCAGAGTAGGTAGCAACTCTTGAGATTCTGTTCTTCCTATTGCACCACACTGAAGACTGTTAAGAAATGTAAATTCCTTGTATGATACAAAATTACATAAAATAACATAAACTTTTGACTTTTGAGTCTTACCCGGCCAGAATCCAAAGTAGTGGGCATATTTCTGAGTTCATACACGGCAACCTGTCCATCACTGTCGCCCACTAGAAGGCAATCTGTTTGTTTGGCAAAGAGAACAGTTGTGAACTTGATTCCAGGGTTAGCAACATTCACAATGAGAGGATCCAAACTGTAATAAAATACTTTACTTGTAAATTCAGTTGTTGTTAATACCTTCTTTTTGTATACAGATTTTAAAAAGTCAGATATTTTTCTGGGGTTTCATGTGACAAAAACAAAACAAAATAAGTGTCTTACTTAAGTAAGTTTCCAAAATCAAAATAACAGCTTCTCAATTCCTTATTCGGTCAAAACTTTCATTTCTTCGGTGAAGTAATTTCAAATAAGTAAATTCAAGGAGTTCACAATTAAGATGTGCACTCATAAGTTTAAACTCCTGTGCTGGGTAACTTTATGTATTAACTTGGCTAAGCTACGGTACTCAGTTGTTTGGTCAACACCCGTTGTGCAGGTGCTTTGTTTAGATGGGATTAACATTTAGATCGGTAGAACGGGAACGAGGCAATTTACCCTCCATAATGTAGGCAGACCTTATTCAATTAGATGAAGACCTCAAGAGAAAAGACTGAGTTCCCTGAAGTGGAATAAAACTCTGCCTCCAGTCTTCCTTCAGACTCCTGACTGCAACATGGACTTCTGAGGGAAACTCTAGCCTGCCAGCCTGCAGTACAGACTTGGCACTTGCCAGGCCTCACAGCCATGTGAGCCAATTCCTTAAAATAAATCTCTTTCTCTCTTTTTATTGCAACTGTGTCTCTGGAGAACCCTGACTAATATGACTTCTTAAGTAGTAAATATCTTTTAATAGAAGGACATTTTGAGCCAAATGAACTTCGGGAACGTAAAAGAATACTTCGAACAAGAACTTTGTCTATTCCCCATCTTCTAAAGCAATCTAGTGATTTCCTACAAAACAACAGAAGCAGTAACCTGTATACATCTGAAGGAATTTTCTGAGAACCATCGTTTTACCAAAAAAACTAAAATCAGAGGTGGGATGAGTTAAGTAATCATTTTATACATTAGTCATCTCATACTCAAATATAAATTGCTTTGTGATGTGATCTTTGATTTGGGGTTCAAACTGTTTCAAAGTAGAAGCCATAACAAACTTTTTACTTACTAAATTATTAACTTCTAGGGGAAAAAATTTTTGCCCTTAAGAGTAAACCCATTGAGGGGTGCCAGGGTGGCTCAGTGGGCTAAGCCTCTGCCTTCAGCCCAGGTCATGATCTCAGGATCCTGGGATCGAATCCCGCATCGGGCTCTGTTTAGCAGGGAGTCTGCTTCCCCCTCTTCCTCTGCCTGCCTCTCTGCCTACTTGTGATCTCTCTCTGTCAAATAAATAAATAAAATCTTTAAAAAAATAAAGAATAAACCCATTGAATTTTTTGACATTTGTTTTAAGCAAGAAAGTATTTCCCTGATTCTGCTAATAACTAATAACTGCTAATAACTAGCATGAAAATCTATAGTGTTTTCCAACTGAAGAAGTAAAAATCACAAACACTTTATTCCTGTGTTGTATAAATTTCTATTTTAAAATGAAATATGGGTCTAGAGGATACTCTAATAACTTTGGTGTAACACCTTAAGTTAAAAATTTTAATTAAATGCATGACCCTGTCTGCCTTCGACTCAGGGCCTTTGGTTTAGGTCATGATCCTGGAGTCCCTGGATCAATCGTATTGGTCGGCATCGCATCGGGCTCCCTGCTCAGCGGGGAGTCTGCTTGTCCCTCTGCCCTTCACACTGCTTGTGCTCTCTCTCTCATTCTCCCCACGTCAAATAAATAAAAAATCTTAAAAAAAAAAAAGATTCTTGGGCGCCTGGGTGGCTCAGTGGGTTAAAGCCTCTGCCTTCAGCTCAGGTCATGATCTCAGGGTCCTGGGATCGAGGCCCGCATCCGGCTCCCTGCTCGGTGGGGAGCCTGCTTCCTTCTCTCTCTCTGCCTGCCTCTCCGCCTACTTGTGATCTCTCTCTCTCTGTGTCAAATAAATAAATAAATAAACAAATAAATAAATCTTAAAAACAAAACAGTAAAAAACTTAAAAAAATATTCTTAAAAAATAAAAATAAATGCATGGCCCTTTGAATATGTTTTAAAACAAGGTAAGAGAATATATAAATATTGTAAAAAAATAATTATTTTGTTCCTTTTATCTTACTGCAGAAAATCTTCAGTTAAAAACAATTAGCTGCCTCTCTGCATTCTTCTATAAAGTAGGCAGTGAAAATTCAAGATACCTATGATATCTTATATCAGCCTATAAAAGTTTGAGATGAAGAAGGTAACCTATCTTCATTTAAATGTCTTTAAAAGCACATATAGTCTAAGTAATTAAAGTGAATATAGCATCCTCGTATATATCTTTTATTCGTAAAGGACTCTCACAGTGTAGACCGTTACTTGTTTTAAAGTAACTATAATTCCCTCTAACCAATACCAAAACTATCAGGTACCATTCAGTTTGAAATGCTTTTACAAGAAATATCACCAAGAAAAACATTAACACTTGCGTGCTGATGTGAAGGTCCCAAATCTCCACCCTGCTCTCATTTGCAGTTGCAAATATATAGGAGGATTTTGGAGACCAGGCAACATCATAAACAACATAAGTGGTTGGATAAAAGCTCAAAAATGGTGTGGTGCTCTCTTGTTGCCATATAATAACACCCCAATCTGCAGAACAGCTTAAGAACACATCATGACAAAATGGATTCCATGCTATTTTATACACTGGACCCTAGAATTAGAAGAAAAAATTAAAGTGCATAGGTAGATAATATTGAACATCTTATACTTTAAACCTGACCAGCAAATTAACAATGCTAAGCTTTCTAGAAGATTTATGCCCCGTGCATTATTGTGTATTAGTTTAGCTGAGAGTAAGGTCATAGATAGAATCTTCCCTAAAATATCCCATATGGAAACATAAAAATATACTTGTTACAATACTAACTAAATATTAATACATGTTGTACCTATTTACTTTAAAAACATAAGGATTATTTTTTAAAAATGAGGGAGAAATGCAGAAACCATAGATGGAAAAATCCCAAAAGATACAGAAAATAAGTATATACCAGACACCTTTTTCCTTTGGGATCAGCATGCTATCATAAGCAAAGTATTTTAGAAATTATTTTAAATTGTAACTTCCATAACTGGCAAGAAGAAATCAAGAATATCTAGAAGCAAGGGGTGCCTGGGTGGCTTAGCCAGTTAAGTGTCCAACTCCTGATTTCGGCTCAGGTCGTGATTTAAGGATCCTGAGATGGAGGCCTGTGTGGGGCTCCATGCTCAGCATGGGGCCTGCTTAAGATTCTCTCACTCCCTCTCCCTCTGCCTCTCCCTGCCCCACCCCCTACCGGCTTGCATGTACACATTCTCTCTCTCTCTCAAAAAAAGAAGAAAATCTAGGAGCCAAATAAGATGCCCCACATGTTATTGATGATTTCCATACAAGAAAGCACTTAATTCAAGTTGGTAATGTTAACTCTGAAGTTGTAAATTTATTGCATGTTGAAAGTACTGTGTATGTTATTTTTTATTTAACATTTAAACATTTATATAACATTTAAATGTTATTTTTTAAGAAATAATAAAAGATAAATTTTCCATACCTACTATAATTAAACTAACCTTATGTCCTCTGTAGGTATCTAGGTATTGTTCATTATACGAACAAGAACATTTGTGAATATGACCTTCTTCAGTGCCAGCCAAATAGATATTTGTATCCTACAACACAAAAAATTAAAATGTATTGGCTTGTGATACATTAGTAACTGTGCTAAATAGAAAATCAGATCCCTCAAGATCTATTAAAGTCAACTCTAGAGCCAATCATGGTTGTCTGTTTTCTTTTTCTTTCTATCATGATTTTATAATAATTAAACTACCTGAAGGACTACTGTGCAAAGAAAATATAGATTTGTTCTTTGCTGGAATAGAGGGAAGAATTTAGATCCTTTTTAGAAATTAAATGGACAAGCACTGGCTTAAAATAAGGAAGAAAATTTCTAATATTTAGAGTTATCTAACAACAGAACTAGCAATCTGGGAAAATAGTAAGTGTTCTCACATTAGAAGTAGTCAAAGAGAAGAATGGATGACTTGACAATAACTATGTATATAATGCTGAAGAAATGATTCTTGCTTGGAATGAAAGATTGAACTAAGTGGAGTCTCAAGCATTTTTAACACTAAATGTATGTACTAAAGAGAGATTTTAAGTGTATTTCCTACTGTGAAGTCATAGTCAAAAGGTCTGAAAGCCAGGCTCTACGTCCTAGCTGTGTAGAATCAGTATCACCCAGGAGCATTTTAGAGATGCAAAATCTCAGGCCCTACTCCAGACCTACAGAATCAGAATCTGCATTTTAACAAGATTCCCAAGTAATTTGTGTGCACATTAAAATTTGAGACACATTGCTCTAGCATGTACCAGTACTTAAGAATGCAACTACTAGATCATGGAATATAAGTAGTTTTAAATAACACAAAAAAATACAATTTTTTTCCCCAAACCAGTATTACCAATTTATATTCAGCAGTATATAGAAGTTCCCTTTGATCCACATTCTCATCAACAGTTGGGTTACTTTAGAAATATTAAATTTTGCCATTATATGAGGTATAAAATTATACCTAATGGTTTTAGGTCCCATTTTTTTGAATAGTAACAAGGTTGAGAACATTTTTATGTTTACTGACCTTGTGTATTTCTTCTTCTGTTCGTGTGTCTTAACTATTTTACTCATAATATTTTTTATATTCATTTACATAAAAGTTCTTTATATATTCTATTACATAAGTTTTGTCTATTTTATAGGTTGTAAATATCTTCTCCAAGTGTATGGCTTCACTTTTTACTTTCTTTAGTGTCTTTTGATAAACAGAGGTCCTCCTTTTAATGTAACTGGGCTTGTAACTTTTTTATATATTAATATTATTTTGTGTTTTGTTTAAGAATTTTTTCCTAATTTGAGGTAGTAGAAATGTTTTCCTACATCTTCTTCTAGAAGTTTTTTGTGTATGAATGGAGTAGGTATCTAATTCCATTTTTATGTGGATAATGATTATCCCAACACCATTTATAAATAGGTTATCTTTCTCTATAGATCAAGGTCACTGTCTAGAGTTGTGTTTGTCAGCCTTCAAAATCTGAGATTTCCATTTAAGAGATGTATTGGGGAGTTCTCTCAGGAACAATCTCTTTGAAAGGAACAGAAATGGGCAGAGATTCAACTTGAACTATGATGCAGTTACAACAGAGGGCTCAGCCCAGCCTCAAAGAAGTTCTGGAGTTGAGATAGCCCTTCTGAGTCCTGCCTCCAGGGCATGTTATACCCCCATCCTCCACCACCACTGATAAACCAGTAAGGCAAAATGATAGACTCAAACCAAACCATATAAAAATCAAACTAAACTTAAATGGTCTACACATCACAATTAAAAGGCAGGCCTTCTAAGTTTAGATAACCAAAAAAAAAAAAAAAAAGCATGACCCAACTATATGCAACCAATAAGAAATGTCCTTTAAATAAAGAGACATATGTAGGTTAAGTGTAAAAGGATGGAAAATGATTTAAGAAACAAAACAAACAAACATGGTGGGGGGATGGGAAGTTGGTGGGGAATGAGAGGAAAACCAAGAAGTAGACTCTTAACTATAGAGAATAAACTGATGGTTACCAGGGAGGAGATGGGTAGAGGCATGGGTTAAATAGATGATGGGTATTAAGGAGGGTGCTAGTTGTGATAAGCACCAGGTGTTGTATGCAAGTGTTAAATCACTAAATTCTACACTGAAACTAATATTACACTGTACATTAACTGGAATTTAAATAAAAGCTTAATTTAAAAAAAAAAGATATACCATGCTAACACTAGTTAAAAGAAAGCTGGTTGGCTATATTAATATCAGATTAAGTTGATTTCGGAGTAAATAATATTACCAGTTATAAACAAGACCACTTGGGCGCCTGGGTGGCTCAGTGGGTTAAAGCCGCTGCCTTCGGCTCAGGTCATGATCCCAGGGTCCTGGGATCGAGGCCCGCGTCGGGCTCTCTGCTCAGCGGGGAGCCTGCTTCCTCCTCTCTCCTCTCTCTCTGCCTGCCTCTCTGCCTACTTGTAATCTCTCTGTGTCAAATTAATAAATAAAAATCTTTAAACAAGACCACTTTACCATGACAAGAGAGTTGATAAATCAAGAGAACATAAGAATACTACACATTTATATACCTAGAACAAAGCTTCAAGCTACATAAAGCAAAAACCAATAGGATTACAAGGAAAAAATAGATAAATCCACAATTTGGCCAGAGACTTCAGTACCTCTCTCTTAATAATTCATGGAAAAATTAGCAGAAAATTAGCAAGGATATAGTCAACTTGAACAACACTATCAACCAATTTAACCTAATTGTCATTCATAGAACACTCCACCCAACAGCAGCAGAATGTATATTTTTCTGAAGTATACAGCGAAATTCACATGTAAATTTCACATTATGGGGTTTGAAACAAATATCAATAAGTTCAAAAGGATTCAATATAAAAAGTTCATTCTCTGATCGTGATGGAATTGAATTAGAAATCAGTAACAGAAAGATCCTTGAAAAAACACCAAATATTTAAAAACTAAATAGCATGTTTCTCAATAATCTACCCATCAAAAAAGAAATCAAAGGAGAAATTAGAAAGTATTCTGAATAGAATGAAAATGAAAATACAATATATAGAGTTTGTGAGATGCTGCCAAAGCAGTACTTAGAGGAAAATTATAGCACAAATGCCTCTATCATAAAAGAAGAAAAGTCACAATGATCCCAGCTTCCACTTTAAGAACCCAGGAAAAGAAGAGCAAATAAAATCAAAGTAGAAGAAAGAAAATAAAGATCAAATTGGAAATCAGTTATATAGAAAACAGAAAAACAATAGTGAAATCAACAGAGAAATCAAAAGCCCGTTCTTTGAGATCAGTAACATTGATAAATTTCTAGCCAGACTAAAGAAAAAAGAAGAGAGAAGACATAAATTATAAATAGAAGGAATTAAAGAGGTGACATCATTACATATTTTATAACTATTAAGGGATACTAAGGAAATATTACTATGCCACTAAATTTAATAACGTAGATGAAATAAATTCCTTGAAAGACACAAATTACCAAAGTTCACTCAAGAAGGAGTGGATAAAAATATAACAATAACCTGATATCTATTTAAAATTTGAACTTCTTGTTAAAAGTTAAAAATCTTCCCAAAAGAAAACTGCAGGCCCAGATGGTTTACTAATTCCATCAAACATATAATGAATAAATAATGCTAATTTTATGCAATTCTTTCAAAAAAGTAAAAAGAGAACACTTTTCAGTTTATTCTACAGGATTATCCTAATACCAAAACCAAAGACATTACCAGAAAATAAAACTATGGATAAATATCTCTTGCAAACAAAGATGAAAAATCTTAAACAAAATTTTATATCAAATCCAAAAGTAGATTAAAAGTAAAAATCACAATCAAATGGGATTTATTTCAGAAACAAAAATTTAAAAATTAATGTAATTCATCATATTAATAAACTTAGAAAGAAAAACTATATAATCATCTCCACAGATATAGAAAAAGTATTTGACAAAAACCTAACATCCATCCCTGATAAAGGTCTCAGCAAATGGTAATGTAATGGGATCTCCTCAGTGTGACCGATTGCATCTCCAAAAAACCACAGCTTACATCATACTTAATAGTAAAAGGACTGAATGCTTTCTTCCTAAGATCAGAAACAAGAGAGGGACGTTTGTTTTCACCACTTCTATTCATCATTGTGCTGGAAGTTCAAGCCAGTATAATCAGGAAAGAAAACAAAATAAAAGGTAACCAGATAAGAAAGGAAGAAGCAAAGCTCTTTATTTATAAACTACATGACTATCTCAAATTCTTTACACCAAGGACATTTCTAGGACACCAGAGACCAGAATAGGATTTCTCAGTCCAGCAACATTGATATTTTGGGCCAGCTAGTAATAATAATAATAATAATAATAATAATAATAAAATTATTATTACTATCATTCTCCTCCTCTTTCTTCTTCCCCTTCTCCTTCCTCTTCTCCTTCACCTTCCCCTTCCCTTTTTCTTTCTCCTTCTTCTGTGCAGAGGAAGATAGTAATTATCCTGTGCATTGTAGGATATTTAGCAGCATCCCTGGCCTCTGCCCACTAGATGCCAATAGCATTACTTCCTATGTCCTACCTCTTGGAGCTGAAACAACCAAAAATATTTCCAGACACTGTGACATGTACCCTGGGGGTGAAATATGCCCCTCCCTGTCAACACTGAGAACCACTGTTCTAGAGTCAAGGTGAAACGTGAATTACAAGAACTTGAGAATGAAAGAAGAATACAACTACAGTGGTAAAAGGGAAACATAATAAAGGCTTGAACCCATTAGCAATGAGTAGGCTTGGACTGAAAGGAGTAGGACAATAAGACTTATATATCAGTTGGATGATGGGGTAGAAAAGAGCAGGAGCTCAAGTTTTGGTTTGTAGAATTAGGTGGACGATGGTGTCAGTAAAAAAGATGATCATATTACATATAACAGCAAACATGCAGGATATCCTTAGGTGTCTGTCACAGTTGCTGAATTTTCTGATTCCAAAGAACTTCCATATAAAAAGAATGAGAAAAAGTAGAACTTCATTAACTATACTTTGATTTGATTCTGGTCTTGATGAGCACGAACTTAACTGGTCTTCCTGATCCTCAGAA
Source organism: Ailurus styani (assembly GCA_002007465.1). Taxonomy (NCBI): domain Eukaryota; kingdom Metazoa; phylum Chordata; class Mammalia; order Carnivora; family Ailuridae; genus Ailurus; species Ailurus styani. Next base: position 2,091,927 of record LNAC01000132.1, on the reverse strand, counting down.
TCGTGAGAGTTACTGCTCACATTGACATAGAGGATTGTGTCGTAGTTTTGGTTTCTATCAATATGATAAAGTAGCAGAATACCCAAGAGGAGCAAGGAGGGGCATTCAAGTTAAACATGAAGTTGTAAAGAGAATCTTTCCACAGTTCCTCAGAAATACAGATCTTTCCTCCAGAAAGCAGATAAAGACATGGTACAGCCAACTGGAAGGTGCCATTCTACCTTAGTTTGGCAGCTATGTCTACATTGGTTTTATTTTTACTTACAAGGCACAATATTTACCAATACCCTAAAACTTTGTCTTACTTACTTTGTATCTTAGTACACTTCAATTACAGGGAGGTGTTATATGCAATAGTAAATAACGGATTGAAATAATTTACCTTAGGATGAAAAGCAAAACACATTCCAGGAGCCTGTCGAGATATCAGAGCTTCACCTTTTTTTTCCTTTTCTGCTCCCTTTTTGCTGCTGCTAGTAGTAGTTCGCCTCAAACGTATCAAGTCTTTATTTAAAGAAAAAACATGTATTTTATTCACCACATGAAAAAGTATTGTATATAGAATGTATGTCCCTTCTACAAAGAATAGTATGATTTCTTCCATCTTTTGCATGTGGTTAGGTTGAAATTAGCAAATATCAGAACAAGATGCTTAGAAAAAACAATGACCAAGCCCAGTTTTTTTCTTATGTAGCCAAACAAAAATTGGTTACCTCTTACACATGGCTCACTAGGAAATTTAAGGCAGCACATAACAAGAGAAAGATAATTTGATGGATAGATCTATATGTAAGTATACATTCTTTTTACCATGACAGTCCAGTCCTTTCCGTATCACCCATTTGGAGATTCTTCCATCTGCTGATATAGAAACGAGTATTTCTCTTTTGTCATCACCTGTTGTCCCTCGATCTTGTTCTATCCATTGTAGTTGCCATACAGGTCCCAAATGTTTTTGAGGTGATTCACTAAAATGGGGAAAAGCACTAAATATAGAATCATTGTCATAATTTTTGAAAGGACATGAGTCTAAGTCATAAGGACAGTTCCCTGGAGCACTGTGACCTACTTATAGAATGATGTCTTTATTGTTCAAAATATACTCCAAGTATTTAAAAAACAGTGAAAATAATCGTTTTGTCACATAGTATTTTTTGGTTTTCACATTTCTTACAAAAGGAGAATTTTACTGCCTTAATTATATTAACTGCCATAACAGAAATACAAAAGAAAATATTTTCTTTCTTTTCAGAATATATTTTCCTTACTCTATTCATTTACTTTTTCCTAGATAGTTATGTAAGTTTATTTTGGACACATTGAGTATAAGTATCTTCATCTTTATAAGGATTTTTTTTCATAGCTTAAATGAATAAATTACTTAAGTCTTACTTAAATAAACAATTACATCACCTTTCTTTGTATGTTTCAGGTTTGCCCACTGGCTTGATTCTCTCTATGGCTGAGATTTAACATTTCCTGAAGAATTAAATTCACTTCTCAGATTACCGACTGTTTTCCTATCAGAATAATGGGTTGCTCCGTTCATAGTACTGACTCCCTGGAGTTTTTTATGCAAACCTTCCACAACAATAGTTCTGAATCTCTTCAAAATCATACAGCTTTGATTATTTGGTAAAAGTTATAGACCCTCTTCCCAGAAACAAGCACAAAGGCCCATGCTTACAAAGCTATGCAAATAATTTCAAAGTTAAGCATAAGGACCCTGCTTTATGCCTATTTTCAGCTCTAGCTAACTTTATTCAAACACTAATATAAATATACTACTTCATTTTTGCCCCACTGGTATCTGATCTATTATAAAAACCTAACATATTCAGTATCTTTCACTTTTAACTTTTTTTATTTTCTTAATATCACTTATTCATTCTTTCATTCATTCATTTATTCTTAATCAAACACTTAACTATAATCCTATTACATGCCTGATATTATATGACAGGCTGAGGATACAAAGGTAAGACTTAATCCTTCAAGTTGCTTACAGCTCTTCAGGAAGATATATATGTATACAATATATATACAGTGTTAGTAAGTGCTATGATAACTAATACAAATGCACAAAAGGATGGAATGGGAAGGTTATGTGGAGGGGGCGACACCAAAGCAATAAATGGCACAAACTTTCAGTTACAAGATGAATAAGTTCTAGGGATCTAATATACAGCATGATGATCATAGTTAATATGTACTATATACTTGAAATTTGCTAAGAGAGTAGATCTTAAGTATTACCACCACACACACACAAAAGGTAACTATGTGAGGTGATGGGTATATTAACCAATTTGATTGTAGTATACATTCCACGATGTATATATATATTAAATATTTACAATTATCCTCTTTAAAAAAACATTGTATAACATAAATGTATACAATTTTTATTTGTCAATTATACCTCAATAAAGCTGGGGAAATTTTTAAAAATTTTTTGAAAGAATAAGTATAAACTGTCAAGGAAGGTTGGTGAGGTGGGTAGAGAGCATGCAGATTTTAAGATAGAGTAATATGAGGAATTAGTAAATGTTTGAAAAATAATGGTATCACTCTCAACAACAACATAAACATTCACTCAAAACTAAAAACATTAAATTTTTACCTCTCCCTAAAAAAAGCACATATTATATGTTTACCTAATTCTTAGATTCTCACCTACTATCCAGAACTGGGACATTACTGTTGCTCTGCACATTATAAATGGCAATGGTGCCATTGTGATAGCCAACTGCTAAAAGATTAGGTGCTCCAACTGAGAAATCCACAGCAGTAACTCCATATGGACTCTGATAAATACGTTCTGGCCACTGGATAAAAAAATTATACTACATTTTAAATTTGGTTTTGCAGACCATAAAAGATAGAACATAATGGTGGCTAAATGGTAGACTGTCTGGTAGCAGAGAAAACGTAAGAAGAACTAGTCTACATTCAGTTATTCCTCTCCTCCTAACTTCCAGTATAGATGAGAACAAAATGTCAGTTAGTCATTTCCTTTATGTTGGTGAATCCTCAGAGCTCAATAATTTTAAGAAATACAGCATTGCCTTCTCCAATAATTATCCTATTCTGGTAATCTTTCAGCAGGATTTGTATGATCATCATAGATTACCTTCTCTAAGAAACAAGTAATGGGCTCCAAACTATCTATTTCCTCTCTTCCAGCATCTGTTTCAGATGCTTCGATTATCTAGAAATTTCTAAACAGTGGATAGAAGAAGCTCCAAAAAACTCTCTAAGGTAGTCTTTTCTACAACTCTGTGAAGAGTTTTATTGTTTTATTTAAAGTCTAATTTAAATCCTTTCCTGCTTCTAACAATCTATGTGGAAAAGGAGATAACTTACTGATGATGGATCTTACATCAATTCTTCCATGTTTAAAATTGCTTCTTCCTCCCTTTCTTTTACTCTACATAAACCCAACTTCCAACAGACTGGGGATATTTATAAAAGCTCTAATCATTTTTTTTTTTTTGCCCTCTGATCCTTTCCTAAGTTTTCTACTTCACATTTCAGTTATTAATTAAAATTAATATAAAGCTGCAAAGCAACATATTGACTACAACTGTTTGACAAAAACATGATTGATTCTTATTATTATTGAAAAATTCATGCTAATAACATGGTCATATTCATCTATTTCATGTATTAAGGATAGCAGAAATCTGTCTTATAAGGTGATGATTTATTCATACATTAAGAAACAACCCAGTAGTAAATGAAACATAATTTTCAAAGGATTTTCACTTACAAATTTATTCTTCACTTTGATAAAAAAATAATGGTTTGATTCTGGATCATCAGCTCTAACAGCACACAGTAAATGTTCAATAAATATTTATTAAATGAATTTACCCTACATCAACAAAAACAAATTTTAATTCTTATAGATTCAAACCAAAGGAAAAAAAGTCTTCCCTGGTCACTTTTTTGACTTTAATTATCACATACCACTATGTACTTTATGAGAATTATGTCAGTATTTAATTGACTAAAAATTGGTTTATTCCTATTTGGTTACCATAGGATTCTTTATTGACCAGCAGCAAGCTAATCCTCTTTTTTGCTCTTTAAATCCAAAGTGCCCATAGCCAACAGCCAAAAGGTCCTGAAAAACAGCAAAATATGTTTAAAATAAGAGAGGATGGCATAAAAATATTGGAAAATACATGAAAATGCATATTAATTAACTGTGTTAAAAATAGCAGTAAAGGGCGCCTGGGTGGCTCAGTGGGTTAAAGCCTCTGCCTTCGGCTCAGGTCATGATCTCAGGGTCCTGGGATCGAGGCCCATATCGGGCTCTCTGCTCGGCAGGGAGCCTGCTTCCCCCTCTCTCTCTGCCTGCCTCTCTGCCTACTTGTGATCTCTCTCTCTCTGTGTCAAATAAATAAATAAAATCTTTAAAAAAAAAAATAAAAAAAATAAAAATAGCAGTAAAGACATTTCTATTGAGGAAAAAATACCAGTCTACCATCTATTTTTACTTTACATCTCCATCTTCCAAAGCAAAATAATAATCATCCTATTTTCAGGCTAATGAATATCTAAAAAGAACCAATTGCTAAAAAGTTCTTTCATATACTGAGATAAACTTCCAAGATTGCCTTCCTACATTATAATGTTTTACGGTTTTTTGAGAATGACCTAATTATTTCAAATATAAAGACAAGGGTGCCATAAACTGAATTGTGTCTCTTGCCTTAAAATTCACGTGTTGCAGTCCTAATCCCCAATATCACTGTATTTGAGGATAAGACTTTTAGGAGGTAAACAGGGTTCAATGAGTTCATAGGAGTCATAATCTTAATCCAATAGAATTGATGGCCTTGTTAAAAGAGGAAGAGACACCAGAGCTCTTTCTCTCCACCATGTGAGAGCACAGCAAGAAGGTGGTCATCTGCATGCCAGGAAGAGAGCCTTCACCAGTAACCAAATCAGCCAGCACCTTGATCCTAAACTTTCAAGAAATGTTTGAGACAAAAATTTAATAACTGACCAAACCGAGCCTCTTCTTCATAATCGGAATACCTTATAAAAAATATATTATTACGTTTTTTTGCCACAACCCAATTTTCAAGCCAACATCATCTCTCTATAATTTCGTCTGTCTAAACTACTCTTCACCACTATTCCTTTTACCCTGACATAGACGAGCTTTTATTCATCTTTTCTAGACTCAGCATAGGTACCACTTCCTCTGAGAAGCATTCATGAGCCTCTCTTAAGTATTCCCACAGCACTATTTATTTTCCTTATTAAAGCACATAGAGACCATTATACAGGCAGGGTCTATGTATGTCTAAATTATTACTGCAACTCCAGTGCCTTATCAGAGGTCTGGCACAGAGTGGATGTTCAATAAGTATTTGTACAATGAATTAATAAATATGATAGATTGTTACTGGTGAAGATAGATTTTTGTCATATTTTTAGCTTCACTAAAAATTATTTAACTTTAATCCCAATAACAATATATTAATTTCTGAAATGCTGGTATATTCAGTTTCTAAAAATGATTTATCTGCCTTTCTTACACAGTTATTATTGATTATTAAATCTCACTTATCTAAAAGATGTTTCCAAATATAGTTTTATAAAGACCAATCCATACTTAAAGTATTTTATGTTATTAAAAAATAATGTGCATAGCTTAAATAATGTGTTACATAGGTCTCTATAAAAATGATTATAGAACTTCTGTTTTTTAATAACCATAACAACTAGCATATTTGCACATAGCACCTTATAATGTGTGGCAGTAAAATAATAAGGCTAATTCTTAAACACACATAGTACAATGCAGTTTAAACAAACAAATTAGTTTTGACCACTTAAAAAAACACTAAATATCTATTCCAAAAATATTGTCATTCCACAAAAGGTTTTTGGAATCCTTAATTGAGAATCATGTCTTCAGAAGCAGTTTATAAACCCCAGGAAAAAATAAGTCTCGTTATTCTGTAATCATCTCTTTTTTTTAATTAAAGAGAAGGAGGGGAGGGACAGAGAGAGACTCTTTAAGCAGGATCCACACCCAGTGTGGATCCTGACTCGGGGCTCAATCTCACAACTCTGAGATCATGACCTGAGCCGAAATTGAGAGTCAGACACAACCAACTGAGCTATCCAGTCGCCCCTATAATGGTCTCTTTTTTAAAAGCAAACATACTGGGGCACCTGGGTGGCTCAGTTGGTTGGGCAACTGCCTTTGGCTCAGGTCATGATTCCAGAGTCCTGGGATCAAGTCCTGCATCGATGGATCCATCGATGGATGGATCTCAGCTCCATGGGGGAGTTTGCTTCTTTCTCAGACCTTCTCCCCTCTCATGCTCTCTCTCTAAAATAAATAAATAAAATATTTTAAAAATAAAAAAAATAAAAGCAAACATACCATTCCTAACTTGATGATTCATATAATTTGCCTCAAGATGATTTTTGGCAGCAGTGCAGTTAAGAGCAAGAAACTTGGAGCCAGGTGTTTGGATTTGAATTCTAGCTGTTTCACTTACTAGTTGTGTAACTTTAGGCATTTAACAGATGTGTAACTTCAGGCAAGTTATTTATCCTTTTTGTACTTCAGTTTCCTCATCAACATATTGGGGAAAATAGTACCTAACTCAGAGTTGTTGTATTAATATAAGTAAAGTGCTTGGAATAGCACCTGGTACCTAGTAAGTGCTGTTTAAATATTTGCTATTATTGGTAGTAATAGTTAATTTTAGGAATCTCAAAATTATTTTGCACATTTTCAGAGTCACTAGACTAAGTATATACTTCTGAATATGATTACTTTAAGAAAAATATAAATTTGGGTACATGAGTTTTATATATCTGAAAATAAATCAATTATATATTATCTTCTGGTTTATTTTTCAGTATCTTATATGGATTCAGAGAGTACAGTATCCCAAACACATCTCCTAAAATAAAAATATGATGTTTTCATTTTCAGGGGAAAAATTTATTTTAGAACGATTTTCATTTTCCATTTTTGAAACATGAACTTGTAAAGGGATGTTAAAACTCTGGTTTATGTCAATTAAAATCACTTGCCTAAAACCTGAGAAAAAAAATCTTCGTTAGTACTTGACAGACACCTTTAAAAGCTAAAGATAGAATTGTTAAAATGTTTGATAACCTACAGGATTTGTTTTATTCCAGGCAAGGCTGCTCACATTAAGACCTTTGGTTAAGTCACAGGAAAAGGACCAAAGTCGTTCCAAATTGGCCGGTATTGTTGACTGTTCTGTACCTATTTCTATTTCTTCTTCCTCTTCCTTCTTAACCTTTTCCTTTGTCTCTTGCTCAAGTTTTTCACCTTCTAGAAAGTCTTCAGATTCTTCAGGTTCTGGTTCTAAAATTAAATCACAAAGAGATTATTGTCCTCTATACCTACAAGAGCCTGCCAAAGGCTCCAAACAGCATCTCTATCTATGAAGACACTTCAAGCACCATTGAATCTGCTGGTACATATGGCCCAAGTGACAAGGCATTCCGAATGACTCATGCCAACTTTATTTGTATGGTCCCAAACTGGAAATAAATATCAATCAACGGGTGAAAGAATAAACACAGTGCAGGATAGTCGTACAATGCAATACTCATCAGTAATAAAAAGAAATGAACGACTGATACATATTACATTAGTGAATCTGAAAATAATTTTGCAGAATGAAAAGAAGCCAGATAAATAAGAGTACATAATGTATGATCATATTTATATAAAATTCTAGGAAACATAAATTAATCTATATAGGGATATAAAGGAAATCAGTGGTTTCTTAAGGATGAAGGAGGGGCAAGGAGGAACAGGAAGGAAGGCTTCTAAAGGACATGAAGAGAAATTTGAGGGTGATGAATACATTCATTACCATTATATATCATTGTATATATCATTGATTGTGGTGATATATTAAAGCTTATTAAATTGCATACTTTAAATATGTGCAGTTTATTGTATGTCACTTATACCTCAATAGCTGTTAAGAAATAACAATGGTATATCACTCTTTAAATAAACCCAAGATAATAAAAATATTGCAGCATTTTTTAACTGTGAGAAAATTTATTGATATGCATAGATTTTATCTGTACAGGTTAATGAGTAATATACACACCAATGTAACCAACACACCAGTCAAGACAGAGAACATATCCATCAACCAAAAAAGTTTCCTTATGCTACTTTCCAGTTAAGCTCAACCCCCCCATAGCCAAGCACTGGTTTGATTTCTATCACCTCAGATTAGTTTTGTTTGTGAGAGCATATCACATAAACGGGTTTATTGGTATGTATTCTTTTGGGTCTGGCTTCTTTCACTCAACAATGTTTTTGAGATCCATCAAGGTTATTATGTGTGTAAGTAGTTCATTCCTTTTTATTGCTGAGTTGTGCTCCATCATTTGTTTATGCACTGACCTGTTGATGGACACCTGGGCTGTTTCCAGTTTGGGGCTATTATGAATAAAATTGCTATGAGCATTCTTACATAAGCGTTTTTTGCAAACATATGTTTTCTTTTCTTGGGTGAATACCCAGGGACAGGATTATTGGATCATTGGGTGGATCTATACTTAACATTTTAAGAAACTTCCCAGCAGACTTCCAACATGGTTGTACAATTTTATACTCCCACAGCAATATATAAAAAACCCAGTTACTCCATATTCTTGCTTGGTGTTGTCAGTCTTTTAATTTTAGCCATTCCAACTAGTGTACAGTGGCATTTTGTTATGGTTTCAACTTACATTTCCTTGACAACAAATTATGTTTAGTACCTTTTAAGGTGTCTATTGATCATTCATGTATATTTTAGAGAAGTTTTCTGTTCAAATATTTGCTTGTTCTTTATTACACTATCTATATTTTTTATAGATTGTATGTGTCCTTTACATATTCCTAATTTATGTCTTTGGACAAATGTATATTGTAAACATATTCTTCTAGACTGTTACTTGCATTTTTTCCCCCTCAACAGTGCTATTCAAAGACCAGACATTTTAACTACCTCGAAAGCCTCACCAATTTTTTCTTTCATATCTTGGGATTTTTGTGTATTAATAATCTTTTCTTTTTTTTCTTTTTTTTAAATCTTTTCTTATACTAAAGTCACAAACATTTTCTCTTTTGTCTTCTTCTAGAACTTTATAGTTTTAATTTGTATATTTAAATCTATAGCCCATTCTGAGTTAATTTATATGTATCATATGACATCTGTGTTGAGGTTCGTATTTTCCCTCATATGAATATCCAATTGTTTCAGCATCATTTATGAAAAGATCAGTCTTTTTAAATTAATTCACCTTGGCATATTTGTCAAAAATAAAGTGACCATTTAAGTCTATATTTCTGGACCCACTCCTATTCTATCTCAGCCATCTGTATGTCTACCTTTCGACAAACACACACTTCACACTTCTAGATTACTTTACCTTTATAGCAAATCATTTGTGATCAGTTAGGGTAAGCCCCTCAACTTTATTCTTCTGTTTCAGAATGGACTTGGTTATTCTAGGTTGTTTGCTTTGCCAAATAAAATTTATGATCATTTTGACAATTAAATTATCTTTAAGGAAAAATTTTAAATAGTAAGAAATGTCTCTTACTTTCACTCACATTTTCCAATTCTAGCACTCCATTAGTTTGTGTAGATCCTAATTTCTATTATTATTTTTTTATCAGTCTGAGGGACTTCAAGATTTCTTGCAATGCTTATCTGCTGGTAATGAATTTTCTCAGCTTTTGTTTGTCTGAACATGTTTTTATTTCACCTTGATTTCTGAAGGATATTTTCTCTAGGTGTAGAATTTTTTAGCACAGTAAAAAATGTCATTGCATTGTCTTCTGGCTTCTGATGAGAAATAAGGTCATTATTAGCTTTATTCCCCAAATTTCATGTCTTTTTTCTGGCAACTTTTAAGATTTTTTGACATATTACTTATGATGTGCCTCAATTTGGTTTTCATTGTGTTTATCTTGTTTAGATTTCATTGAGCTTTTTATAATTGGTTTAAGATTTTTTTTCAAGTATGGAAAATTTTCAGCTACCCTTTCTTTAAATATTTTTTCTGCCTATCCTCTCTTTTCCACTACTACAACACCAATTTCATGTATTTTAAGTCACATGACCTTGTGACACAGGTCACTAAGGCTCTATTATTTTTTTAAAGATTTTATTTATTTATTTGACAGAGAGAGAGAGAGAGAGAGAGATCACAAGCAGGCAGAGAGGCAGGCAGAGGGAGAGGGGGAAGCAGGCTCCCTGCTGAGCAGAGAGCCCGATGCGGGGCTCAATCCCAGGACCCAGAGATCATGACCTGGGCTGAAGGCAGAGGCTTAACCCACTGAGCTACCCAGGAGCCCGCTATTTTTTTTTTTTTAGCCTTATTTCTCTCTGTACTTCAGAGAGAAGTAATGTAATGTTCCTATTGCTTTGTCTTTAAGCTCACTGATATTGATTTCCTCCAGTTTTTAGCATTCTGATAAGACCATCCAGTGAACTTTTCATTCAAGTATTGTGTTTTTCAATTCTAGAGGTTCAATTTGGTTCTGTATGTAGCTTTCAATTGCTTTCCTTATTATATTCTTATTTCCCTTTAAATCCTTAAGTATATGTTAATAGCTCTTTTTTAAATAGACTTATTTTTTAGAGAAGTTTTAGGTTCACAGAAAAATTGAACTTAGAGAGAATTCCTCCACACTCAACTTAGCTATATGCACAGAAAAAAACTGAACTTAAAGTAGAGAGTTCCTCCACATTCAAACCCAGATATATGCACAACTTCCCTCAGAATCATCATCCTGCACCAGTGATATATTTGTTATAATCAATGAACCCACAATGACAAATCATTATCACCCAAACTCCATAGTTTACATTAGGGTTCACTCCTGGTGTGTACATTCTATGGGTTCGGACGAATGTACAATGACATGTACTCACCACAGTGAGTATCTATAGTATCATAGAGAATAATTTCACTGCTCTACAAGTCTTATATGCTCTGCCTATTCATTCCTCCCAGCCCTCAAATCCCTGGCAACCAATGATTTTTTTACTGTCTCCATATTTTTGTCTTTTCCGGAATGTCATACATTTGGAACGATACCATACAATGCCTTTTTAGACTGGCTTCTTTCATTTAGTAATATGCATTTAAGTTTTCTCCACATCCATTCATGGCTTGAACATTTATTTCTTTTTTTTACTGAATAATATTGCATTGTCTGGATATGCCACAATTTATTTATCCATTCACCTACTGAAGTAGATCTCGGTTACTTCCAAGCTTTGGCAATTATCAATAAAACTGCTGTAACCATTTGTGTGCAGGTTTTTGTGGGTATATAAGTATTCAACCACACTGTGTAAATACTAAGGACTGTGATTATGGACCATATGGTAACAGTATGTTTAGTTTTGTAAGAAACTGCCAAACTGTCTTCCAAAGTAGCAGAACCATTCATTGTGCAATCCCGCAAGCACTGAATGAGAGTTCTTGTTCCATATCTTTGCCAGTATTGGTGGTGTCAGTGTTTTGGATTTTCATCATTCTAATAGGTATGTAGTGGTATCTCATTGTTGTTTTAGTTTACAATTCCCTAATAAGATATGATGTTGAGCATCCTTTTATATATTCATTTGCTGTGTGTATATTTGGGGGCGGGGAGTGTCTGTTAATGTCTTTTGCCCATTTTTATCATGTTGTTTTTCATTATTGAGTTTTAAGGAATATTTGTATATTTTGGATGAGTCCTTTAACAGACATGTCTCTTGCAAATATTTTATCCAGTCTGTTATATAACTTCTCATTCTCCTAACAATGCCTTTTACAGTGGAGAAGTTTACCGTGCCTTTGGTGTTAAATCTCCAAAGTCATTGCCATACTCTAAGATCATTTAGATTTTCTCCTATGTTGACTTCTAGGAGTTTTGTAGTTTTGCATCTTACATTGAAGTCTATGACCATTTTGGGTTAATTTTTGTGAATGATATAAGGTTTGTGTCTGGATTCTTTATCATACATGTAAATGACCAGTTGCTTCAGTACCACTGGTTGAAAAGACTACCTTTTCTTCATTGTACTGCCTTTTCTCTTTTGTCAAAGATCAGTTAACTATTATTATGTGGACCTATTTTGGAGCTCTCTATTCTGTTCTGTAGACCTATGTGTCTATTCTTTCTCCTGTATCACACTGCCTTGACTACTATAGCTATAAGTCTTGAAGTCAGGTAATGTGTGTCCTCCAGCTTTGTTCTTCTCCTTCAATATTGTGTTGGCTATCCTGGGTACCCTGAACAAAATTCAACACCCATTTATTTTTGAAAATGTTTAGAAAACTAGAAAGAGGGGGATTTCCTCAAACCAACAGAAGGTATCTACAGAAAATTACACCTAACATCATATTTAATGACAAAATATTGAATACTTTTCCTTAAGCTTAGGAAGAAGACAAAGACATTTGCAATCTTGGGGCAGGTGAGGATATCTTAAAGAGGACATGGAAAACATTAACTACAAAAGATAAAAATGATAGATAAGACTTCATTAAATTAAAAACTTCTGCTATCAAAAAAATATATTGGTAAGTTGCTGACTTAGACTAAATAGTTATAATACATGTATCTTTCAAAGAGATTGTTCCAGAATATATAAAAATAAGCTCCTATAACTTGATTTTTAAAAAGAAAACTCAATTTAAAATGGCAAAGGAGTTGACCAAACATTACACAAAAGAAGACATATAAGTGACCCAAAAAAGCACACGAATAAGTATTCAACATGATTAGTCTCTAAGACAACATTAAAAGAACTGCCAGCATCCGCTGTTATCAAGAATGTGGAGCAGGGGTGACGGGGTGGCTAAGTGGGTTAAAGCCTCTGCCTTAGGCTCAGGTCATGATCTCAGGGTCCTGGGATCAAGCCCCGCATGGGGCTCCCTGCTTGGAGGGGAGCCTGCTTCCTCCTCTCTCTCTGCCTGCCTCTCTGCTTACTTGTAATCTCTCTCTCTGTCAAATAAACAAATAAAATCTTTTAAAAAAATTAAAAAAAAGAATGTGGAGCAACTGGTAATCTTGTACATTGCACGTGGCAGTGTAAGATGAGACAAGTACTTCGGAAAGGTATTTTGCAGTTTCTAAAAAAGTTAAACATGCATCTTTCCAATGACTCAAGATTCCATTTCTTGATATTTATCCAAGAGAAATTAAAACATATGTCCACAAAAAGACACAAAAATGACCATAGCAGCTTTATTATCAAAACCCCCAAACTGGACACAGTCCAGGTGTCCATCAACAGGTGGAATGAATATTAAATAATTATGATATATTCATAAAATGGGACAGTGCTCAGAAAAAAAAAAATGAACCACTTATCACACATCAGCCTTGATGAATCTCAAAAACATTATGTTGAGTGAAAGAAGCCAGACACAAAAGAATACAAGTGGCCCTGGAACAACATAGGTTTGAACTGTGTGGGTCCATTTATATGTAAGACTTTTTTAAAAGAGTTAACAGCGAAAGCCACAAGACATTATTTACAGCTACCCACCCCTCTCTCCTAAGATGGAATGGAAATCAATTGGCACAGAGGCAGCACTTGCTACATGAGTGCCTGGGGAGGCCTACCGAGGGAAGGTCCGCAGGTCGCCTTAAGTGAGGAGAGGGTGGTCAGGTGGTGCACCCAGGGCTAGCAGGCAGAAGGCTGAGCTAAAGCAGAACACACCCAGAGGGTAGTGACGGCATTGTGCACAGAGTCCCATGCCCCCCAGATTCCTCCACCCACTGGCCTCCAAAGTTGCTTCAGGGGAGCCATGGGCATTGGTCCTATGGCAGGCCTTGTGTAGATTCTTCCCTTTGGTGGCTGTGTCCATAATCTGTAAGCAGTGCTGGCTTCAGGTCAGAATTAAACAAAAGCCTTACCTGTATTACCAGAAATTATGGTATTACCCCAGCATTATGAAATCTGTTTGGGAACTGGCTGTCCTGTAATGGGAGGGATATTGGATTTCTTTGAGATCCTTTACCCTCTTTCTTCTTGTGAAATCAGAGTTGAAGAGTGCTCATGGGGTACTCTCATCGAACGTTTAATCACTTATGTGCCGGCTAATTTAAGAGTCTCATGCTCTACCGACTGAGCTAGCTGGGCGCTGGTGCCGGCCAATTTAAATATGTATGACTGGTCACCTCCCCATACCCTGCTATATTCAAAGAAAGTCTGTATTCACCTTTGTGCAAAAAGAGAAAAAGAATAATGGTAGTAAACGTGGAGCAATAGCCCAAGGGCCAGTGGGACAGGAACAGTCAACATCACCTCAAATGGAAAATGTTGGGACTCATCCACAAGTGTCTTTTGGGGCAGGAATTAACCTTTACATTCTGGATGGTGAGGCAACATTGCTGACATTGGTATGGTGACTGTCTGAGGATTGCAGACAGTCCAGCAGAAGCTGGACTGGTGCCTGTGGATATCTTCTTTTGCCAATTCATAAATGATATTTTTGCTCCAATGTCTACATTAATGGACTCTTTGGATGGGGGAAAAGGAGCTTCCCTAGATTTTAAATTTGTAGGGCTCGATCCCAGGACCCTGAGATCATGACCCGAGCCTAAGTCAGAGGCTTTAACCCACTGAGCCACCCAGGTGCCCCAAATAAAGGCATTTTAAAAATAAAAAAAGAGAGAGACAGAGCCCAGTGTACCGCTGTTTGACTGCAGCTGAAATGGCCACCTCCAGGTGGTAGACCTGGTATATAACTCCTGGCAGTGGTCCAGCTCTGTTGTGCCTCTAGACTGCTTTTAGCACCCATGGGCCCACCCCCATGGGCCACTGGGGAACTGAGGCCACCAGACTGAAGGACTTTGTCATTGTGGGACCAGCCCCACCCGCTGCCCCTGGCCCAGACTAATGTATGTGCAAAACTGTAAATGTATTTTCTTTTCCTTGTGGTTTTCTTAATAACATTTTATTTTCTCTAGGTTGCTTTATTGTAAGAATATGTTATATAATACATATAACCTACAAAATGTGTGTTAACTACTGTTTACATCCTCATCCCTAAGCCCATCCTCATCCCTAAGCCCTGCCTTGTTCAAGGATCAACTATACTTACTGTATGAGCCCTTTATATGATATACCAAAATAATTAATCTGTGATGAGAAATATCAGATTAAATGCCTGTTTATGTGGGTAAGTTTTAACTGGAAAATAGCACAAGGAAAATCTTAGGATTTGTAATTTATTCTAGGCAATGGGAAGTTACTGAAGGTTTTTTAACAGTTAAGTGCCACCATGTTCAAACCCATGTGTAGGATTCATCAGTACACCAGGATAGTAGAGTGCAAAGAGAATTGGAATAAAATCAGAAGAACTTGTTTGAATGCCTAGCTTTGTCATAGACTCTAAACTTGTAAAGTTCCTATCCACCTCATCTTCATTCAAAAACTGAAAGTTTGAGTTAATCTCTAAAATCTTTCGAAATATTCTGTGAACATATGAGATGGGATTTGCAGCAATGAGAACAGGAAGATTGCCCTTGCAATAAAATTAAGGAAAGGTAATAAGCACCAGAACTGGAAGGTGTCAATGGCAATGGAGAGGGGCTTTACATATGAGAAAATAATTCAATGCAGGGGCAAGAGAGAGAAAAGAGTCACAGAAGCTTATGAAGATTTTAATCTAAGGGACTACCTCTTTTTGTGGTCTCTAGAGTTTGAACTCTAATGTTACTTGGATGTTTAATGCTAACAGCTATATAAATATTTCTTTTGATAAGTAATAACCTGGTCTGGAGGTTACATTTAGAAATAATTCCACTCAATTCTTTTAATTATTTGAGCTTGTCTAAGTGTGTTTTTTTTTAAAGATTTTATTTATTTATTTGTCAGAGAGAGAGAGAGAGCACTCGAGTAAAAGCAGAGGGAGAGGCAGGCAGAGGGAGAAGCAGGCAGAGAAAGAAGCAGGCTTCCTACTGAACAAGGAGCCTGATGTGGGACTCGATCCCAGAACCCTGGGATCATGACCTGAGCCAAGAAGAGACATTTAACTGCCTGAGCCACCCAGGCATCCCCAAATGTGATTTTTAAAAATACCTTTTAAAACAGGAAGCTGACGATAAGATGCAAGTTTTGGCTGAAATAAATTTTCCATTAGAACTCGTTCCATAAAAAATAAATCCTGACGAAACTTGTCAGATTTCATTATTGACTCTGAGTGATCTTCTTCATCATCATGGATTTTAGTCAGAATTACATTTTCTATATCCATTAAAGAACTAGCTTCACTATCTGTAAAATACAAACATGATGAAATGATAAAATAATTTAAATAATATTAGATGATTCATGCATTCTAAGTATTATAAAAATCACATTTTATCAGTACTATTTATTTTCCTCCAATATTCAACAACTTCTATAGACACTTATTGAATATCTTTTATGTACCAAGCACATGTAATATATACACATATTATCTCATTTTGGAATTCTTAATCACTCAAAAATGTACTGTTTATCAGAAGGTAAGCAATGATAACTTCATAGGTAATGTATATATCTATACATTTCAAATTGAAATAAGATTATTAGTCTTCAAATAGAGGTCTGATTTGATTATTGTTTTTTAGAAATGCTACACTAATGTAATGTAGCTACACTATAATGTAATGCTACACTGTGTTAATTATTTTTTTGATGCTAAAATAAACTACCAAAAACGTTAAGTGGATTAAAACCATGCAGACTTATTATTTTGGAGTTCAGTAGGTTAGAGGTCTGACCCAGGTCTCATTGGGCTAATAATAGGATTGTGTTCCTTTCTGGAGGTTCTAGAGAATTCATTTCCTTATCTTTCTCAACTTCTAGAGGCCACCCACACCTTTCTTGAAAGACAACATTATCACATCTCTCCAACCTTCTTTTGTCATTACATCTCTCTATGACTACAGCTCAGAAAGGTCTCTATTCTTTGGGGTGCCTGGGTGGCTCAGTGGGTTAAAGCCTCTGCCTTCAGCTCAGGACATGATCTCAAGGTCCTGGGATCGAGCCCCGCATCGGGCTCTCTGTTCAGCGAGGAGCCTACTTCCTCCTCTCTCTGCCTGCCTCCTTGCCTACTTGTAATCTCTCTCTCTGTCAAATAAATAAATAAAATCTTAAAAAAAAAAAAAAGAAAGGTCTCTATTTTTAAGTATCCATATGTTTAGATTGGGTTCTCCCATTCTACCAACAGAAACTACAACAAAGACTCTTGGCCACAATTTCCCTTCCTTCTTTCTGCCTCCTGACCAATGCTGGTGCTTCTCTTATAGCCCACAGCGTAGAATGTCCCCTCCTCTTGAGATCTGTGAGTATAACAAGCTATCTTTTCAATGGCAATGGCATAGTGTCCTAATCTGTTGGCCTTGCCATGCCTAAATAATAATACAATCCGTATTAAAAAAGTATCATTTACAAGAATCCCCATTTAAATGTAAAGACACAGATAGATTAAAGGTAAAGACATAGAGCACTGTATACTATGTTAACACTAATCAAAAGAAGATGGAGTAGCTATATTTAATTTCAGACAAAGTATACTTCAGAGCAAGGAAGATTATCAGAAATAAAGAGGAGAATTGCAGAATAATAAAGAAGTCAATTCTCCAAGAAGACAGAGCAATCCTAATCATTTATGCAGCAGAAAACAAGACTACAAAATGTCTAAGGCAAAAACTTATAGAAACTGCAAGGAGAATCAGACACATCCACTGTTATAATTGGAGACTCTAACACTATTTTAATAGAACACATGTTTTTTCCCAAGCTCACTTCAAATGCTAGCCAAACTAGACCACATTCTGGACCACAAGGCACACTTCAAAATATTTAAAAGAAGGATCATACAAAATATGCTCTCAGACCACAGTGGAATTAAACTAGAATTCAACAAACAGAGAGCTGGGTAATCCTAAAATATTTGGAAATTTAAAAAAATACATAAATAAAAAATAAGTCAAAGATAAAGTCTCAAATGAAATTTTAAAATATTTGAACCAAATTAAAATAAAAATATAGCATCAAAATGTGTGAGATGCAGCAAAAAGAATGCTTAGAGGGAAATTTATAGCACTGAATGCGTATATTAGAAAAGAAGAACAATCTAGGGCACCTGGGTGGCTCAGTGGGTTAAAGCCTCTGCCTTCAGCTCGGGTCATGATTTCAGGGTCCTGGGATCGAGTCCCGCATCGGGTTTCCTGCTCAGCGGGGAGCCTGCTCTCTGCTTACCTCTCTGCCTGCTTGTGATCTCTCTCTCTCTGTGTCAAATAAATAAATAAAATCTTTAAAAAGAAGAAGAAGAAGAAGAAGAAGAAGAAGAAGAAGAAGAAGAAGAAGAAGAAGAAGAAGAAGAAGAAGATGAAGAAGAAGAAGAAGAAGAAGAATGTCTAAAAATTGAATCTAAGCATTAGATTACCCATCTCAGGGCACTAGAGTAAGAAGAGCAACATAAGCCTAAAGCTAGCAAGAAAAGAATATATATAAAAATTAAAGCATAAACCAGTGAAATTGAAAACAGGAAATCATCAGAAAAAAATCAACAAAATTAAAAGTTGTTTCTGTGAAAAGATCAATAAAATTCATAATCATCAGCCACATTAACCAAGAAAAAAATAGAACATATAAATTGCCAGTATGAGCAATAATAGAGGTGTCATCACTACTGGTCCCATAGACCAAAGGAATAATAAAGAAAAACTGTGCATAACTCTATGTCCACAGATCTGATCACTTAGATGAAAGGGAACAATTCCTTGAAAGACATAACCTGCCAAAACTCACACAAACTGAAATAGATCATCTGATTAGGCTTATCTCTATTAAAGAAATTAAATAAACAATTAGTAATGTTCTAAAATAGAAAATAGGCTCAGATGGTTTTGCTGGTGAATTATACCAAACACTTAAGACATGTTTATACAATCTATTTCAGAAAGTAAGTAGAGGGAACACTTCACAATTCATTTCGTTAGGCTCTCATTACTCTAACACCAAAACCAGATGAAGACATCACAAAAAAAGAATTACAGAACAATATTGCTTATGAAAATAACACAAAAATCTTCAACAAAATATAGCAAATCAAATCTAACAGTGTATAAGAAGAATTATATATACAACATAGAAGAATTATATATACAACAAAGTAGGGTTGATTTCAGGTATTAAAGTTAGTGCAACATTTAAAAATCAATTAACGTAACCCATCCCATCAATAGGCTAAAGAAGGAAAATCACATTAGATTCAGAAAACTCTTTTGACCAAATCTAACACCCATTATGATGAAAAGTCTCAGGAAACTGGGGCACCTAGGTGACTCAGCTGATTAGGCGTCAGACTCCATTCTGGCTCTGGTTGTGATTTTGGGGTCATGATCTCAAGGTCCCCAAATTGAGCCCAGAGTCAGGTTCTGTGCTCAATAGGGAGTCTGCCTCTCTCCCTCTCCCTCTGCCTCTCCCCTCACTCATGCACATGTTCTCCCTCTCTAAAAATAAATAAATAAATCTTTTAAAAAATAATAATAACTAGGAAACTAAGAATAGAAGTGAATTTCCTCAACTTGATTTTTCAAAAATCTATGAAAAACCCACAACTAACATATTTAATGGTGAACACCTAAAAATTTCCACACTAAGATAAGGAACAAGGTTAGGATGTCCCCTCTTACAACCTTTATTCAACATCATACTTGAAGTCCTAGCTAATACAATAATTAGAGGAAAAGAAATAAAAGTTATACAATTGGAAGGAAAAAAACTTTGTAGATGACATAGTTGTTTATGTCAAAAATCCAAAAAATTTGTCCAAAAAAAAATTCTCCAACTAATAAGCAATTAGAGCAAAGTCACAATATACAAGATTTTTTTTAAACAGTGCTGGTTCCTTTTTTTTTAAGGTTTTATTTATTTATTTGACACACACAGAGAGAGAGAGAGAGAGAGAGAGACATCACAAGTAGGCAGAGAGGCAGGCAGAGAGAGGAAGAAGCAGGCTCTCCGCCAAGCAGAGAGCCTGATGTGGGGCTGGATCCCAGAACCTGAGCTGAAGGCAGAGGCTTAACCCACTGAGCCACCCAGGTGCTCCAATATACAAGTTAATATACAAAAGTCAATGGCTTTTCTATAAACAAGTAATGAGCAATTGAGAATTAAAATAAAAATCATAATACTATTCATATTAGCACTAAAAAGTTAAATGTTTAAGGTTTAAATCTAACAAAACATGTACAAGATTTACATGAGGAAACTTTGATACTCTGATGAAAGAAATCAAAGAAGATTCAAACAAAAAAATTTTCATGGATAGGAAGTCTCCATATTGTTAAGATGCCAATGCTTTCCAATTTGATCTGTAGATTCAATGCAACCCCAATCAAAATCCCACCAAGTTATTTTATGGATGTTGAGAAACTGATTCTCAAGTTTAAGTGGAGAGTTAAAAGACCAAGAATAGCCCACACAATCTTGAAGAAGAGCAAAAGACTGACACTACCCAATTTTAAGAATTACTATAAAGCTCCAGTTATCCAAGACAATGTAATATTGGTGAAAGAATGGACAAACCGATCAGTGGAATAGAATAGAGAGCTCAGAAATAGACCCACACAAATATTGTCAACTGATATTTGACAAAGGAGCAAAAAAATTCAAGGAAGTCTGTTCTACAAGTGAACTGGATGTTCATATGTCAAAAAAATGTAGACATATGATTTATGACTTTCACAAAAATTAACTGAAATGAACCTTAGATCTAAATACAAAATGAGAAACTTTAATTTTTTTAAGACAACATAGGAGAAAATCTAGGTGGACTTGGGTTTGGTGATAAATCTTGGGATACAATACCAAAAACACAATCTGAAAGAGAAAAAAATGTTAAATTGGACTTTATTAAAATTGAAAATTTCTGGTTTGTGAAGGATTGTTAAGAAAATGAAAAGACAAGCCCCAAACTGGGAGAAAATTCTGTAAAACATTTACCTGAAAAAGGACTTATTTTATAATTCAAAAAACTCAACAATAAGAAGATAAACAGTCCAATTTTAAACATGACAAAAAAATCAAATAGACACTTCAGCAAAGAAGATCCACATATGCCAGTAAATATATGAAAAAATGTTCTACATCACATCTCATTAATGATTTACAAATTAAAACAATAATGGGATATCACTACACCCCTGTTAGAACGGCTGAAAAAAATTTTTTTAATTAACAGTATAAATGCTGACAAGAATGAGGAGCAACAGGAACACTCACTTATTGCTGATAGTAATACGAAATGGTACAACCACTCTGGAACACAGTTTCACAGTTTTTTAAGAGTCTAAGCATATTCTTACTATATGATCCAGCAACTGTTCACCTAGGTATTAACCCAAATGAGGTGAAAAGTTATGGCCACACAAAAAAAACCTACACATGAATGTTTATAGCAGCTTTGTTCGTAGTCACCATAAACTAGAAGCAATAACAAAATCCTTCAATAAATGAATAAACAAACCATAGTACATCCATATAATATAATATTATCTAGTGATAAAACATAAATGAGCTGTCAACTCATGAGAAGACACACAGGAACCTTAAATGCATATTGTTCAGTTAAAGAAACTAGTCTGAAAAAGGCTACCTATTGTATGATTCCAACTATATAACATTTTGGAAAAGGCAAAACTCTAGACATAATAAAAACATCAGCAATGGTCAGAGGTATGGAGTAGGGAGGAATGATGAGTAGGTGGAGCACAGGGAATATTTAGGTCAGTGAAATAATTCTGGATAAAGCTATACTGATAGAAACATGTCATTGTGCATTTGCCAAAACTCATAGAACTGTATGCAAACATGAAGATTGAAACTTGATGTAAATTAAGGGTTTCAGTTAATAATAAGTTACCAATATTAATTCATCAATTGTAAAATATGTACCATGCTAATGCCAGATGTTAGGAATAGGGGAAGCTGTGGTGAGGAGAGGAATGAAGAAATTATAAGGATCTCTAAGGAGACTCTGCTCAATTTTGCTGTAAATCTAAACCTGTGCTTGAAACTTCTATTACTTTTTTAAAATCTAAAGCTCTCTCCCTATTTAAAAAAAAAAAAAAGCCCATGAGAGAAAATAATTTTTCCCTGTGAACTGAGCTAGTGTCTTACATATATTCAAAGAAGAAAATCATGGTCCTTTTTTACCCCTGAAATATAATAGAAGGTTAAAATACAACCTGTACATTCAAAGTTTAAATGGAATAGAAACACTTCTTAAACCAAATATGGACCATATTTAACTTTTTTCTCTTTGTGTTTGCATTATAAAATCTCAGAGGCAAAAGGGCTCTGGAGGTGATCTAGTCCTAGTTTTTATCTGAATCTTCCTTACATTCTCGGTACATCTGATTGCTCAATTCTGTTGCCAACCTTTGTCTATTTTTTTTCCTCCCTTTTCCTAGTTCTGGTCTCCCCTATCCCCTTAAATGGGTTATAATACTAAAATAAAGCATATTTTTATTTTGAATTGTAGTTCTTAAATATGGTTTTATTATCCCTTTTTGCTTTTAAAAACACCCCCATATACACAAGAAATAAAAAATCCACAAATTAAGACATTTTTCTTTTAGGACCTTCCACTTACACTTTTTCTGTATGTAAATGGCCTTCTGTATGTCAACGTATAGTCAGTTTTGAAGTCCCAATGTAATTTTCAGTCTAAGACTGGTGTTTTTCCTAGCAATTTTTGGTGGAAAAATTTTAGCTTCTAAAAGCAAAACTACTATGTGGAAATTAACCTTTTTTTTAGACATTAACATTTAAACAAAAAAAAATGTTTCTTAAGTAATAACTAATAATTCATTCTTCCCCTTCATTGTTCTCTAGGAAAATAAACTGGTGGTTCATCATAAATAACATTAAGTGAAACATGGTAAATATAATTTTTAAAAACAAAAGAATATAGGTAACATATTTAAGTTTCAATTTTTTGAAATATTAAACTTAAGATACAATGATAGACCAAAATATTAGGTGGAAATCCTATAGATCCAGAGTCTCTGAAGGAAATGTAGTCAGTTATAAATAAGGTAATTATTTTCTGAAAATGATCAATTCTCTTTAAACTTGATTTTTCAAAAATACTTCCTGATTTACTATTTTTAAATATTCCATTTGTCCTTGGGTAAAATGGGTGAAAACAGAAATATTTCAATTTAATTTATGAAAACTTGCCAAAATTTTACCAAAACTTGCCAGGGTATAGTTATTCTGAAATAAGGACTACCCCTTATACGTAGTGATATCATTTCATAAGAAAAATGACTCAGAAGTTCAGAATAGGGAGTGTAAAACTGTATAACTGCATAACCACAAAACAATCACAAATAGAGCTTAACAAATTTCTTATAACTGGACTTTGTAAAAATTCTTCCATGTAATATGTATATGTAATAAGTATATTTGGAAACTTAAAATTTTGTGTTGACTTTAATTAAAGCATTTAATCTCAAAACTTAGAATACTAAAAACTAAAGTTGTAATGTAGGATTTCTCCACCTTAGCAGTATTACATTTTGGCCAGGTAATTTCTTGTTGTGGGGGCTGTTCTGTGTACCAAAGTGTTTTTAGTAGTATCCTTGGCATTGACCCAAAAAGTAGTATCCTTGGCATTGTCCTCATAGTCATGGCAACCAAAAATATCTCCAGATACTGTCAAATGTCCCCCGGGGGAGGTAAAATCATCCCCAGTTAAAAGCCATGGCTATTAATTTACCTCTATTTTAATTTCTCACAAAGTTAGTATACACTCTTTTTCTTAGAAATTGTACAGTCTACAGAAAGAAAAAGAGAGAGAACATTATGGAACCCACATGTTCCCATATATATGAAAGAGAACTTAAGAACAAGTAAAGAAGCAACACAGAAAGATAGAATCTTTGAAACTCTTGACAGTTATCCAAGAAAAATTAAATGCTTTAGTTCAGAGTCCAAGATGATGTGAGAGAGGAACAATGCTATTTCTGAGTAAAAGTTGTAGTTTCATGTTCCACCAGAAAGTAAGTATTGTAATGGCTAAGAAAGAATTTATTTATGATGGCATGTGAAAACATCATTTTAAAAAAACTGAAAGAGTGCTTGCTTTGGCAGCAGTATAGTAACATTGGAATGGTATAGAAAAGATTAGCATATCTCCTATGCAAGGATGACATGCAAATTCGTGAAAAACTCCATTAAAAAAAAACTGAAATAAATGAAACCTTACTTTTTTCTATAGTACTCCCTGGTACTCTTTGCTCACGATCTTTAGAAGGTACACTTGGTTTACTACTTGATTCAAGCATAGATTGTTTCGCTGGTAAAGGTGAAAGCTCCATAGCATTATAAGAATCATACATATCCCAAGTACTGGACATTACACCTAAATAAAGAGGCAGAAAAGTAAAAATTATTTTGACTCAAATTTTAATAGATTAGCTTACACATAACTAGTTATAGCAAAATCTAAGATAACATCTACTGCTTAAGAAAAGAATACATACAATGAAATATTACGCCTCCAACAGAAAGGATAAATACCCGACTTTTGTATCAATACGAACAGGACTGGAGATTATGCTGAGTGAAATAAGTCAAGCAGAGAAAGTCAATTATCATATGGTTTCACTTACTTTTGGAGCATAAGAAGTAACACGGAGGACATTAGGAGAAGGAAAGGAAAAGTGAATTGGGGGAAATTGGAGGGAGAGACAAACCATGAGAGACTGTGGACTCTGAGAAACAAACTGAGGGTTTTAGAAGGGAGGGGGTAGGGGGATGGGTGAGCCTGGTGGTGGGTGTTAAGGAGGGCATGTATTGCATGGAGCACTGGGTGTGGTGCATAAACAATGAATCTTGGAACACTGAAAAAATAAAGTAAAATTTAAAAAATAAATGATTTTGATTAAAAAAATACTATTTTTTACAATGGCAGGAAGTAAAGATAAAAAAGAAATAAATCATGAGGACAGGTTGAAATCCTTAGCTATCACACTTTTTGCATCTACATATAGATTAGTATTTTAATGATAACTCCAAATTATCCTCACCATCCTTTCTGATCCCCACACCTCTCTCCCCTCTATCCCAAGCTGATGGTGCATAATCTCATCTGTCTGTCAGTATAAGTCTTGCTTGATATGGACCCGGACAACCATGTCACAATAAGGACTTAATGGTCTTTTACTTATGCTTAACATGTTTATATGCTATAGAACTTTTAATTTATAATCATCTAATTCCATTTTATCACAAAAAATCTCCTATATACTTATGTGAAAAGGTTATACTTGTTGGGAAATTGGTTGACTCTGTTCACAAGAAACTTGTAGAGTAATATGGTTATTATCTTCCCTTTAAAAATTTTTTGTTTACATGGGCTATAATTTTTTCAAATAAGCAAATATAGCAATGGTCTCCAAACAAAGATTGGAAATGTTATTTATCTCCAAATTTGAAAAAAAGTTCCAAGTCTTTTCATTATTGAAATAATAATGAAAGTTTCATGCAGCAATTATTTTATCAGTGACCATGTAATAAAATATTCCTATGTACTAAACTTGCAAAAGTTTAAAGTACAGTAATTTAATAATTCTTTTCTCTGAAAATCAAAACAAGACCTGGATATAATAAATGTAACTACTTCATTGTTATAACTTTTATTTTCATAAAATAAAATGAAGGAGCTTTGGATTTTACAATGTTTTCAATTAGTAAGAATGTTAACTCGTATTTCATAATAACATTTCTATTTTATTAAACTTAATAATATCTAACAAAGTTATACATGGAATAAATACCTCATCTATTTTGCTGAATTAAAAAGCGTACAATTTCCATGTTAATAAAGTAAAAGATGATAAAAAGAAATTATGTCTTTGAATATTGAATTACCTAACCTTTTTCTTCCTTTAACTGAAAATTTAGTAATTTGACTATATAGGCATCATCAGCAATAACTGCTACATAAATAAAGTTACATGTTATACACAAGCAATGTAAAATGTTAGGGTGATTTAAAGTTGTTCTTGTTTGAAGATAAATAACATTGGTAATCTTAGTTTGGATATCATCATGACATTTATACATTTGAATAAATTAACCTAAAAAAATCTCAAACCACATCCCATAATATCATGTACAAAATGAAACAATAAATAATAGTGATAGTTTTTTGTTCTTTGTTGGGGGGGTTGGAGTTTCTTAAGTTTTTATTTAAATTCCAGTTATTTACATACAGTGTAATATTAGCTTCAAGTGTACAACTTAGTAATTCAACACTTCCATACAACACCTGGTGCTCATCACAAAAAGTGCATTCCTTAATCCCCGTCACCTGTTTAACCCATTCTCCCACACACCTCCCCTCCGATAATCAGTTTGTTCTCCATAGTTGAGTCTGTTTCTTGAAAAAAAAAAAATTGAAGGATTGTGACTTTCCAATATCCTACTGCTATATTCTACTAAAGAAAGTTTTAACTAGTATCAGAATAAAGTATTCCCAACTATACCTGTGTTTTGAGCATTTCTGAGTCTAGGACATGTCTAAATAGTTTTCACCCATTTTAAAATACTGTTTCTATCTTCTAGTTTCTATCTTCTAGTTTAATTCAGACTATAAAAAGAGAGCAATTAGCCATATAACATTTATAGAAAAATAATTTTACTTTTTAGCTGAGTAAAAATATATGCTCACTATTACAAAAGAAGAAAAAAGATAAATATGACTTGTATTTCCATCATTCAGAGATAATAACTGCTAACATTTTGGTGTATGTCCTTCCAGATTCACATATGAACAAATATATATGTGTATTTTTTTTAATAAAAATGAGCTTATACCACATGTTTTTATTAAAAAACACTTTATTTGTAGTATAACATATATAGAAAACAAGCTGGTTTTATGAAATTTACAGTTGTAGGATTTAACTATATTTTTAAAATTTAGCCAGGAATACGAATACAATTATCGAATTAACCATTTATTTGAAATGCCACTTTTGGCATAAATTACTATATGTATACTGTTAGATAGAAACTTTTTTTCCTCACTTTCTATGAATCTTCATGGGGAACTTCAACTAAATTAACACCTTGGCCTCTCTATGTCCCTCATTCACTCATTACCAGAGAAAAAGTGACTAATCCTACGGGAGAGTTTAGGAGAAGGAATTGTGCTCAGTCACTTGGATTCTTTTGTCAGATCTGTTCAGTGGCAGAAAGCATGCTTTCTGGTCCATTCTCACTCCTTAAAAAGGAGGTCTCTGCTTGTCTGGCTGTGCCAATTATGGCTGGTAAGATCTATTCTGGAAGGAAGGAATGGCAAGTCCACTGAGCTGCAAATTTGAAGCTATATTTTTTCAATTGTCTTTATCAGAAATAAAGCTAATATTTGATTTTCATCTCTCTGACTCCTGAATCTCTTTCAATTTCATCCCAAATCAGGCAAAGAGGACATGTGCTTTTTTTTTTTTACTGATCCATAAGACTTTATTATTTTAATAAAGTTTATTGATATTATATTACAAAGAATGACAAAATTGTGTCATCTATATTTCTCAACTTATTGGGCACCCTATAGAAAGTATCTTTGGAATAGAAAAAAAGCTTTAAGAATTTGTTTTCCCATAATCATAAAGCTGCCATACTCAGTTCTGGGCACAGCTAGTGCTACATTTTCCTCAATCCACAGGCTCCAGTTCCTTTACCAACTATAATATGCTTGGGTCCCTCACAGGAGAAAAACACTGTCAGCAACAATATTTAGCAGCATTTCATTTTTTGGTCTTGTATAAAAAACCATACTTTTAGTGCAGTAATTTCATATGGTCTTATTACTTCTATACACAAAATATGATCTAATATTTAATAGGTTAATATTGACATTTTTATTTTTTATTTTATTTTATTTATTTGAGAGAGAGAGAGAGAGAAAGCATGAGCAGGGGGAAGGGCAGAGAGAGAGGGAGAAGCAGACTCCCCATGGAGCCGGGAGCCTGATGTGGGGCTCGATCCCAGGACTTCAGGCTTATGACCTGAGCTGAAGACAGTTGCTTAACCAACTGAGCCACTTTTCAATATAATAAGATCATGTCAGCTGCGAATAAAGGTATTCTTATTTCTTCCTTTCTGACTTAATGTCTTTTACTTCTTCTTGTCTACTTGCTTACACTAGAACTTCCAGTACAATGTTGAATAGAAGTTGAGAAAGCAGTCTGGATAGATCAGATCTTACCCATTTTATCCTTGTCTTGTTCTTGATCTTGTGGGGAAAAGCTTCCGGTTTTTTACCATTGAGTATAACACTATCTGTGGGGGTTTTATAAATGCCATTTACCGATTGGGAAAATTATCTTCTATTCTTAATTTGTTGAGTATTTTTATCATAAGACTATGTGTATTACATTTATTGACTTAATATATATTGAATCACCCTTGCATTATTGGGATAAATGCCCTCGATCATAATGTATAATCCATTTGTTGTGGAGCTAATTCCATGTACTAGTATATTATTGAGGATTTTTGCATCCATATTCATAAGGAATACTGATATTAGTTTTCTTATGATGTCTTTGTCTGGCTTTGGTATCAGAGTAATGCTGGCTTCATGATTTGCAAGTGTTCTCTTCCATTTTTTGGAAAATTATATTTTGAAGAGTTGGTGTAGCTTCTCCTTTAAATGCAGGTAGAATTCAAGAGAGAAACAATTTGGTCCTGGAATTTTCTTTTCTTTTTTAAGATTTTATTTATTTGAGAGAGAAAGAGTGAAGGACAGAGACAGAGAGAGAGAGCACGACTGGGGGGGGGCAGAGAGAGAGAGGGACAAGCAGACTCTTCACTGAGCCGGGAGCCTGATTCAGGGCTCAATCCCAGGACCCTGAGATCATGACCTGAGCCAAAGTCAGCCAGCTGCTTAACCAACTTAGCCACCCAGGCACTCCTGGGATTTCCTTTGTTAGGAGGTTTTGATTATTAATTCGGTCTCTTTACTTACTATAGCTCTGTTCAGAATTTATATTTCTTTTTGGGTCAGTTTTCACAAGTTGTGAGTTTCCAGGAATGTGTCCATTTCATTTAGTTATCTAATTTATTGACGTATGGATGTTCATTTTTTTTATAATCTATTTTATTTCTGTAAGGTCAGTAGTAATGTCTCCACTTTCATTTCTCATTTAGTAATTTGAATCTTCTCCTATTTTGTCTTAGTCGGTCTAACAAAAATTCTGCCAGTTTTGTTGATCGTTTCAAAGTACCAACTTTTAGTTTCGTTGATTTTTCTGTTTATTCTCATTTTGCTTATCTCCACTCTATTTTTTATTATTTCCTTCCTTATTCTGGCTTTTGGTTTAGTTGTATCTTCTTTATCTCATTCCTTAAGATGTAAAGTTATTGATTTGAGATTTTTATTATTTTTTTATTGAAGTAGAATTGATACATAATGCTATATTAGTTTCAAGTGGAGATCTTTTTTAAATATATCCACAGCTATAAATTTCTCTCTAAGTACTACTTCCACTACATCCTATAAGTATGCTATGTTGTATTTTCATTCTCATTCATCTCAAAATATTTTCTAATTTCCCATGTTCTTTCATCTTTAACCCCCTGGTTGTTTAAGAGTGTACTATTCAATATTTAAATATTTTTAAATTTTCCAGTGTTCCTTTTGTTATACTTTAGGAGTGTCATTACCTTGTGGCAGAAAAGATTTCAATTTTTAAAATTTTATTACCTGTTGTTTGTAGCCTAACATAATGGTGTATTCTGGAGAGTTTTCCATGTGAACTTGAGAAAAAAAAATATGTATTCTGCTGTTTGGGGATGGTGTGTTCTGCGTATGTATGTTATGTCTAGTTTATACCATTATTCAAGTCCTCTACTTTTTTATTGATAATCTCTCTTGTTGTTCAGCCCATTATTGACAGTGGGGTACTGAAGTCTCAACTCTTATTGTAGAACTGTCCATTTCTTCCTCCAATCCTGTCAATTTTTGCTTCATATATTTGGAGGATCTCTTGTTAAGTACATATATGTTTATAATTGTTATATCTTCTTTATGGATTGAATCTTTTATTAATATATAATGTTCTTTGGCCCTTGTAACAATTTTACATAAAGTCTACTGAGTCTGATATCAATAAAGTCATCTCAGCTTTCTTTGGTTGCTGTTTATAACCTTTCACTTTACATATTTTTGTCTGTGGATCTAAAGTGAGTCTCTTGTTAGATAGCATATACTTGGATCATGTTTAGGTTTTTTTTTAATCCATCCTATCAATATCTGCCTTTTAATTGGAGAGTTTAATCCATTTATTTAAAGTAATTATTGTTCAGGAAGAACTTCTGCCATTTTTCTTTGCCTTCTTCATGTCTTATGTCTTTGTTCCTCAATTCTTCCATTACTGTCTTCTTTTGTGTTTACTTGATTTTTTAATAGTATTCTGTTTTGATTCCTAATTTTCTTTTTTGTAATTTTTAAGTTATTTTCTTGGTGATTACTTTGGAGATTACAAGTAATTTCTTAAAATTTTAACAATCTATTGTGAATTAATACTACCTTACTTCAGTAGTACACAGGAACTCCTATACAGCTCCATCACACTCACTTTATGTTGATGGCACAAATTACATCTTTATACACTGTGTGCCCATTAGTATAGATTTATAATTTTTTTATGTATTTATTTTAAATTATATTGCAAAAAGAGGGAAGATGAATCAAAATTACAATACTGGCTTTTGCATTTACTTATATAGTTACTTTTACCAGTGTTCTTTGTTTCTTCATATGTCTTCAAGTTACTGTCTTGTGTCCTTTCATTTCTGCCTGAAGGTCTCCCTTTAGCATTTCTCATAAGGCTATTCTATTAGTGCTGAATTACCTCGGCTTTTGTTATCTGGGAATATCTAATTTCTCCTTCATGGGAATACATTCAATCTTAATTATTTAATTTAATTTCTCCATCATGAGAATTATTTGAGGGATATAGAATTGTTGGTTGACAATTGTTGGTTGACAAGAGAAAACTCTCTTTCATCTCTTTAAGTATGGCATCCCACTGACCTCTGGACTCCATAGTTTCTGCTAAGAAATTGGGTATAATCCTATTGAGGATTCCTTGTACATAATGAGTCACTTCTCTTTTGCTGCTTTGAAGATTCTCTTTCAACACTTAATTATAACGTGCCTGAGTGTGGATCTCTTCATTTATCCTTTTTGGAGTTTGGTGAGCACCTTAGATGTGCAGATTCATTCAAAATTTTATCAAATTTTGGAAGGTTTTTGGCCATTATTCCCTCAAATATTTTTTTGCTCTCCTTTATCTCTTTTTTTCTTCTACCATTCTGAAATTCCCTTTATGTTTATGTTGGTACGCTTGGTGGAGCCCCATAGGTCCTTTGTGCTGTGTTCATTTTTTCTTATTCTTCTTTCTTTTTGCTCCTCAGACTGGATTTCAATTGACCTGTCTTTTAAGAATTGCTGATTTTTTTCTTCTGCCTTCTCAAATCTGCTATTGATAACTCTAGTGAGTTTTTCCATTTCAGCTATTGTCCTTTTAATCTCCCGAATTTGTTTGGTTTCTTTTTTTCCTATTCTTAATTTGTTTGTACATCATTCTGGTTCATTTTAGCTCTTTGTCCACACTTTCCTTTAGCCTTATCAGAATATTTAATACAATTGATAAAAAAGTTTTTGGCTAATAAATGCAATGTCTGTACTTCCACAGGGAGAGTTTCTGTAAATTTCTTATTTAAATGGGCTATAATTTCTTATTTCTCTTTATCCTTTGTAAATTTTTTTGAGAACCAAACATTTTGAATATAATAATGTGGTTACTCTGGAAATCAGATTCTTCTTGGTTCTTGTGTATTGTAGTTTGCTGTGAGTCCTCATTGTTTGTTTGCTTAGTGATGTTTCTAAACTATCTTTATAAAGACTATATTCTTTGTCATGTATCATCTTAGAAGTGTTTTCTTTTTGGCTTTTGGTGAGCAAGTGTCCTGACAGAGATTTCCTTGAACACCTGAATTTCTCTCCCCATCAGAAAAAAAGGAGAGCAAAGAGAAAAGAAAAAGAAAAACAAAACAAAACAAAACAAAACAAAGGGAAAAAAAACTCCCAGTCTTTGCTGATTGAGTCTGTGTTAAGGTATTCCTTTACTGCTTAGCCAGGCTGTTTACAACTATGCCTTAGCCTTCACTTCCTGCTTGTACTGAGCCTAGAGATTAGCCAGAGGTGAAAGATTAGGATCTTTTCAAGTCTTTTCTGAGCATGCATCCTGCCCTAGGCATGCACATGACTTTCTAAATTTCCCTGTATATGCAAGCCTTTTTCAATATCTTAATTTCCCCAAGAAACTCCCTCCCTAGCTTTTTCCCTTAGGCTTTTAGTGTGTTTCTTATTTGACTCTATTGTATTCTCTTGCCTCTAAGAGAGCTGAGTTGTTCATTTGCCTTTCAGTATTTGTGGAGAATACAGTATGCACAGCTGCTTTACCACCTGAGAGAGTGCTGAATTTAAAAAAAATAATAATAAGACAAGTGCTCTGTGTGAGTCCTTCAGGTCGCTCCCAGACAGTTTGAAACAGAGAAACCAGCTCCGTTAAGAATAAAGTCTGTTCTGCTCCCTCTGGAACCAGAGGCCAGGGTCTCAAACTGGGAAGGCAGACTGCTGTCTTTAAGACCACCACCACATTTGTAAGGGGAGTATGGCAAGAGTGAGTACAGATGCCAAAAATCTTTCCTACTAATTATAAGTTGCCCTTTTCTTGATTTAGTACTTGCTTAGAAGTTTGTCTATTTTAATCTTTCAAAAGATCTAGCTTATAGTTTTGCTGAACAAAGGCCATTAAAATTAAAAACTTTCTTTTAATTACCTTTTTGGCTCTACTTCACAGATTGTTGGCTATGCAGGGTTGTTAATTTATGAACATTGAAAGACAGTAAATGTAATAAAGGACACAGGCTCTAGAACCAGACTGTCTGAGGGTATTACTGTGCGCCCTAATAGCTAAGTGACTTTAGCAAGTTGGCTAACTTCTCTTTGCTTGTTTCTTCCTCCAAAATGGAGAGTAACAATAGTACCTATCTCATAGGATTGTTGTGAGGATCAAACCAGTTACCTTATGTGAAAGGCCTAGAATTGTACATTTTAAGTGTTATTAGTTGTGGTTGATACTCTGTGAAATAGTAAGCAGTTTCTCTAAACGTTTCATAAACATTTGAAGAGTATAAAATTCTATGATAGAGTTTCTATAAAAATCAAAATTGATAATTATGCTATCTAAATCTTCTATATTTGTATTTATTACTCATTATTTGTCAATTTCTAAAAGCTGTAGATTACAGTACTCAGCTACAATTGTGATTTGGCCAAAATATTTTTTTTAAGATTTTATTTATTTATTTGACACAGAGAGAGAGAGATCACAAGTAGGCTGAGAGGCAGGCAGAGAGAGAGGACAAAGCAGGCTCCCTGTGGAGCAGAGAGGCCGATGTGGGACTCGATCCCAGGACCCTGAAATCATGACCTGAGCCAAAGGCAGAGGCTTTAACCCACTGAGCCACCAGGTGCCCATGGCCAAAATATTTCTATCTTTGCTTTGTATGTTTCAACATTTATTTGTTTATTGACAGACTCAAAGAATGTATATTAAAATATGATTATTTATTAAGCAGAATAAAATATAAATTACCTTTGTCTTCCTTTATGATTTTGTCACATTGAACCTCTTTATTCTTTGGAGCTCCATTAATAGTCTGCATCATCCTTTCAACATATAAGTCATTGCCTAATCTATTTCTACAAAGGGTCTCATAAGTCTTGTTTCTCCGACTATAAAAAATAAAGCATATTCAACTCATTAATAAAAATTATTACCACAGTTATTACTTGTTTATATCATGCTTTCTCTTTAAAATTACCTTCTTTAATGTGGATTGCACCAAATGTGAAGTGAGAGTTTAAAAAACTCTTTAGGGAAAGATTGCACTAAACTACCTCCAAAGGACTCTATTTACTGTACCTCCCAGCATCCCTACTACTGCCAGTGCCCACCAACAATACGTTAGCACTATCTCCAGATAGTTTTTTATGAACTTTGCTATAAACACTGAAAACTATACATTTCCCTTAAGGTACCATTTTTGGGTCATCCTGTAGGTATTATTTTCATGATTATTTAATTCTGAGTATTTCTTAAATTTCTATTATGATTTCTTTTTTGATTCATGAGGAATTTAGAAAATGTGCTTTCTAACTTCCAAATGTGTATGTGACTATATATCTGTGTTTTTATTGATATGTATGTTATTAATTTTTAACGTAATCCATTTGTGGCCAGAGAATTTAGTTTGTATGGTACTATTTCTTTGAAATTTTTGAAACCTTGATTCATGGCTTTGTGCATGGATGATTTTTATAAATGTTACATGTGTGCTGGAAAAGTGTATGTTCTCTAATTGTTGAATGAAGAGTTGTGATCATTAAATTATGTTTTTGGTTCAAATTTTCAATATCTATGTGAATTTTTTTTATCTGGTTGATATAAAGTAATTAAGAGAGGCATGTTTAAATTTCCTACTTTAATAGGATACTTATCAAGTTTTAAACTTTTGCTTCATATAAGTTGAGGTTATTTTATAAGGAGTATTCAAGATTAGAATTATTTTTATCTTCCTGTCATTATGAAGTGAACTTCTTTGTCCCTAATAATGCTGTTGGTTTAACTGTTTCTCTGTGGATGATATGCTTTTTCTTTCTTTTTTTCTTCTGTTTTAAAAATCTTTTAATATTTGATATCCTGGAGTATCAGTACATTGCACTGAATACACTTCTTTTTTGTGGAATTTTTTTTAAAATTTATTCCTATTTGTGTGACATGTGTCTTTTAAGAGCTTGGGAAAGTCCTAACCCACTCTTTTTGAATAGTTCCTCTCCTACATTCTTCCTATTTTGACTTTTTGAAACTAACACCCGATGCATGTTGGACCTTTATTCTATTGTCGATGTCTCTATCTTCTCTTTCATACTTTATATTACATTTTTCTCTCCAAGGTTTATTTTGTATAGCTTATCCAGATCTATGTTTCACTTTATTAAATCTCTGTTCAATGCTGCCTTGCTTAAATTTAACATTTACTTTTTAATTTCAACAATTATATAAGCATACTTTACCTTACAGTTATTTTTAGATGTTTTTGCAAATATGAGTCATCATTTTGATAGCTTCTTAATGTTAGTGAGGTGTTAACTTTATCTTTTACTTAAATATTTCACATATATTTTATTTTCTATATTTCATAATATAGCCCTACTAAAATCTCATTATCCACAGATCTCATGATGCAAATCTAGGGTTTGTTATTTCTTTTAATTCTCATTCATAATGGCTTCTTTATTGGTTTGGTGCATTTTTACCAAAGTCAATCTGAGGTAATCTTAAGAGCCTAAATGGGATATGATTTCCTCCAGAGAAAATTCATGTTTGCTTATGATAGTAGCTATGAGACCTGGGATCACTTGAGATAACTGAAATCCTTTTAAGGGTCTTTCATTAATACAAAAATATCTCTTTCAGTTATCTCAATTTGTGGGGGACCGAAGACTTAACAGACTCTAGATCCATGCTAATTTTAACATTTGCTTCTAGCATCTCTCCCTCTCTGATTTCAGATCATTTATTTATCCATTTATTATTCTTTCCTTTCCTTTTTTGGTGTTAAGATCTTCCCTTATGTCTTATGAGTTTCAAAGTATGTTATTCAGGATCTACTTGTACTATATTTTGTTGTCCAAAAAAAATTCTAGGTCACTTTATATTTGGATAAGAATAATGCCCTAAAATATTTTAATGATGGATTTTTAGTACTATTAATCATATTCAAACTATATTTGAATATAAATAATCTGAATAACTATCAATAATCTATTTATGGTAGCTAAATTAATTTCAGACAGAGCAGACTTCAGAACAAGGCAAATTATCAGAGATAAAGAAGGGCATTACATAATGATAAAGAGGTCAATTCTCCCAAAAAGGTATAACAATCCTTCATGTGTATGTGTTTAACAGTAAAACTTGAAAATACACAAAGCAAAAACTGATGATCTAATAATAAAGAGAAATGGAAAATCTGCTCTAATATAGTAAATTCAGTTATTTCCCATTACATATTTTCCTTAAGTTTTTAATATAAAAATGTAGTCCTTTCTTTTTAAACTGGATATAATTTATATATGCATAAAAGAAAAAATCATTAAAATCTATATTGAAACTTGGAAGCTTCCTTTATTTCTTTTATTATTTGGCTTAGTAGTTTACCTACTTTTTAAAGAATAAGGTGAAGCTATGGGTTCTTCCTCCAGGAAAGAAGTACATACAACATAAATACTTTACATATCATTTCATAGGGCACATATATAACTTTACATATAATTTCACCAAGCACATGTGCCACCAGTATTTATCCAGGGATCCCCCAAAACAGAAACAAGGATAAGAACCTCTGACTTAGCACTTAAATTATGGAAGCAAATAGACAATTGAGCCATACATACATGACCTTCTCAGCTTCTTCAGATTCCACAGAAATCATGACTGTTGGTAGGTTAAAAAACCTCAGTGTTTCCGTCTCTGTGAGTGTTATCTCTATAGTCTTTTGTAGGTCTTCTTTTGTTACAATTTTTTCAGGTGTTGCCCTCACAACTCGTAAATCTAAAATACACGACTTAATAAAAATCATGTACTAATTGCTATTTTTAATTTTCATTTTACCAAAATATCGTGATGGGTCATGCATTGGAGGTGGCTTTATGTGGTCAAAGAACAGACCATGTTGTGGGATGTATTCAATCGCTCTGACGCTGCGGAAGATTATGATAATAATCCGATCCTCCCGTCTCCCTCTGAGAGGATGATCTTCCCTGCTGCTGCAGACACTGCTGATTGCCTAAGTTTTCATTGCTAAGGCTTTCTCCCTTCCGTTGCTCTTTCCACTAGGAAAATCAAGTGCTTCGCTTTCCTAGCCTCTCTTGAAGCTAGATGTGACCATGTGACAGAGTTCTGGCCAATGACAGAAAGCAGAAATACATAGGAAGGAAGAAGGCTCCTGGGGAAACTTTTACTTTCCTGATAAGTAAAGGTGATATGACTGAAGCTACTGCCTTTCTCCTTCTGCCTCTAATGTGAATATAATACCCACGGCCGGGGCAGATGTTTTGAGACCATGGAGCAAAAAGAAAGAAGCAAGAAGTAAAAAGAAAAGTTTTAAGAAAAAAATAGCAGAGCTGCCAATCTGGAGTCTGACAATCAAGACACAAAATCAAATTCAAAAGCTATTGACCTTTTAAGTTCTTTTAATGTGAGGAAAATAGGTGATTGTTTAAGCTAATGGTAGTTGGGTATTCTCTTACTTGTTGTCGGAGCATTGCTATTACATATCTTAACACCAAAGACTCTATCAAGTACCTTTCCAACCTTATGAATACTTCAGTCAATCCTTCATCATCATCTCAGAGGAAAAGACACCCTTAACTGCACTCCAAGGCAAATGTTCCTCAGGTAGGTACCCATTTCTTCCAGCACTTTTGATCATCCATTATTTTATCATCCTTTTATCTTCATTTTCAGAATCCTTTATCTCATGTTTTATGCTCTGCCTGGAGGGAGCCACTCCTATTTATTCTTCTGACAAATTACCAATCATCTTTAAAAACCCAATTCAAAAGTCTATAAGGTTCTCTATGAATCCTTTTTTACCACAAAGATGTTAATCTTCACTTTCAAAGTGCTCCCATTACATTCTGCATATGGCCTATTAGGACACTGATCACAATGTATCAGAAGGACTTGCCTCCTGAGTTAAGAGCAGAGCATTCTACAACAGGGTCTGTCACTCCTGAGGTTGGGTGGTGCAAGAGTCAGGATGGGAACTTTAATGCTACCCTGGTAGCTCTCACGTAGTTACTCCTCAGGCCAGCCTTTGGGAATCATTACCGTAGTTCTTTTATCTCAAGTACCTGACAAATAATAATCATATTTGCTAAGGAAATAATGGGCTGTTACTGAAATAAGTGATATTGCTTTCATTACCTGTAAAACTAGTCAATCTTTCCCGTTTATAGGATGGTTCTTCTAGGTCTTCCGCTATTGATTCAGTAGTAGATACACTTGATTTAGAAACTGTACTACTTCCTAAAACTGACCTTTAATAACGAAAAATAACATTATTCACTTATTTAAATGTTCTTATGGGTAACTAAATATATAAATAAAAACATTATCATATTGAGCAATCAAAT
Source organism: Ailurus styani (assembly GCA_002007465.1). Classification (NCBI taxonomy): domain Eukaryota; kingdom Metazoa; phylum Chordata; class Mammalia; order Carnivora; family Ailuridae; genus Ailurus; species Ailurus styani. The sequence continues at coordinate 2,053,533 of LNAC01000132.1, read as the reverse complement.
CTATAATAAACATGTAAGAAACATTGATAAAGAGACTCCTTCTTTAAACAGAGTTGGTTTAAAGTTTTCCTTAAGTAAAAAATCATTATAAATATATTTTAGAGAAAACATGTCAAACCTATGTCTAAAGTCCTTCAAAGGATTCCCAGNGTGATTACTGTATTGTGATTCTTTTCTACCATAGATTAGGTTTGCTGGTTCTAGAAATTTATATAAATGGAATCATACAAATTGTATTCTTTTGTATTGTCTTTTTCCACTTAGCATTGTTTTTGAGATTCATCCAAATTGTTGTATATATTATCTTTTTAGAAAATATTTAAAAATTATTTATTTAAAATATTATTTATTTTAAAATATTATTTATTTAAAATATTTAAAAATATTTAAAAATTGTTTGTTTGTATTTTTTTTTTAAAGATTTTATTTATTCATTTGACACAGAGAGAGAGATTACAAGTAGGCAGAGAGGCAGGCAGAGAGAGAGGAGAGAGGAGGAAGCAGGCTCCCTGCCGAGCAGAGAGCCCGATGCGGGCCTCGATCCCAGGACCCTGGGATCATGACCTGAGCCGAAGGCAGCGGCTTTAACCCACTGAGCCACCCAGGCGCCCTTCATTATCACTGTTGCCCTGTCCCCCTTTTCCTCAATCTTGTGTTCCTCTCTTATTTTAGAGCCTTGGCCAGGAACTTCCTTTCATTTTTCACCAATTTTCTGCTCGCCATTCAAATCCCATCTTAAATGTGATTTATTCAGTTTTATAAAGGTCCTCTCAAGATATAATGAAAAGAAAATCTATACACTAGTCGGGAAATCAATAAATTGAAGAATACAAAAATAATTTCTTTGAACATATGAACTTAATATTACTTCATGATATTATGTACCTTTTTTCCCTTTCTATTTATAAGTCCAACTGTCCTCCAAAAGGATAGGTTCAATTTATTGGAATATTCTTTGTTTTGTAGAGCACTCCTATGACTACTCTATGCAAATCTGGAGGCAGACTCTCGAGCAGCATATTTTCTCTTAAAATTTTGTGCTTAGTTAACATCTGGAACTTTTAATTTGTCAGATTGAAAATTATACATTCAAATATTTCCCCATACTCTTTAGATTATTTTAGGACATCCTGTTTTATTATTGCAAAGACTCTGAACTTCTCCACGGTGAGCATTAATAAAATTTCAGTAATGTGTCCACACAATACATGCATAACATTTCATTTACAAAAAAATTATGAAACAGAAGAGAAATCAAACCCTAGGAGAACAGGGATTTGCATGGAAGAATGGAATTAGGGATCATGGAGAAAGAAAGCTACTTCTTCCCATAAATTGCAACATAAAAGAAACTGAAGAAGTACGTCTGTGGGTATGTGATGCTAGCCCCACCTTTTGGTTCCTCAGGAAATCTTGAGTAAAATCTACATATATTGTTCACAAATGTTTTGGTGTGTCAGGGAACTCTTAAGTCATGCAAAGCTCTACATCTAAGTAAAGCATGAGGGGAACATAAAGATGGCACACTAATGTAGAGTGGAGTTGGGAGTCTGAAGACAACTGATAACTAAGTTACATATATACAACTTAAATGAAAAGACAGTATATATGATACATATGATATAAAAAAGAACAATAGAATAGTATACTCTACCTTGTAAACTGCCCTAACAAACTAGGAATTATTGTATTCTGATACAGACTATAGGAGGATATATATTCTGATCCATATGATCCTTCTTGTGATGTCAATAGTTTATTTGGCTTTGCTGTACCCATATGTGGGTCTTGATGGTAAAGAGGTCGGGGAGTAACATCAACTCCAAATGCATTAATTACCTGTGGAAAATGGTTATATAAAATGAAATAAGTAAAAAAAAAAAGGGGGGGTTCTGAATAAGTTCTAGAAAATTATTTTAGTTGTAACATGTCTTTTGTTTCTGATTTTACTTCTTTGAACCTAATTTTATTTGAATCCCCTCTTTTTTTTCTTAGTGAATATAGTTAAAGATTTGTCAATTTTGTTTATCTTTTCAAAGAACCAGCTTTTAGTTTCCTTGAACTTCCCTATTGTCTTTTCAGTCCTATTTCATTTCTTTCTGCTCTAATCTGTTATTTCTTTCCTTCCACTAACTTTGGGCTTCATTTGTTCTTTTTCTAGTCCTTTGAGGTGTAAAATTAAGTTATTTGAGGCTCTTTGTGTTTCTTGAGGTAGGCATTTATCTCTATGAACTTCCCTTTTAGAACTGCTTTTGCTGCATCTCACAGATTTTGGTATATTTCCACTTTCATCTCAAGGTATTTTTTTATTTCTCTTTTGATTTCTTCTTTGATCCATTAGTTATTCAGTAGCATATTGTTTAATCACCACATATTTTTGAACTTTCCTGTTTTCTTTGTGTTATTAATGTCTAGTTTCCTAACATTGTGGCTGGAAAAAGATGCTTGATATGATTTCAATTCTCTTCAATTAATTAAGACACATTTTATGGCCTAACATAAGAACTATCCTGGAAAATGTTCCATGTGTACTTGAGAATACATATTCTGTTGCTTTTGGTTGGTATCACCCTTTCTTAGGCTCCATACATTTTTCTTCATTCTTTTTTTCCACTGTTTTTGGCTTGTAAAAATCTCTATAGATCTATTCTCAAGTTGGCTAATTCTTCCTTCTGTCAATTTAAATCTATTATTCAGCTCCTATAGTGAATGTTTAAAGTTTTGATTACTTTAAAAAGTTGTGCTTTTCAACTCCAGAATTTCCATTTGGTTCTTTTTTATAATTTTTTTTTGGTGCACCCCAGAAACTGCATTTTAATTTTAATTGAGTTGTAACTGACACATAAGTTTGTATCCATTTTAGGTGTACAACATAATGATTTGATATATGTATACATTACAAAATGATTACAAAAATAAGTTTATTTAAAATCCATCACTTCAGGGGCGCCTGAGTGGCTCAGTTGGTCAAGCATCCAACTCTTGATTTTGGTTCACATCATGATCTCATGGGTTATGAGATCGAGCCCCACATGGGCTCCATGCCCAGCAGGCTGTCTGCTTGGGGATTTTCTCTCTTTGCCCCTCTCCCACTCACTTGCTCTCTCTCTAAAATAAATAATAAATCTTTTACAAAAATAAATTAAAATCCATCACCTCACATAGTTACAAAATTATTGTTATGATGAGAACTGTTTTTTTAAAGATTTTATTCAACTGCTTTAGAGAGAGAGAGCATGGGGGCAGGGGCAGAAGGAGAGGAGAATCCTAAGCAGACTCCATGCTGAGTGAGGAGCCTGATGTGGGCCTGATCCCCGGATCCTGAGACCAAGACCTGAGCCAAAACCAAGTGTCAGACGCTCAAGCAACTGTGCCACCCAGGCACCCCATGATGAAAACTTTTATTTTTTTTTATTTATTTTTAAAGATTTTATTTATTTATTTGACACAGAGAGAGAGATTACAAGTAGGCAGAGAGGCAGGCAGAGAGACAGGGAGAGGAGGAAGCAGGCTTCCTGCTGAGCAGAGAGCCTGATGCGGGCCTCGATCCCAGGACGCTGAGATCATGACCTGAGCCGAAAGCAGAGGCTTTAACCCACTGAGCCACCCAGGCGCCAGATGAGAACTTTTAAAATCAATTTTCTTAGGAACTTTCAAATAGACAATACAGTATTTTTTCAAGTTTTAATTTAAATTCCAGTTAGTTAACATACATTGTAATATTAGCTTCAGGTGTACAATATAGTGATCCAACACTTCGATGCAATACTTGGTGCACATTACAAGTACACTACTTAATTCCCATCTCCTCTTTAACCCATCACTCCACTAACCTCCCCCTGGTAACCATCAGTGTGTTCTCTATAGTTCAGAGTCTGTTTCTTAGGTTGTCTCTCTTCCCCCCCCCCCGCTTCGTTTATTCATTTATTTTGTTTCTTAAATTCCACATATGAGTGAAATCATATGGTATTTGTCTTTCACTGACTGACTTATTTCACTTAGCATAACTCTGTAGCTCTATCCATGTTGTTGCAAATGGCTAGATTTCACTATTCTTTTTTTTTTTAAGATTTTATTTATTTATTTGATAGAGAGACAGCAAGAGAGGGAACACAAGCAGGGGGAGTAGGAGAGGGAGAAGCAGGCTTTCCTGCAGAACAGGGAGCCCGATGTGGGGCTCAATCCCAGGACCCTGGGATCATGACCAGAGCCGAAGGCAGATGCCTAACTGAGCCACCCAGGTGCCCCTAGATTTCACTATTCTTATGGCTGAGTAATATTCCATTGTGTGTGTGTGTATATATATACACACCACATCTTTTTTATCCATTCATCAGTCAATGGACACTTGGGCTGTCTCCATAATTTAGCTATTTAGATAATGCTGCTGTAAACATTGGGGTGCATGTATCCCTTCTAATTAGTATTTTTCCATTCTTTGGGTAAATACCTAGCAGTGCAATTGCTGGATTGTAGGGTAGCTCTCTCTTTAACTTTTTGAGGAAGCTCCATACTCTTTTCCATAGTTGTTGTACCAGTTTGCATTTCCAAAGGTACAAGAGGGCTCCCCTTTCTCCACCTTCTTGCCAACAATAGTTGTTCCTTATATTGTTGATTTTAGCCACCCTGACATGTGTGAGGTGATATCTCATTGTAGCTTTGATTTGTAATTCCCTGATAATCAGTGATGTTGAGCCTCTTTACTGATATTTTCTGAATTGGGTGTGACAGTTATCGTACCTCTTTTTACTTCTTTAATCAAGGTCTCTTTAGTTCTATGTCAGGAAACAAACTGAGGGATTTAGAAGGGAGAAGGGATGGGTGAGCCTGGTGATGGGTATTGAGGAGTGCACGGATTGCATGGAGCACTGGGTTTTATACGCAAACAATGAACCATGGAACACTATATCAAAAACTAACGATGTACTGTATGGTGACTAACATAACACAATAAAAAAAAAAGAGCGGAGGGCAGTGGGTGAGGGAGAGGGATAAGCAGTCTACACTAAGTATGGAGCCAGACTTGGGGCTCTATCCCAGGACCCTATGATCATGACTTGAGCCAAAACCAAGGGATGGACACTTAACCAACTGAGCCACCCAGACACCCCTCTTCTAAGAGTTTAATAGTTTTAGCTGTAAGAACTTGATACAACTTGATACATTTGGAGTTATTTTTGTATATAAGGGCCTTACATCATTCTTTTGCATGTAGATATCCAGTTTTTCCAACACCTTTGTTGAAAAGACTGTTCTTTCCCCATTGCACAGAATTGGCATCCTTGTTGAAAATCATTTGAACTTGTATGTAAGGCGTTATTTCTGGGCCCTCTATTCTATTCCATTGGTCCATATATCTGTCTTTATGCTAGTAGTGCACTGTATTGATTACTATAGCTTCATAGTAAGTTTTGAAATCAGGACATGTGAGATATTCAACTTTGTGGTTCTTTTTCAAGATTGTTTTGACTATTTGAGGTCTCTTAATATTCCATATGAATTTTAGGACGGATTTTTTTTATTTCCACAGAAAATGTCATTGGGATTTTTATAGGGATTGCACTGAATCTATATTTTGTTTTGGGTAGTATTGACATCTTAAGAAATATTCCAATGTATAAACAAGGAATATTATCCCATTTATTATTATCTTCTTTCATTTCTCTCAACAATTTTTGTATTTATCAGTGGATAAGTCTTTCACTCCCTTAGTTAAGTTTATTCCTAAGTATTTTATTCCCTTTGATACTATTGTAAATGGAAATCTTGTTTCTTAATTTTCTTTTTGGACTGTTTATTGCTAGTGTATAGAAACACAACTGATTTTGTGTATTAATTTTCTATAGTACAACTTTGCTGAACTGATTAGTTCTAAATTATTATTTTTTTTAATGTGGTATCTTTGGGGTTTTCTACATATAAGATCATGTCATCTGTGAACTGAGATTTAAGTTTTCCTTTCTATTTTGGACAATTTTTATTTCTTCTTCTTCACTAATTGCTCTGGCTAGGACACCCACTACTATGCTGAGAAGTAGCAAAAGTGGGCACCCTTGTGTGTTGTTCCTGATCTGAGGGGAAAAGTTTTCAGTCTTTCATCACTGAGTGATGTTAGCTGTAGTTTTTTCAGAATCCCCTGAGGAAAATCCTTTCTCAGATTAGCTAAATGGTTAAAAAAAATTTTTTTTAACAATGAATGGATATTAAATTTTTTCAAATGCTTTTTCTTTATCTGCTTTGATGATCCTATAGATTCTTCCCTCCCAGTTTATTAATATGGCAAGTAGTATTGATTTTTAAATGTTGGAACAACCTTGCATGCATTATCCTCAGTTGGTCATGATGCACTCACTATCCCTTCTACATATTTTAATACCATATAATATATATGTGTTGTGTGTATTATATATAACAAATACATAATACATATAATGCATACACAATAATATATGACTGCTATGTACTGAATGTTTGTGTACACCCAAAATTCATGTTGGTTCCCTAATTCCAATGTGATGTTATTGGAAGGTAGAACTTTTGAAAAGTAATTAGGTCATGAAGGTGGAGACCTCATGAATGGGATTAGTGAGTGCCCTTCTGAGAAGAGGCCAGAGAATTAGCTAAATGTCTTTCTATTATGTGATACATTGAGAATACATTGAGGATACATGGACAAGTTAGCAGTCTGTAACCTGGAAAAGGGTCCTCACCAGAACTCAACCGTGCTGGCATTCTAAACTTGGGCTTCCAGACCCAGAACTCTGAGAAATAAATTTGTTTATAAGCCATCCAGTCAAAAGTACTTTGTTATAACAGCCTGAGTTGACTAAGATAATGGTACATGTAATATATTTGCAAATATATAGCATTCATTTATTAAAATTATATTAGTTTGTTTTCATTTTTTGGCTATTACAAACAAAGATGCTATAAACATTTGTGTACTAGTTTTTGTATAAACATATACTTTATTTTCTTTTTTAATTTTTAAAAAAATATTTTATTCATTTATTTCTCAGAGATGGAGAGAGAGAGCACAAGCAGGGGGAGCAGTAGTCACAGGGAAAAGCAGCCTCCCCACTGAGCAGGGAGCCTGATGCAGGACTCCTTCCCAGGACCCCAGGATCATGACCTGAGCCAAAGGCAGATGCTTAACTGACTGAGCCACCCAGGCACCCCACTTTCTTTTCGCTTGAGTAGATACCTAGAAGTGGAATGGCTGGATGGTATAGTAGGTATATACTTAACACCAAATAAACTGCCAAATGGTTTTTCATTTTCCATTCCTACCAGCAGTGTATGAAAATTCAGGTTCCTCCACATACTTGCCCACATTTGGTATGATCAGTCTTTTAATTTTAGCCATTTTATAATTTTATTAATTTTATAATTTTCAGCAGTATCTCAGGGTTTCAATTTGCATTTCCCTAATGAATAACGCTGATCATCTGTTGATGTGCTCATTTGCTATCTGTATATGTACTTTGTTGAAGTATTTGTTCAAGTGTTTTGCTCATGGGTTGTCTAGGTGGCTCAATTGTTAAGTGTCTGCCTTTGGCTTAGGCCATGATTTCAGGGTCCTGGAATTGAGACTTGAGTTGGGGGTGGGGGAAGTGACTCTGCTCAGCAGGGTGTCTGCTTCTCCTTCTGTGCTTGTTCTCTTTTGCTCACTCTTTCTCAAGAAAATTTAAAAAAATCTTTAAAAAATGTTTTGCTCGTTTTAAAAATTAGGTTGTTTTAATATTGTTTTGAGAATTGTTTATATATTTTGGATACAAGTACTTTATCAGATATATGCTTTATAAATAATTTTTCCCACTGTATGGCTTCTTTTTTCATTCTTTTAGCAATGTCTTTCAAAGACTAGAAGAAGCTTTCATTTTGATGGAGTCCAATTTACCAATTTTATCTTTAATGGACTGTTTTTTTGTGTCATATCTAAAAATATCATTGCCTAGCCCATTCAGATTTATATATTACATATTTGTCTGCATACATATTATACTTTGAGTAAAGGTTTTAAAAATTCAATTCTTAGTTTTCTAATGAGATAACTAATTTTGTGACAATTTATTTTATGATCTTTTCTAGAGTACACTGCAAAGAAGAATGGATGTTAGCTTTACTATCTGTATTATAGCTAGGTTAGCTATTATTACTACCATAATCAACTAGTTCTTAAGGTCGTGAGCAGACTTTCTTCCCTCCACTTTAATGTTCTCATTATTAGTAAAAAATTATAGGAGCCAACAGCCAATATTGTGCTGTAAGATATTTTATATGGTAAAGACTCTATCAAAATCAATATATCGATATTAGAAGTGAGTTGGTTATTTCGAAGCAGTATATTTCTACCTTTAACATTTCAGTCAAGTTCTTTATGGTGAGATTTTCAAATAAACTCAGAATTCTAAAGAATATTACCTGTATGGCTGTCCTTGTGGTGGAAATATTCATTTTTTCTGTTTTTATCTCAGGTAGAACCATCAAGGTTTTTGACATAGCCATTCTGCTTTGGTTTGCACCAACGTATCCTTTTGTTTGACCTCCTTTTACTGTGTTAATAAAGCTAATAGATTTCTTTGGCTGTGGGCCACCGCTCCTATATCAGTAAAAGAAAACATAATACAAAAGATCTATGACTGAAGGAAAATTAAGCAACAGTAAAAAAGCAGACTTTCATTTAGAAACATGGAAACAATCTGAACATACAAACAAGAAATAATAAAAGCTACTTGAGAGCTCATAATGTGTAAGCAGAGTTCTAGAATTTTTACATGCATTGTCACTTTTTTCTTGCAACTCTTAAGAGGCTGCTGTAAATATCATTTTGTATAAAAATCACAGAGGCGTAAGAGGGAAATATTCCTCCTAGAGTTGAAATTTGAAGCCAGGAAGTCCAATCCAAAGTCTACACTGATTTCTCTGGGTCTTAGTTTCCTTATTTGTAAGATGGGGATATTAACTAGTGTCCTATTCATAGGTTGTTATGAGAATTAAATGGATTAATTTGGGGGCACCTGGGTGGCTCAGTGGGTTAAGCCTCTGCCTTCAGCTTGGGTCATGATCTCAGGGTCCTGGGATTGAGCCCTGTATCTTGCTCTCTGCTCAGCAGGGAGCCTGCTTCCCCCTCTTCCTCTGCCTGCCTCTCTGCCTACTTGTGATCTCTCTCTGTCAAATAAATAAATAAAACCTTTAAAAAAATGGATTAATTTGTATATTATGGTTAGGAAGTCTCTGGCACACAGTAAGCATAAGCCAGTGTACAGTATAGCTACATAGGCAGAATGAAGTATGAATAATAAAATCTGGAAAGAATATTGTGTTCCTGCCTAAACAATTACATAATAATTTTTAATAAGAGAAGATAAAATCAAAATGTTTGCATCCTAGAGGAAAAAATATTATTTACTTTTGTATACTCTACAAATTCATTAACACAAAAACCTATCTTGTCATTCCTTTGTTCTAGTACTCTGACCGTACTATGGATTTCTATAAATCAAGGATGATGTTCCCTTAGATTATAAAAAGGAAATCTGTTTCCAAAGAAAACATTTTATTTTTTTATTAATTTTTAATTTTTATTTTAAGTCGGCTCCACACCTAACATGGGGCTTGAACTCAAGACCCTGAGATTAAGAGTCACATGCTCTACTGACTGAGCCAGCTAGGCACCCCAGACCCCCAAAGAAAACATTTTAAATGATACTTTTACTTTTCAAATCATAAAAGATCAGACAAGAATGAAATATTTTTACATGACAACCATCAATCTACTTTTCATATTTTATTTTTCTTCATAGCATTTATTACTACTTGATGCTCTCTTCCTGTTGTCCACTCCTTTACTAGAATGTAAGCATCTTCAGGGCAAGAACTTTTGTCTTGTTAATTGCTATATTCCTAGAACCCATAACAGTACCCAGTATACTGTGGTCACTAAAAAGCATTTTTTAAATAAATGAATTCCATTCATGTGGCATTTCAAACTTATATTCCTTGAGAGTATTTTACTCTCTCCTCCCTCCTTCTATATCTAAATGACTTTATCTTCAGCATCTCTAAGAAAATAAGATCACTCAGGTAAAAATGCCTTAAATTATTTCTCCATTGTCATTATATTTTTTTTCCACATCCTACAAACTCATCTGAATTTATCTTTCCTTCTTCTTTCAGTAAAAAAGTTGCCATTCCTATCTAAGGCTAATCTTTCTACTTGTGCTCTGAAACCTGTCCATTACTACTTTTTTAGGGACTCCTGTCCACCAATAATTCACTATCTTCTATATATAATTTCCTATCTTTTTCCCTAGAGCATATAATTATGCTCCAGTCATCCCCTCAACTTAAAAATCCTTCCTTTAGTTATTATCTTCCTCTGTGTTATTTTATCTACCCTTCCTTTCATAGCCCAACTCTTTAAATACTAGTCAACACTACTACTTCCTTATTCCTCTTATTTGCTCCATAATTCACTACAGTCTAGTTCCACCTCCCCTCTCCTGCATAGAGACCACTTTCACTAAAATCACCGAGTCCTTCAACTTGTCAAATCTAAGTATTTACCTTTGTAGCATCTGACAGTTGACCCTTCCCTCTTCTGTGACACCACCATCTCTTATTCTTCAACCTCTTTGGGACCTCTAGCCATCTGATCCTTCCATTTTCTACTAATTAGTACATTTTAGGTTTCTCTTCTTTCTCTATTTAATCAAGAATCCACAAGTCGTCAATTGAATCACTCTCTTACCATTACCTTCAACTTGTGTTTTCTCTCTCCTTGATCTTTTGCCCTTCTATCCTTACAAAAGCTAGTCTTCCCATTCTATTTTTCTTTTATTAGTTTCCTCTTTCGAAGATTACACTTAGGTTCAAACCTCAATTGGTTTGTTCTCTCTTTCTCTCTCTCCAAACACACAGCAAACACTATCCCTGAGTAAATGTAACAAAACCCATGGTTTCAATGACCGCTTATATTCCACTTCCTTATGGCAGTCTACCATAACCACCACCACCTCCATTCTCCCATTCCTTGAAGATTATATATCCTAAATTACTGACACTCTGTCTCAAATACTACTTTTGGCATAATTCCTGAGTATTTCAAATATCCATGAAGGGAATCCTTCTAATACTATGGCTTCTTAGCAACTTGAACCTTTCTCACATACATAAGAGAAAGAGAGAGAGAACCCATGCAAGCTCCTGTGGGGAGGGAGGAAGGGGCAAAGGGAGAGGGAGAGAAAGAATCTTAAGCAGGCTCCATGATCAGGGCAGAGTCTGACTCGGCGCTCAATCTCATAACCCTGAGATCATGATCCCAGCTGAAATCAAGAGTTGGATGCTTACCTGATTGAGCCACCCAGGTGCCCCTACACCCTCATAATACCCAATTTCAAACAACTCTATTCAATTCCCTTCAACTCCATTATCACCTTCAAGCCCTGGATTCTATCATGTTTTACTGCTTCACCCACCCCTCTCATGCAATCTCTTTTCTCCTGAACTTAAGGAAAATAAATATAATCCATAGTTAATTAGGCATACCTTGGAGATACTTCAAGTTCAGTTCTAGGCTACCACAATAAAGCAAATATCACAATAAAGTGAGTAAAATGAATTTTTTGGTTTCCAGGTGCATATAAAATTGTGTTTACCCTATACTGTATTCTACTAAATGTGCAATAGCATTATGTCTAAAACCACAATGTACATACCTTAATTAAAAATACTTTATTTTTTAAATAGCATTTTAAAAAATGCTAACCACCATCTGAGCTTTCAGTGAGCCATAATCACTGATCACAGTTCACTATAATAAATATAATAATAAAAATGTTTGAAATATTGCAAGAATTACCAAAATGTAACAGAGCCATGAAGTGAGTAAATGCTGTTTCAAAAATGGTGCCAATAGGGCGCCTGGGTGGCTCAGTGGGTTAAAGCCTCTGCTTTCGGCTCAGGTCATGATCTCAGGGTCCTGGGATCGAGGCCCGCGTCGGGCTCTCTGCTCAGCAGGGAGCCTGCTTCCTCCTCTCCTTGTCTCTCTGCCTGCCTCTCTGCCTACTTGTAATCTCTCTCTCTGTGTCAAATAAATAAATAAAATCTTTAAAAAAAAAAAAAAATGGTGCCAATAGACTAGCTTGCCACAAACCTTCAATTTGTAAAAAACACAGTACCAATAAAGTGCCATGAAGAAAAGTGCAATAAGATGAGGTATGCCTGTATTATAATTCTTACTTCCACTCTCATCCTCCTTTTTCTTTTTTAAATTCACTGTACTTGGGCGCCTGGGTGGCTCAGTGGGTTAAAGCCGCTGCCTTCGGATCAGGTCATGATCCCAGGGTCCTGGGATCGAGGCCCACATCAGGCTCTCTGCTCAGCAGGAAGCCTGCTTCCTCCTCTCTCCTCTCTCTCTCTCTGCCTGCCTCTCTGCCTACTTGTAATCTCTCTCTCTGTCAAATAAATAAATAAAATCTTAAAAAAAATAAATAAATTCACTGTACTTGTTGGCAAAACCAAAACTTTGATCAATTCCAATAATCTTACTTTGAGCCTACACCTGTATATTAACCACATTTCTATCTTCTGTAATCTTGATGCTTTACCATTTGCCACACATGTTTAGGCCCAACATGTCTTGTTTTGGACAAATGCTTAAGTCATTGTGCCTTGATTTCCTGCCTCCCTTGTCACCCCCTCCCCTCCCAGTGCACAATTTCCCAGTGCAAACCAGTCTATCCCCAACTGCCTCTCTTGTCAGGCCCTCACACTCTGGCCCACTATATACCTTCCCTCATCACCCTATAACCAGGTACCAGATAATTAAGGATGGCCCCTATGTTCCAGAACCCACTGAAATTATTCAAACTAGCCAATCTTAAGCCTGCTTGCCATGCCTCACCTGTACCTTCCCACCAAAACCACAAAAAAGAAAGGTCCACAGTTCCTCACTTTCCCTCTGCCTGATGGTTGACCCCAGTGCTTCCCCATGGAGCCCCCTGTGGCATTGCCTACCCTCTCCTCTTGGAAACTATGAGTAATAGACTATTTTTTTCAATGGCAATCATCTCCTGATCTGTTGACCCTACTTTACTTCGAATTTTCTATTAATATGCTATATTTTCATTCAACCTGTACAGCTAAATGAAGCTGGAGAAAAAACATCCAACCATGATGCCAGGTCTCATTTTAAATTATGGATCATTACCTTAAAGTGTCTTTAATGTGTCAGCAATCAAGCTGTATTTTCTTGGCTCACTTTTTACTATACCTTCCAAGGTCACTATTTCATACTTCTCTCTTCTTGAATATCAACATCTACTCCCATCTTTACTTCCAGTTGATTAAGTGAGAAAACTGAGCTAATCAAGTAACTTTCAAATATTCCTACTGTCACAACTATGCACCTGATTATATCTATACCTACATCCGCCATTTCTTTTTCTTTAGTCTGGATGAATTACTTATGATTCAGCTTAGGTCAATTCCTCTACTCATGTCCTAGATTCAATTCCTTTCTGCCTATTCAAGGACGTTGCTCTAGTAATTCTCTCATGCTTTTCTTGCTCTACTGCATTATTCCTTTTAGCAGGTCAACAAGCTATTATTTCTTCTATCTTAAAGAATTTCTCTTGATTCCATCTACCTCTCCAGCTACCATCCACTCATCTTTCCTTTAACTACAGCAACTCCTTTGAAAGAACTGTCTGTACTTATCATTTCTAATTTCCCTCTGTATATAGCTCTTGAACCTGATCCAGTCAGGTTTTAGCCCTTATCATTCCACCAAAAGAATTCTTACCAAGGGCCAGTAATTTCTACAATATTAATTGCCAATGTTCTCATCTTATTTATCAGCAGAATTTACCCAGCTGACTTTTTTTTTTTTAACTTAGATTGTTTAAGGACACTTTCCTTACCTGGTTTCCTCCTACCTTTTTCTGCAGTGTTCATCCTTGGAACTTCTTCCTATATCTGTCTACACTCATAGCTTAGCTGAACTCATCCAATGAGTCCATGATTTAAATACCATGATTTATATACCATCTATATGATAATGACTCCCAAATAATATCTCTAACTATACCTTTCCTCTGAACCCTAGACCCATATACCCACCTGACTACCCATCTCTGACTCAAAATTAGCATGTCCAAAACTGAGCTCCTGACAATCTCCCCCTTACCTTGTTCAGCAAACCTACTCCTCTTGCAGTCTTCCCCCATTGTTGTTAAAGGTAATGCTATTCTTTCAGTTGCTTGGGTGAAAAAACTTCAAAATATATCCTGAGTCCAAACATTTTGTTATTACCTTTGTTGCCACCATCCTGGTACAAATAACTATTCTATCTCTCTTGGATTGTTGCAGCAGGCTTCTACCTCTTCTTGGTTAACCTCAATCCCCTGAAATCTATTCTCCACATGGCAGCCAAGAGTGATCCTTTAAAACACAAGTTAGATCATATCACTACTCTGCTTAAAATCTTCCATTTGTTTATCATCTCATTCATAGTAAAAGCCTAAGTCTTTACCATGACCTAGAAAGTTCTACATGCATCGTTAGATCTCTGACTTCATGTTCAATACTCTTTCCCTTGTAAACTTTCCTCTTGTCACACTGGCATCTTTGATACTGTCAGGTGTATTTCCTATTGGTGAGTTTGCCCTTGTTGTTCCCTTTGCCTGAAATGCTCTTCCCAATAAATGCATGTGTTTAGCATCCTTTCTTCATCCTTCTTTCTATCCTTTACATAAAACCACCTTCTTAGTGTGGCTTTCCCTGGCTCCCCTATCTAAAATGTCAAATATTCCTGTCAAATATTTCATAAGCTCTTGCTCTATTTTTCTCGTTAGGACTTACTAATAAACATAATGCATCTTTTACTTAAATATCTTATGAATTAGTTGTCTCTCCCCCACCGAGAATTTAAGTTCCATGAGGGTAAGGATTTGAGGCTGTTTTGTTCCCTGCTGTATTTCCAATGCACAATAGTACTAAACACATAGTAGCTGCTTAAGGAATATTTGTTGAATAAATAATCCCTAAATCATTATATCTAACTCAAAACATGCAATCTTCATACTCAGATTTTTACCAGGCTACTAGGTGGCTCCATCTAAACGTCTATAAGACATTCAAACTGAATAGATGCATAATGAAATACCACATTTACTTATAAACCAGTTCTTCCTTTTTTTACTCTCTAAAGGACCCAAATAGAAATGAATTAATGAATGATGCTGGACCCAAATAGAAATGAATTAGTGAATGATGTTACATTTATCAATTAGGTAGTTACTGGGATCTCATGAGAGAGCATTATCAGTGAACTCCCCCACATCTTCACACTGTAAGTTTTATGGGAAGGAATCATGTTTATCATGTCCACAGTTACAACTCTAGCTTTTAGCACTCTGATAGAGTAGGAAATCAGAAAATACAGAACACTTTTTGAAAGAAATTAAAAGAACTGCCTGTAGCCAATTATGTGAGGAATTTACAGTATATGTCTAACTTTAGTAGAAAATATGTTTTCAAAACAGGCAAATTAGAGAAGGTAACCACTTTGAGGTTTCAGGAGGTAACCACGTTGAAAACCACTACACCTGAATACAGAGTCATCATACAAGTGGTCACGTAGAGCTGTATGTACATTCTTGAGTTTCCCAAAGCAGGGACTTAATTTGTTTTGACTCCTGTATCTTCATTTCTAGGGCAATAACTGAAAAATATAAGGCATTCAACTGGTACCTATAGAAAGAACTCCTGATAATCACTTCCATGAAAACAGGGGCAAAAGACATTAAAAACATGCTATACATACAAAAATCTCACTATGAAATAAATAATCACAAGATGAAAATTAGGTGTGGCTTGTGAAAGTTTCTTTATTAGTCCCTTCTTATTTTAGTGGGATGACGGTAATTTCAATGTAAACCAAATAAATTTCTTCCATTCGAGTTATCTTTAAAATACTTACTGTACATAAGGCCCTGTGCTACACACTGGCAGGGATACAATATGAATCAGATATGAGTCCTAAAGAGCTCTTAATCTTAAACATGTACATGATTATAATGGAAGTACAAAATTTTATTTGCCTGAAAAGAAGCAAAAGAGTAAAGTGACCTGAACTATGCTTCAGAAAAATTTAGCTGTATGCAGAAACATACTAGAAGACCATTAGTTAGATGCTATCGGAATAGTCCAGATGAGAAATAATCAAGGCTTAACATGGGGTGGCAGATGTAGAAATAAAATAAATACAAGATACACCTGTGTTCAGCACATCTATTTATTTTTTGCATTTTGATGCTTTGACATCAAAGAACTTGCTGATCCTGGAGGGACTGCCCTCCAAAGGCTAATCAATTCCTACACATAGTAAGGGACTCACCCACCAACTCCTTTTTGTACGCAAACCAACCAATCCAGAGCCTAAACCCTTAACCAACTCCTTTTATCGGGCTCTCTCAGAGATCTCATTTTCTGAGCCACTATCCACCTGCCCTAATCACCCTTGGAACAGGAACCAGACAACTAGAGATAGTCCCTAGACCAGAGCCTTTTGAAATTATCCAAACGAGCCGATTCTAAACCTGCTTATTCTGCTTTGTCTGTTCCTCCCACGGAAACCACAATAAAGGTTCTTGCCCATGTTTTCCTCCTGTTTGTTCTACCTCCTGACAGGTCCCAGGTGGCCTAGTATGGCATGCCATGCCTCCTGTTTCTATGGATCCATGAGTGTTTTAAAAAAGCTTCTTCCCTCTTAATAGTCATTTCCATGTCTATAAGACATATCTCAAGTACCCTTAAAAGATAGCAGATACAGAACTGATAGGACTTGGTAATAGATAATAACAATGCCACTTAAACCTTAAATTTCAAAGAACTTCCACCTATGTTTTCTAATTCAATTCTTATAATAACTTGTAAGATACTTAATAGTCATATTTTACAAGTAGGAAAGCTTAAACTCAAAGGTCAATTTAAATGCTCAAACTTGTCCAATAATGCACAGGCTATTAATCTATTTGTACATTAAAGTTAATAATAATATGTAGCTCATAGAATTAAGGTGATGATTAAATTAGTCTTTACTTCTAAGTAAAGTTAGAAGAAGTTAAATTGTAGATATGTTCATATTAGGTATCAATGATATCTTGGTGGAACTGTCTGATGGCAGTTGAAAATGCTAGAGTAAAGTGAATTTCAAGGAAGAGAAGTGAGAGCTGGAGATTCAGATTTGAGAATTTTTGCATGGAGATGATAATAAATGAACAGAGTCCCAAAATAAAAACCTAAAGGCACAAAGAGAATGTAATAGAACTAAAGGAAGAAACTGGAGATAGTAAAAGAAATCAGAAAAGAGGCATTTAAAGTTCAGGGTTAAGGAGGGAAAGATCAATATTGTCAAATGTTGCAGAGGTAGAAAAGTTAAGAAAGCCCATTGAATTTGGTGACTTTTGAAATCTTTCAGTCACTGATTATTGACCTTTGAATAGTTTCTGTACTGAAATAGAGACAACAGACTCCAAGGGATAAAGAGTGAACATAGACGTTTCTGGTCCAACATGAAAAGACCACAAAAGTGAGTAATCTTATTTTTATCACAAGAAAAAGGCTTAGCAAACTGGAAATCAACAGGGTCTTCTTAGATCCAGGGTCTTCCCCAGATCAGTTTATAGCCAGACCACTGGACAGAAAGCTGGACAAGCAGGAGAAAACAGAGAATGACAACTTAATGGGACTAGGGAATGGTAGGAAAACTTACAGGGTAATTGACTAATTGCTGGAGACTGAGTGTAGACTAATTTGAAAGATTAAAAACTCCCAAGGGCCCAGCCTCACAGAGGCCCACCATGAGACCTACCAGGCTCTCAGGAAGAAGATCAGAGAAAAACGCCCTCATAATTCCAGTAGGGGGATAGGACATGACCATTCTAAAATATACCCAGAATGTTCAGTTTTTCTTAACAAAGGTCTACCCTCAAGGAAAACTATTTTGGCAGAGCCTAACCAACATGGGGGAAGAGAAATAGACAACTCCAAGTCCCTCCAGACTTCTTGTTTCACCCGAGGAAAAAAATCTGAGAAACACTTATGAAGGTTACAGGTCCACTAAAAAACTAAGACCTAATTATAGGATTACGGAACACTTCCTCTCCTCCCAACATCTTACCACCACACCAATAGGTCTCCTGTACAGTAACAGGGGATTGAAATGGAAAGAACTAACTATAAGGCTCAGACTCCATGAAGGAGTCTCTAGAGAAACCTAAAAAAAGAGACAAAAACAAGGACACTAGAGGAAATTGAAGGCTCATAAACCGACTGCTACAGGAAACACAGCCTAATTCCTAAGCAGATAAACACAAAACCTCACACTAAAGGCTTTACTTACCTCAGTTCATATTACCTGATGCAACATGTACAGCTTTCAACAAAAAATTACAAAGCATATCAAAGGGCAAAAACAGTCTGAAGAAACAAGGCAAGCATTAGAGCAGACTAAGATATGAGGAAAATTTTGAAATTCTGAAATTGTCAAAATTGGGAATTAAAATAATTATGATTAATATGGTAAGGACTCTAATGGGAAAAAGTGGATAGATAACATGAAAACTCTAAGAAAGAATCAAAAGGAAATGAATGAACATGTAAATAAGTAGAATAGAGGAACTGGGCAGAGAAGTGGGATAAAAGCATTGAAGAGAGTGGTTGTTTTTACCACAATGGAAGATTGTTAAGCTAGTGGGAAAGACCTAACACAGGAAAAATTGGAGAAAGTGGAAAAATTGATCAATACATGTTTTATGAGATCCTTTCTGAGAACAGCATTAAGTCTTAAAAGGAGGAAGATGAGAAATAACATATTAGGTCAAATCAATGGTTGTAAACGTTAAAGTCTGTGAAATCTTGCTTTAACTGGATAACATGGCTATCTCAAAATGTAAAGGTTATACTACTTCCCATCTTCCACCAGATTCATATCTTAATAGGTAATCTCTTATGAATTTGCCATTATTTAAGAAAGTCCCAAGAGAATTCATGAATTCAACTTAATTTTATTTTGAGATTTCCATACCTACAAATAAAAACAAAAACTAGACAGGATGCCCAGTAACCAATAATACTGAAGTACATTATTCATTCGTTCAATCAGCAAATACTGAGTGCCTTCCTCATTCAAGACAATAGCAGTGAGGGGTGCCTGGGCTAAGTGTCTGCCTTCAGCTCAGGTCATGATCCCAGGGTCCTGGGATTGAGCCCCCACATAGGGCTCCCTGCTCAGTGGGAAGCCTGTTTCTCCCTCTCCCACTCCCCCTGCTGGTGTTCTCTCTCTCCCTGTGTCTCTCTCTCTCTCAAAATAATAAATAAAATCTTAAAAAAAAAAAAAAAGACAATAGCAGTGAACAAAACAAAAATGTCTGCCCCATGGAGTACCATAGTTTAGGTGAAGACACAGGGATGAACAAGGATATTATATACCAAGTAGGGATAAGCTTTATGGATGTTTAAACCAAGGTTGAGCAACTGAAAATGCTAGAAATTAAAAGTATTATTATTGTTTTGAGGGGTGGCTAGAGAAGGACTTTTTGATAAGATGACATCTGAAGGAAGTGAGTCATGGCACTATCTGAGGGTGCAGTATTCCAAAGAATAGCAAATGCAAAGGCCTTAAAGTGGGAAAATGTGTCTGATATTGTGGAACGATCAGTTAAAGGGAACAGTCCAAGGTGAGATTCTGTGGGACTCTGTAATGATGTGAACTTTTACTCTGAGTGAAATGGGAAAAACTGAAGGGTTTTGAGAAGAGTACGGTGACTACCATGTGTAGGGTGTTAGTAAGACCATTTAGGTGGTTACTGTAATGTTACAGGGACTTCTATTAGAGCAGTAGTCTCAATTTATTTTCCAGGTAGAAATGATAGAATCTGCTGATGGACTGGGGCATTAGAGAAGTCAAGGGAAACTGCAGGGCTTTTTTTACTAACTGGAAGAGCAGAAATTGTCATTTACTGAAATGGCAAAGACTGCAGAGTAGATAAGGGGGAAATTTAGTTTTGCATATGAATTTTGAGATGCCTATTAACTTCTAAGTGCAGATGTTGATTTTTTTAAAGCCTGGTTTTTGGAAGAGGTGCTGGCTTAAGATATAAACTAGTGAATCATCAGTGTATAGGTGATTTTTAAAGGTATAAGACAATAGCGAAGAAAAGGAGCTTAAAGACTGACTCCAGCAATACTCCAATATTTAGATATGGGAAAGAAAAAGTACCAGCAAAGTATTTTGAAAAGAAGTAGCCATAAAACAAGGAGAGAACTAGGGAGGAGTGGTGTCCCGGAAACCAAATGAAGTGATTCAAAACCTCGAGAGGTGGAAGAGTTAAGAAGAAACTGAGAGATGGCTATTGCATTTTGATGGATGCCTATTGCTGACCTTCACAAAAACTATTTCGGTGGAGTGTTAGGAGGGAAAAAAAGACACTGAAAACCATATTCAAGAAAGAATGTAAGGTTTCTCCCAAGAATTTTCAACAAGTTCTGTTAAAGAAAGATTAGCTCAGAGGGAGACTGGAGGAGAGATGTTGAAGGTCTGTCTGAGAAGAGAGAACAAAAGTTCTCTGGAAGTGTGGGAGAGTGGATGAATGAGGAAACTTTAGTGCAACTGCAGGAAGCACTAAGGGACCGTACGAAGTTATAAGCAAAACAAGCCCAGGGGCGCCTGGGTGGCTCAGTTGTTAAGCATCTGCCTTCGGCTCAGGTCAGGAGTCCTGGATTGAGCTCTACATCGGGCTCCCTGCTTGGCGGGAAGCCTGCTTCTCCCTTTCTCACTCCCCCTGCCTGTGTATCCCTCTCTCGCTGTGTTTCTCTCTGTCAAATAAATAAATAAAATCTTAAAACAACAACAACAACAACAAACAAGTCCACAGAGCTGTGTGCTTTTCTCCAGCCTCTCGTTCAAGTGTTGCAAAAATGGCAGACCGTCGCGAGCAGGAATGGGTTTTAAGGCACGATGGCCATGAGGAGGCAGAAAAATTTCGACGACAGAGCATTGTCACGTTCAATCTGGTGGCTCCCTGAACCTGCAGATTGAAAGGGGCAACCAGCATGACGCGGCTGACCGGAAAAGTAACTCCAGGAATGCTGAGGAGGAAGAACGGCTCTAAACAAAGCAGATCCTTTCCCGTAGAGCAAACACAGCAGTTGAGAGTTCAGAAAGTCTGTACTAGGCCAAGTTAGGGGACGTTGCCTCATCAGAGGTTCGAGGGCTGGCCGAACCCAGACGCAGAAAGAGGATCTAAAAGGGCTCCCTCCGGGACCCAAGAGGATGGACTACGGTTTTAGCGCCAGAACTTACAACCAGAGGTTCTGTTGCTTGCGGCTGTTTACTGGAGAGACGGGCATGGTGGCGACAGGCTGTGGAGTGGTCGGCCACCCCCTTCCCCGGTTGCTTCTGGAGTCCCTGTGCCCCAACCCCCGGCGTTAGCGGCTCCGGCAGAGGCTCGGGAATGTTTGCCGGGCGTCATGGAGACAGAGGAGCCCAGGCTCAACAAGCGGCCGCGCGGTTGGCTGGCGGCTGGAGACCGAGGAGGAGGGCGGAGGCGGAGGGGAGGGCAGAGGGTTGGTGGAGCAAGAGGAAGCTCCGGACGACGACTAGAAAAAGGAGGCGGGCGACCCGGGCCCCAGGCCCCTCCCAGGTTCTGAGTCTCCCCGGCTGCAGGCGGATGGATGGGGCTTCTTCAGGCGGTGGCGGCAGCAGTGAAGGCGGCGGCGGCAGCAGCGGCAGCGGCTGTAAGTGCAGCCTCCATAAACCATCCCTCCTTTCCTAGTCCTGATTGGGATGAGGGGCTCCCAAAGTGTCCCCGGTCCCCTTTCTCTCCTTCCCCTCCCCCACGGCAGAGTACCGCCCGGAAGACCCTTAACTTCCGGGGAGGGGTTGCAAGAGAACGCGCCCGGCCCGCTTCCCCTCCCGGAGAGCGCCGGCCCCCCAAGGCGCATGCGCAGCTGCCCTCCACCGCGCACCCCCGCCCAGCTCGGTCTTTTGCTTTGGCGGTGGCGGCGGCGCGGATCCTCCCCGGCGTCCGCGGCGCGCCGGGAATCCGCTGCGGTGTGAGTTCGTCTCGCCCAGTTCGCTCCTGCCCCTTTCTCCTGTCGGCCCCCGAATCCGGTCGGGGTGGGGCTAAGCTGACCATCCCCCTGTGGCTCCGCCTCTTTTCCACTGTAGATCCGGGTTCGGTCCCAGCCCTTGGGAGGATCCTGCTCACACCGCAGTCCCCGTGGTGAGCTGGGTCCTGGGCGAGCCGGCCCTTTCCGGAGGGAGTGAGGGAGGGAAGAGAGACTGGAAAAGGGCATTAAT
This sequence comes from Ailurus styani, assembly GCA_002007465.1. NCBI lineage: Eukaryota > Metazoa > Chordata > Mammalia > Carnivora > Ailuridae > Ailurus > Ailurus styani. Next base: position 2,031,164 of record LNAC01000132.1, on the reverse strand, counting down.
ATGAAGGAACGAGCTCCTCCCGGTCCGTGGGAAGATCCCTGGGGACAGATGCCCCCCCCAACCCCCCCTTGACATGGCCTTGTTCTTGCAGCTTTCCATGGAAAGATCTCTGGTTTGGAGCCCATCTCTGGTCCTCGTTTGCTGTGTGACCTTGGGCGAGTCACTACCCTTCTCCGCGCCCGTTATCCTCAAAGCTTCCAACAACGCTAAAACTCTTAATTTTTCAGAAAAGCTTATGCAGTTAGAAGACTGGCCTGTCTACTGAGGCCGCTTAGCCCAGATGACGTGGAGTTGACTGAACCTTCTTTCTTCAATCATGGATGGAATGAGGCGACCTATTTATTGGGTTGTTTTTATTCCTTTACTATCGGTTACGAATTGCATGTCTCAAGGCTCATTAATGTTTTCCTAAAATTGTCATGGGATCCTTGTCCTAATTCCTGGCCATCTTTTAAAAATTAGAGACAGGCTGAGAATTAGAGACATGGTGAGCTTGTGGTATCATCATCTCTGGTCTCGTTACTACTGAGGCTCTCTTTCCTTTGATCCAGATGGTGTGGTGGCTCGATTCTCCCAGTGCCTGGCTGAGTTTCGGACGTGGTTAAGAACCAACTGGTTGAGGTTCAATGCAGACAAGACGGATGTGATGCTGGTAGGCAGGGGCACACTTGGAGATTGAGGGAGGGAAAATCCAAACTCCCTCAAGTAATATAAATACTACGTTACTCCTTCTGTATATTCCAGTGTTTGAGAACTGGTGATGGGCCAATAATGTCCAGAGTTTGGGTGAGATGAAAAATAACATGTCAACAATATTAGGACTATAAAAGTAACAGTTTGTTATAATCTGATAAAATGAGGCCATTCGATAAAACTCTATGTAAAAATTATGAAAAAAATTAAACTGTTTTTTTGAAGTATCAAAAGGTTATGTAAATGTTTGGGGGTGGCATTAATAATAAAAACCAAACTAACAAAAAGATGATGCTGATTCTTGCATAGGTGTGGGGCTTCCGAATGTAATGCATAACTGCTTTGTAACCTGCATTCTGCTTACTAAAGTAAAGGTAAACTCTCAATTTATCAGAAACGTCCTTTTTAGGTATTTTGATATTTAGTATTCTCAACCAAATTAGTAGATATTCATCAGTTTTTACCTGAAGATCATGTGTAGGTTGACACTTTAAAATAAAAATTTTAGTAAATAGTTTACCAAATAATCTCAAAAGGGACTCATGGACTCTGAAAACGGTTAGGTAGAGAATTTGTTTTTAGGGTTTTGAATGTGCTGCATTAATCTGTTTCATTCAAACAGCCCTGTAGTCTAAATTGTTACAAATATTTTCTTGGAGCATTTTGAGAGGTTTCTGAGTTGCATAACATTATGTAGTATAGGTACTACAGTTTATGTTAAAGTTACATACAGTTATGTTAAGTATAGGTTTATGTAGTATAGTACTTATATTTGAGTCAGGTATTTGTACTGAATAAAAGGTTATATTTCTTAGGTATATGTAAATTACCAAAGACTTTTATTTATTGGTTAATTTAAGTACTGGTTGAAGTAAAATTGTGACCTTAAAATGCTTTTGTTAAAAGCAAAATAATAATTGAAGGGTGTGTGTGTGTGTGTGTGTGTGTGTGTGTGTGTGTGTGTGTGTGTGTGTGTGTATTATAGCCTCTATAAAAATGTTTAATAACTTTAGTGGAGTATTTAGTAAATTGCTTAAAAATAATTTCCCAATATAATAGCAGTTTTGAGAAGCTTAAATGTGGTGAAAGTTAATGTTAGTTTGCCTGAAAATAAGGAAGTATTTAGGTGGGGAATGGGAGCTCAAGAGGCATTTATTCAGGCTTTGTATAGTGATTTTTTTTGTTTTGAGACATTAGCCACAAACCTCACATAAAATTGCAATTAACCACACTTTTTAGTTTAAATATTTTACTATACAGTTCAAACAATACCATTTTGGAGATCACATTAATACTATAAACTGTAATGATTTTAAACAGCTTATAGGTATTGGTGAATTTTCTCATATCTTTAACTCTGTCATGTCTTGTTTTTAGGTTTTCTAGTATCAGTAGGCATTAAAGATTTATATTTTGTTAACCCACGTATAAATATTGATTGTTTGCACTTAAATACAAAGAAGACATCTGTTGAATTAATCCAAAGTGCTGAAAAACTCAGGGAAAAGGATGGAAGTAACAAGGAGGTAGATTCTGGTTTAATAAAAAGGAGAATGTTCCCAACAGACAGCTTTTTTTCTGAAAAGAACAACCTCTTCATCATAAGTCATTGGAGTATTTTAGCATAGGCAGAAAAGCCTGGTAGTGGGGACACATAATGAGGGATTCCTACCTAGACAGGGTAGAAATTGACTAAAAGTCCTCTAAGGTCCCATCTAACACTAACATTCTGTGGCTAATGAATAGTTAATTTTTACATATTTGATACTGAGGAGGTAAGCAAGAGTTTTTGAGAAAGACGGCTTTCCTTAAGGTGGCTTCTAAAATTTTGAAAGACAAGTATATCATGAGAATAAAATGGGAATAAAACCATACTGAATTCATTAGTAATGTGTTGCTAATGCTTTACAATATTGGAGATATTTCTCTTTATTTTCAGAATATCTGAACCTAAAAAAAAAAAAAAAACACCGAGCCCACATTTATTAACAAAGGGAGGAAAAAAATGTAGAGGGAATATTTCCCACAAGTGATAATGCCACTTAAAATTTGTAAAAATGATACATAATATTAAAAACTTAAAAGTAATTTATCAATAAGAGGGATACACATTCAGATAGTCCCAGATTTGATTTTCCTGACAATTTCAGAATTCATTCAGTAGCCTTAGGGACCACAGTCCCCAGCTTTTTAATTACAGTTAGGAATTTTTGTTGAGGTTTAACTGAAGAATCAAAGAGTAAATGGGTTTAAACAAGCAAGTTAGTCCTGTACCTTGCATTTTGGCAACACTTTTTAATTTTCTTTTTGTGAACTAGCTAAATTTCATATATTAGCTTTGGTAGTTAAATGGAAAATCCTTTATCCCCTTTACGGTATCATAAAGCCTGAGTTTCTACCTCTAGGCCGCTTATTCTGTCTTTACCCCAGGTCTATGCACATCAATTGTTCTTTGGCTTCAGCTGTTTTCCATCAAGCACCTCAAAGTCAAAACTATACAAACACAAACTGACTTCAGAAAATGATTTTTATTTTGAGTCCAAAGGAGTAAGGTAATTCAGTAGGTAACTCTGTGTCCCTATGCTAAAATATTCATTCCCCCAAGGAATCCTGACAAAGACTTTTATAGTATAAGTATTCTAAAAAAATAAAATGAAAATACTGAACAGTACAGTTAATGGTAAAAATTGTTTGTAGATTTGGGAACCTTAAAGTTTTCCTTTCTCTTCTTTCCCTTGCTTTTCTTTCAGTAGAAAATGTGCATCAGATGTTTATGTTTAATTGGTTTACAGACTGTCTGTGGACTCTTTTCCTGTCAAATTACCAGGTAATGTCCTTTCACTTAGCAGCTACTTCATATGCCTGTAAATGCACAAATTATTCATGCACAAGTTATTATTGGATATAAGAATTTCAAGTTAATGTTGAATCTTTGGAAAAAGAAACTGCTTCATAGAGTCTAGAATTTTAAGGGAATACAAATAATTTAAGAAAACAGTGCATATTGCATTGTAAGTTAAGTATTAAAGAAAAATTGTATATGTTCACATTTATGCAGTATATTGTAGTGCCGGCATCACATTATTTGGAAGGAATGACTTTTTATATTTGGTTGATTTGGGTAATCATTTTTGAAATTGCATTAAGAACCCTTAACATTTGGGGGAAAATGGTCTTTTGAAATTAAGATTTTTAAACAACTGGTTTAGTAAAATATGTTAGTGCATGTTTTAATGTCGCCTTTGGTTTGGATTAGGCAGTATCTGCCTTAGTAATGGAAGGGAAACATGTTTGTTTGCAGTCATTGGCCGTGCAATCATTAGAATTGGCATCAAGGCCAATTGGCAGTTCTAGGCCAATATTTTAAAATAAACTTTCAAATTGCTGGCATTTCAGGCCGTGCACATAAGCAGGTTTTCCCTCTATGTAGTCAGTTCAGAGATCCATCAAAGAGCAGCTTTTTAGTATTTCGCATTTTGAAATTTTCTCTAGTTGTGCAAAATTCAGACGTTGCACAATTACGTTGCTCCTGGCATCTCAGGAAGTGTGTGTGGGGAAAAGCAAATGAGATTTGAGGATGGCAGACTACCTATCCACAGTCCCTTTTCTTAATCTCTGCTCTGACCGCTAAGATTTGGGGATGTGGGATTTTACATTTCCTGTCAGGAATCAACCAAGAGATACTTTCAAGAGACAGCTCCTTTGAAAGCGCGCTACTTTGCGCTGTTGCCGTTGTTGCATCACAGCAACATCCGTTTTCCAGCAAATGCACTTCAAAAGGCCTACATGTAAAATATAACGTATCTTTTCTCCTGCGATGTGAATGCTGGATGCAGCTTTTTTGGCACTTTTTCTTGACCTCTCTGGTCCCCTCAGGGCCCTCTCCAGCTGGAGTCGCGGATCCGCTATTGCAGGGGAGGCGCCCCGCACTGAGATGCCCACCTCCCCCCCCACACCCACCTTGACTCCGCCCCCTCCGCGCTCCTCCCAGGGAAGGCTGCCGCGGGGTCGCGCGCGCGCGTGCGCGCGCGCCGGCCTTTTCCCTCCAGTCCAGCTCAGCCGGGGCGCCGCGAGGGGGCGGAGTGGGGTGTGGTGGGCGCGCTCGGGCGGCTCCTGCGCGTTCCCGCCGAGGCAGCGGCGGCGGGAGCAGCAGAGACGGCGGTGGAGGCTGGAGTCCCGTTGCCGAGTCTCACATCCGGGTTCTGGCCGTGACCCAGCTGCCGCCGCCGCGGAGATGTGACCCGTCAGTACGGCAAATATGGCGGAGGTAAGGGAGCGAGCTCCCCCTCCCCGTCCCGGAGCCGGGCGCCCCCGGGCCCTGGCCGGGGAGGAGTGGAGTGGGCCTGGCTAGGAGAGGCCCAGCCCTGCTGGCGCCACTGCCCACCTGTTGTCCGGAACAGGCCGCGCTCTGGGCGGGAGCTTTCCCTGGAACTTAGTTGGGATGGGTCCGGGGGTAGGAGGAAGCGGAGGCGTAGTTGGACTTCGGGGGCAGTTTGAAGGGTCGAGTGCTGCGTGGTAGTGCGTGCGGAGAAGGGTGAGGGGGAATGGGAGTCCGCGGGGCAGGGGTGTCGGTGGCGCAACTTCGCCGGCCGGTGCTAGGGGCCAAGAGAGGAGCTGCTGCTTCCTCTTCTTGCGAAGTTTCTTCCCTCCCTCGTCGAGATGCTGTTGCGCCCTTCCGCGTCACCCCTACCCGTTTGCTCCTGACATCCAGTCTGTGTAAGTGGGGAAAACGTAAGGCAGAAGGGCCTTTAACTCTCGTTTTCCTGATGGTGCTAATATGAGCGTGGAGAAATAAACCTGGCCTTTCGCAGGCCGGCCGTTTAGGTTGGGGGAGTCTCCCTGTATCTCCCGCACAGTTCATTCCTCCTGTTGGTAGAACCTCTTCCTCTCTTCACATATCGGAGTTACTTTGTACCTTTCTCTCTCTCCACTTTCCAGGCATCCCTCACCCCCTTCATATTAAGACTATCTGTTGTTATTTTTCTCTTCTCTCTTTTTTTCCCCTCTTATGGAAGATTTCTTTTTCTCTTTTTCCTGTAAACGAGTCACCAAAGCCCCCTTTTCTCGATGATAATTGTTTTGCATCTTTGGGCTTCAGATCGTGGCGAACAGCCACTCTTAATGATGTTGCGAACTTAGTGTTGTGCCACTGGAGATTTAAATTTTTCTTTCTGATTTAAACCTTTACACATTTGATTTTTTCTAATACACCCCCCCCATACCCTCGGAAGAATTCCGTTATTCTTTATCCCCTGGAGTTCAAGAAGTGATAATATTTGGGATTTTAAGTCTACTTTGAGTCAGTCAGAGCCTCACTAAATGATTGTTAAGGCATTTCTTTGTATGAATTACCATTTTCATGGTGTCGGAGACACCCCCAAACAGATTCAGGAATAGGTTTTGTTTTTTGTTTTTTAACCATCCAGCCCTCAATTTCTATGTTCCTTATTTGCTAAATGAAGTCAGTGGTGAGTTATTTGGTAATACCATATTATCTCCTTTTTAAACCTTGTGATATAGAAACGTGTAGATTATGGAAAAATATTAATTTCGATGCTTCTTATGTACCTGTTGAGTGGAGGGACCTAAAAGTTAGCTGTTCTGTGCAGTTGCTTTTAGGGTGCTCCTTCTGCTTTCCCTATGGAAACTGACTTTATATTAATGTAGTGGAGTATTTGCTATTAAAGGAGCAAATTTCACCATAGCAAGACTCTTCGCTGCCAGTAATCTTTTTAAAACATTTAATACTTTTGACTTAAAACTAAATTTAGATTTTAGGTTTATTTCCATTTCTTCTGTTCTTTGTGGTTAAAGAATTGTATTTCGAGGCACATGCATTGGAGAAAACATAGTACTTTGTATTTCACTTAAATGTGAATGGATTCATTCCACTGGGTTGAAACAGTTTTAATCCCGGTAAGATTTTAAGTGTTTCTTTTTTCACATATAAGAGGGGCAAGGGGGTCATATGTGGCTGATATTTTGTCAAATAGTTTTCAGTGGATTTCCTTTTCAGTGAATGTCTATTAAATAAGCAACAGTGTAATCGGTGATAAGGTTTCTTCCCTAGTGGTGCTGCTCACAATGGTTCGAGCTTTAAATTCTGTAGTCATATTTTAAGGCAAGCTATTATAGAAGGAAAATAACTCAGAGTTTGCAAATACAGTAAAATTTAAGTTTAAGAAACTTCACCCATAAATTTTAATTGCTGGCAGACTGAATACTTAATATGTAAGTAGAAGTATATTAATATTTTTTCTTGTTTTAGAAGTTAAAGATGATTGCTTTAATATGAGAAGAAAAGCAATATTTTGAGTCAGTAATTTACTAATATTTTCAAGAGTATGTTTTAGTTTTCTAAAAAATTGTATCTCTTGGAGAATGGAACACTCATGTTCAGTAGGAACACAGGGACAGTTCAATTTCAAGAAGAGAAAACCTGAACTTTGTTTTTAGTGCATTTATTTAGTAACCTAAAATCTTTTTTTTTTAATTGTCGTTTATAACTTCAGTGGCTTGTAGATGGTTTTATTTTTAGTGAATTTGGAGGAAGAATGGGGGATCTTTCTTCATTCACCTATGTCCTGCTAAAAAATCTAAAGCAAGTGAAAAAGTGAAAAATAAAATTAATTTGTATTTTTCTGATCTCAATATTTTAGTAATTAGGATGATTTTAGAGACTAGTCATTTTAAAAAATTAGGTGGAGAATTGCTTGGTGTATAGAGTGCTATTGTGTGAGCTCTCAGGAGATTTGTTCTTTATGATGCCAGTATAAAGTATGTGGTAAAATAAGTCAAATGTGCTTTTGTACTTTTAGTTAAGTAGACTTGAGTATTGAAGCTAACTGGTGAAATAACAGAAAATGCAAAGCAACAATATACATTTATTTGATAAATCTGAGGGGGAAACAGGTTATTGAGGAAATATGTCTCTGGAGAAAAATGTAGATTTATGTTTCTGGGGTTTTTTATTGTTATTTTTTACATAGGAGAATGACCCTGACCCTGTTTTTCCAGAGAAATGTTTAATTCCTGAATACAGATTGATTTAGATGTAAATAGAATATACTGCTTTTTCATACTTGATCTGATCGTCTTAGGCAGTAGGGAAGTATGTATTTAATGGTCCCTCAAATTGTGGTAACATTAAAAACATATATAATGTTCTTAAAAGAAATGGTACATACTCCCTTTCTTAATAGTTTTTGGTAATATTTCGCATTACTTATTATCTTTTAGAATTATTTATCAACCTTCTAAAAGGAGGTTCTCCTATTCACACTTAAAGGAAGGAAATTACAGGGTAGTTGCGGTTTTACAACGGCAATAAGAAAGAAAGCATAAGAGGAAGAAATCATTGATCCTTTGGGTTTTGTAAGGAATGTTGTGTAGGGACCTTTGGGAATGAACAATTTGTCTGTTATTTCAGAGTTTGTAAACACAGAAGGGACTTTTCTTCTCCAGGAAAGAAAGAAAGGAAAAAAAGCCACAACATAGTGCAAGACCTATCTTTTCACCTAGGCTGTATTGCTGTTACATAAAAAAAAAGAAAGTTTAATGAACTTGCTTTTCTGTATTTCAGGTATTTAAAATTTTTCAGAAATGATGTACATAATCTGTTTATTCACTATCACATCTATTCGTTTATTTCTCTTGAAAACAGACTGCTTCCTTAGTGGATTTTTAGTGTATTTGAATTTCATTTTTTAAGGAAATAGGATCATCTTGACTGCTATTCTTGATTGTGTTAATTTCAGTTGTAAGCAAAACTTGTTTCACTGCGGTGAATTTAGGCCTTAAATAATTCTCTAGTGGTAATGAATTTTTTAAAAATATTTATACTTCAGAGTATTTAGAATTTATCCAGAGTAATCAATAACACCAATGTGTGAGAGTCTAATAAAGTTTAATTCAGAAGGAGTGATAAAGTGCTTGGTAAGGTAGGAAAGGTTAGCTGGAGGAAATATAGAAGTGGATTACTTTTAGAGAATTTTTGTACAGAAGACTAATAAGTTTCTCCTATCTATCTATCTATCTATCTATCTATCTATCTATCTATCAAACCTATATAGAAATTTCTTGCTTGAGTGTTAGCTTGAGTCCCTGTATATTTTAGAAGATTTGCAAATGTTTTCAAAATTCATTGCAGTAATTAAACTATTAAAGTACCAGTCATCACTGGGGACCCATTCTGTTTGATTTATTCTATGGCTTTTAAGAATGACTGTTAAAATTATGTTTGTGTAGATAGAAAATTCATAAAGTAGCACCCCCCAGAAAGCTTTTTACAAAGAGAAATCATTTCTTTCCAAAAGTCCTAGATTAAAAAAAAAATTTAGAAGAGGCTGTTAAACATATCGTATTCCTTAGTAGTAGTATGTCTTTTGAGCAAATCATAATAAAAGTACTTAGATCTCAAAGGAAATTGAACTAGAAAAAGTCTAATTCTTTCTATCTTAGGGAAAATGAAACTGAGCAGAGTTAATGCATTTTGTCCTAGGTTGTGCAGTTAGGCTGTGGCACAATTAAGAGTTGGACCTAGGCTTCTGAATTCCTAGTGCTTAATAATAGCAATTCATCCTCTGAAATATTATTACTGTAGTCATTTTGCTAGTTTTACCACCAAGATTTCCTTAATCTTTTTTTATGGCCCAGAATTCCTCAGGGGAAGGAAGTGACTTAGTTTTGTATGGGGGAAGAGAAATGGTGAGCACAGTTTCCCTGTCTTCTCCACCTGGAGAAGGGCCTCTTAACTCCTTCCTGGTTTCCGTGCCCATAACTGTAACCATCTCTGATTTAAGGTCTAAATTACTAAGTAAGTGGTGATAACAAAGAAATGGTGATGGAATTGGTTTGAGGGAAGAAATTAGTTTGGACAGTTATGTTGATTGAAAATACGCTTTTGATTGCCTGGATTATAGGAGTCTAATGATTACTTCATGCTTTTACTACCTTTTTTTTTTTAATAGTAATATTCTAGATTACAGTCTAATAGAGAAATACAAAAGTGAAACATTTGAACAAATCTGAAGTATTGAATTTGTTACAACTATTAGCAGCTTGAACAGCTAAATTATATATGGGTGAAAGTATAAAAGTTAACCATTTCATTTTTTAATTTGATTTAGCCCACTCATACTCTGTGTTACTGTCTAGTGTTATGTTTTCCACCTCAGATAATTATGTATGCACCTAAAAGAAAACTAGGTTATTTTTCTAAATTACATACTTGTTAAAAAAAAAAAAAGTGGCAAGTACTAAGTTCTTTTAAAAATCTAGAAGTAGAGGAAGAAAATGAAAATAGCTAATAGCTAATAATTCCACAGAATAATCTCCAGTGACTTTCTTTAAAAAACAAAACAGTAATGCTGACAAGTGGTTAGAAAATTCCAACAGTGTAGAAAGGTATAAAATGAAAAAAATTGTCTCTCCCCTGCCTGTTTCCTAGAGGTAATTACTATTAACAGATTCTTGTATATACTTTGGGAGAAAAAAATTTTCATGTGTATCCAGTCCAGTTTACCCTCTCCTCTACACTTTTTTTTCATTTCTAATATATGCATAAATAAATGTGTATTTTTTTTACGTTTTTTTTTCTCATTCACCACAAACAGATATTTGTCTCATTCTTTTTAATGGATTAATAGTGTTTAAATATTTGGAAGCCTTGTATTTCATTTCTAACTAGTTAAATGATAAACATTAAAATTTTTTCCCAACTTTTTTCTATGAACCACTTTATGGTGATGACTTATAGATATATCTTGGTATGTTTTTTTAGGCATATCGGTAGGGTAATTTCATATTACCAAAATGATCACTAGAATGGTTAAACCAACTCGTTTTTCTACCAATAACGTGTGAGTGCATTTTATTTTCATTTTTACTTTTTTTAAAAGATTTTATTTATTTGATAGAGAGTGAGAACATGAGAGGGGAGAGGGTCAGAGGGAGAAGCAGACTTCCGCCTGAGCTGGGAGCCCGATGTGGGACTCAGTCCTGGGACTCCAGGATCATGACCTGAGCCAAAGGCAGTTGCTTAAGCAACTGAGCCACCTAGGCACCGAGTATGAGTGCATTTTAAATACATTTTAATCTCCAATGAAAAATCTTTACTACTTGCATTGTATAGTTTGTGCTTTTTCTAAAATGGATACTGTTACAAATGAGTAACAGCTTTAGTTTTATTTTTTCCCTCCTTCCCCCTTTCCAGTTTACTGTGTCATTAATGGTAGTTGTTTCAGGTTTTCCTGGAGAGTATTGTTAGAGATACCAGTTTCTTTCAAGACATAAATAATAGTCTGACATGACAGATGACAACTTGCAGTCACATTTTAAACATGCTTTGAACAGATGAAAACCATTTTAAAAAGAAAGAGGGGCGCCTGGGTGGCTCAGTGGGTTAAAGCCTCTGCCTTCGGCTCAGGTCATGATCTCAGGGTCCTGGGATCGAGGCCCGCATCGGGCTCTCTGCTCAGCGGGGAGCCTGCTTCCTCCTCTCTCTCTCTCTCTCTCTGCCTGCCTCTCAGCCTACTTGTGATCTGATCTCTCTGTGTCAAAAAAAAAAAAAAAAACCTTTTAAAAAAATTAAATTAAATTAAAAAAAAGAAAGAAATTAAGGGGGAGGCAGGAGAGAGGTAAAGAGAAAACATTTTTAATATAGTTGTTTCCTTGAAAGATATGGAAGCATTCAGGTCCTAGACTTCAGTTCCACCTGATTCACCACCTACCATGGAAGCTTGATCAAGTCACTTTCTCTCCTTGGGTTTGCTAATCTATAAAATAGGCAGAGCAAATGTTATTGCCAGGTATATAGTTATGATCAAGTAATTTATTCATTTGAAAAAATGTAGTACTATATAAATGTAAGCTGGTTCTGCTATTCTCTTAAATACCTAAATAAAGTGTTCTCATTTCATACTGAAATTTCCTGTATTATAATACTAAACTCTTATTTTGAAAAATAATTGTTTTGTGTGGTGGCTGGGCAAAGGTAATGTTTATAGTATAAACTGTTTCAAATGCAGGATTTCTAGAAGCTCAATTTTTAATTTAACTGAATAGAATTAACTTTTAAGAAACTGATCTCACTCTCACCCTCCCCAAACTGGAATAATGGAATTTTATTTTGAACATAGAATACTAAAATGTATGGCTAGAGGCAAACCATCCCTACTTCCCCTCCCCCATCCTAATCTAGGCATACATCAGTCAAACACAGTTCTTGAAACATTCTGTACGTCAGTATTTCTGACGTAAAATGATTAATGCTATCTTTGAATAATGGGTGTTCTACTTTATGCCAGCTAAGCTTACAAATGCTACCAGTCCTCTAAACATTTGGTATCTCAATTACTGGAAAATATTTGGGGCCTTTTTCAGAACTTTAAAGTGATCGATAACTTTACCCGTAAAACAACAATCTAGTGCTGTTTGAGGCTTTTTACAAACTATAGACACCATTCACAATCCAGTATCTTCATTATTGCCGATATCTAACATCAGTGAAAATGTAGCTTTTATTCTTCTGTAGGATAATATTTTTAATCAGAAACTCCTTTTTTATGAGAAGACTGTTAAATGGAATAATTATTGGAGTGCTTAAAAAAAACCTAAATGTTCAAAGAGCCATTTCTTTTAAGCTCCTAATTTGAAAGAAGTGCTGGTTTTTCTTGTTTCTGTCCTGCAAATCATTTTGAAAGTTTACTAAAAAGGAAAAACAGCACTCTGAGGCTACTTGTGGATGGCGAACCTGGAACCAGGTGAAGATAGTCATCATTGTTGTAGCCTTGGACAGAGATTGTGCTTAAAGTTGAGAAATAAAGCATAATTGGATGACATGAAAGTGGATTAATACTTCAGAATATTGATTTGGTCTGTAATAGTTTGTGTGGTGGTTAAATCCATTTTGAGCTGGAAATGTGTAGCTCTGCCCAAAAGATGTTAAGCAACGTAGAAACCCTTTTTATAGTTACATTACTCTATCACCCTGCTTTCCATCTTCCTATTAGAGGAATAGAATTAAAAAGTAGCACCGTTTCGACTCTATTGTGGCAAAGTAACTTTTAAGTAAAGATAGTGGTATGACACTTGAAAATATATAATACTGAATACTGTTAGTCTTTTACTAAAATTTGTTGATGTTATACTCAAGAACCATTCTAACCATTAGAAGGGGAAAAAAAAGAAATAGGTCCCCTGGAAAAGTGTGCTTCAAAAGAATGTAAGTTATCATGTACAATCTAGAATGTCATACTTAGTATAATAGCATAATGTGGACAGTTTTCAAAATGGAGTTTTAATACTTTATAAGAAATTTGTCTTTGAAAAAATTTGTCTTAGATGCCTATCTTTTGAAAAATTAGGAACTTTCTTCATTTTATTTTGTTTTTCTTGGCTCTCTGCCCCGTTACTTAGCAGAAAGAGGGAAAATACAGATCTTCCTTGACTTGCGATGGGGTTATGTCCTGAGAAGCCTGTCATAAGTTGAAAGTATCATTAAGTCAAAAATGCATTTAATGTACCTAACCTACTGAATGAACGTCTTAGCTTAGGCTAGCTTATCTCAGACATGCTCAGAATGCTTACATTAGCCTACAGTTGGGTAGAATCCTCTAACACAAAGCCTATTTTATAATAAAATGTTGAATATCTCATGTAATTTATTGAATACTAGACTCAAAGCGAACAACAGAAAGGTTGTATGGGTACACAATGGTTATAAGTGTATTGGTTGTTGTTTACCCTCGTGATCGCATGCCTGACTGGGAGCTGCAGCTTGCTGCCACTGCCCAGCATCACAAGTTAGTATCATACCACATATTGCTAGCCCAGGAAAAGATCAAAATTTCATCGGTTTCTACTGAACGTGTATTGCTTTTACACTATGGTAAAGTTGAAAAATCATTAAGTTGAGCCATCATCGTTGGGGGCTATGTACTAGAGTAACCCTATTTCTTTGCTAATGCTTTTGGCCTTCGAGCATCTCTGACTTGTAATGGGCATGAAATAGCTCTGAATAAGTAGGAAAGGTTTTAATTATGAAGTGTATGTCATTTGAAGCATATTTAGTTTTTGTTATTTATAGAAGTTTATGCTTTTTAGATGACTTGTTTATAGTTGTGAATTAACTGAATTTAAATAAAATATAGCCACAAATTGTCAAGTGGTGATATTACTGAAATAAGTTGCTAGCTAGCAATTTTATCTTTAAATTTTCTAAATGCTTATAGTTAAATATATGAGGAGTGGAATGCTACAGTAGAAGCAGCATTGTAATTGGGAATGTTTGTAATTTTTCCATCTGATAACCTCTCTAGACTTTAGCTTGAAGCTTACTAATTCTGTAATAACTTAGAAATACATTGTTTGCAAGTGAAGTTAACCTAATGTACTGTTCGGTGCTTAATAACATTTTACTCTTTCCTTTTGCTTTTTTAAAATATAACTTTTACTTAAAGTAATGTCTTAAAAGTGTATTGGCCTTCATTTTCCCACACATTTTAAGCCAGAAACCAGCTTGATAGCAAAGCTTGTGTGTAATTTCCTCTGTCTTCATTGGAGAAAATATTTTAGAAAGTTCCAAGATCTAAAATCAGATCTCTTAAACTACAAATGTTATGAGACCCATATTTGCTTTTAAAATCTGAATCAATTCCTTATCGTCTTTGTTTCTGGATTAAGGAGTGTTTAAAATACTTCTCTATGTTTAAATAAACATAATGTCAGAAAAAGGATTATATGGAAGGTTTTAGTTTGTTTTAGACATTAGAACTTACTGTGGTTTTTGGTGTCATGCTTGTCATTGAATAATTCCTGTAAATTTTGTAAAGATTTACTACACAAAGAGGATAATTTTTCTTCTTTTCTCCCCCTCCCCTAGCCATCTGTTGAGTCTTCAAGTCCAGGTAAGTATTTTCTGTGTTTTCTATAATCTCTATTTGACTAACATTTGTCCTATGAGTTATAAAAAGGCTTAGAGGAGTTAGACTATCATCTGACTTGCTTTTCTTCTGAATGCTTCTTTTCTCTGGGGAAAAAGAAATGGATGAAATATTTGACTGCCCATGAAAGTACAGGTGAGGCTGCTGTGAGTTCAACCTCATGACTATTTGTGGGTTCACTTTTTTTATGAATTACTATGTGTCTTTCTTATGGGTTTTAATTGCTGTTTGATTTCAAGTATATATGAAGTATATTTTTTCAAAGGGAGTCACTACTTAGAAATATTTACTTGTATAGGAAACTCAAAGTGTTTGTGAAAAAAATTAATGCATTTAATGAGGGAGAAAAAATAATATAACAAGAACATTCAAAAATGAATATTTGAAGTTGTAAATTAAGGTTATGTTTAGATTCACACTGTATAGCTTTGGAGTTTCATATTCTCTTACAAATACAGTACAGATTCATTTTTTCTTAACTTAGAGGTTGCTAACATGTGATACTTGAACCGTATCTAGGCCACAAATGTTTTTTGTTTGGCCAGTGTAGTGATCTTAAAAATTAGAATGTTTTATATAAAATCAGTTTTTAGGCTTCTCATGATTAGTCAGAGGTTCTGGCACTACTGAGTATAACATTCCTGTATGGCAACAATTGGTTGGAGCTAAAGAGCAGTCAGGAAAGAGTCCAGTCTTTGCCTCAGTGTTCAGGGACTTCAAGAGAGAGAACTTCCTTCTGTAATGGAGTACGTGAATTAAGGAACAGTTCAGAATAGGATAAGAGTCAGGAAGGGAGTTCTCTGAGACATGGTAATGTTTTATTTGAAAACATCTTAAATATATTAAATATTTAGGTATGGTGTATTACTGAATTTTCCAGATTTTGAAGCAGTCTTTCTATGTTGTAAGTTTTAGAAAGAATGTTTGTAAAAATGGTTAATATATGCCTTTTTTTAAATGGTTTTGGGGTCCTTGTCATGAACACGAATCACTGTATTCTGTGTAGTACAATGAATCCAGTACGAGCTAGACTAGAATACCTTCAGATCCCTTCTAAATGACTAGTGTGCTCAATTGACTGTGAATTTTGTCATATTTATTTCAACTGCAGATGTCTTACTCTTTCTAGTGTGCTTGGAAATAAAGTATATTAGGCTTTGTGACATTTCTGAAACTCAAGGATTTTTTTAACTTCCTAGTTTATAAATATGTTCTGGATGGTTGAGGTTGGAAGTAATCTGACCTCAGATTAATAGTAGATTATTGTATCCTTTTTAGAACATGGAATTTTTCCCAATATTTTTTTTTTCTTTCAAACACAGACATCTTTTCATTGAAAAAATAGGTTCTGGTTGTTTTTGTTAATGTTGTCATACTGCCAATAGACTGAGTTTTAGATATGTATTTTTTAAAAATTTTATTTATTTGACAAGAGAAAGAAAGAGGAATCACAGCTAGGCAGAGTGGCGGGGTGGGGCGGGGAGGGAAGCAGGCCCCTTGCTGAGCAGAGTGCAATACCGGGGCTCAGTCCCAGGGCCCTGGGATCGTGACCTGAGCTGAAGGCAGCTGCTTAACTGACCGAGCCACCCAGGCATTCCTAGATATTTTCCTATGAATTTTTGAGACATTCATAAGGTAATATATAGGCACAAAAAAAGTAATTACTTCAAAAGTGATAATAAATAGCTTTCTCATTTTCCATTGCATTTGAATTGGCTTAGGCTGAACTGGAATAGTGGAGCTTGAAGAATACAAGTATCTTTGATGGCCTTTACTACTTGCTGAATGCTTATACAAATGGATTGATTTTTGTTTTGTTTTGTTTTTGTTTTCAGACTAAGGAAGATCTTTTGAAGTAGTGTTTGTAATATCAGGCTTCTGCCCAAAGGGAATATATATTGTTCTTATAAGTAACACTGATTGTAGGCAATTAACAAAAGTTGGTGGCAATAGAGTAGGAATAGAGGCTTCTGTGTAAAAAAATTTTTTGGTCCACTGCTAAAAGGCTGTGTGGCCTTTGTAACATCTGTACTTTGGAATTGATGTTACTAATAGTCATATGACCCAGGCTCAGTGGTTTGTCTATAGACTTTATCAGTGTAAACCTGTGGAGGCACCATACAGGGTTTTGCCTGTAAGACTAGTAGCCATTAAAAAAAAAAAAAAAAAGACTAGTAGCCATTAGAGGGGGAGATTCAGGGAAGGAAAGAAAATAAAATGATTAAATAAGTGCACACAATATGTTATAAGCAGTTTATCTTTTGAATCTTTGAAAAGATGTACCTTTTAGTAATTTCATAATAACATATAATTTTATGACCAAACTGATCTTTGCCTTAACTCTGAAGCAAAATATTTATTTACACAAAGCACCAGGTTCCCTACCTCTAATAATTTATTTTAGGGATTTTTTTTACCTCTAGGAGACAGCCTAACAATGGGCCTAATAATTAACAGATAGGAATACAATGGTTAATTGGTTTCAACAAGGTAAAGAAGTCAGATAAAACCAAGAAGTCAGATTAAGGCAAGAAAAGATGTGGAATTGCAGGTTAGTTGCAAACAGTGCAGTGTATATGTGGAGAAAGAATTGGGAGTGAGAAGGGGAGAAGGTTTACCTACCCTTTGGTATTTCATGCAGTGAGAGGGTGAGGTGGCAAAGCTTTAAATATAATTGGCTTTGCAAATGACAACAAAAAATGGGAGACTTTAGGTAAGTAATAGAATATCATAACTTGATGCTATGTATTCATGTGAGTTTTGTTTTTTAGTTAGTGAAAGTGCATAAGTAGTTAGGAATTAAGCATAATTAGATTTTTACAATATTTGCGTTCAATAGGAATTGTATTATGATTAGGATAATAGTATATTCAGGGTGATGGTGTGAGGTGGTTTTAGGTTCTTCCTCCCTATAAAGGAGAAGGAAAATACAGCATCATTTGTAGGAATACATGATTATCGACTAAGTGTCCTAGAAGATTGCTGGGTGAACTGAAAAGTTTTTGGAAATATTTTTCATTAAAAATTCAAGAAGGAATAATGATTGGGACAAACCTGCAACTAAATTAGGGGTTCTCAAACTGCTTTCTAATAGAACTCTTGTGTCCAGTCCCTCAACTAGTACTAAGATGCTCTAATAAAATTATACCAGGCTTTTCTTAATCCAAAGAAATTGATAGTATATGTAATATGGAATATATTTTTATTTTTTATAGATTTTATTTATTTATTTGACAGAGAGAGACACAGTGAGAGAGGGAACACAAGCAGGGGGTGTGGGAGAGCGAGAAATAGGCTTCCTGCCGAGCAGGGAGCCTGATGTGGGGCTCGATCCCAGAACCTTGGGATCATGACTGGAGCCAAAGTCAGACGCTTAATAGCTGAGCCACCCAGGTGCCCCTATATTTTTAAGTCATTCTAAAACTTTGATAGTTTTTTAACTCATTTGTGTTACAAGGTAATGCCTGATTTAGAAATTATATATTTAGTTATTTTATATTTAATATCAGTATTGTGTTCTTCAAAGAGCAGAATGACTTCTGAGTGCTTCACCACTTGACCTGGCTTGCATTTCACACATCTTAGTAAAAATAGGTTCTCTTCAGGGCCCCTAGGTGGCTCAGTCAGTTAAGCGTCTAACTCTTGATCTTAGCTCAAGTCTTGATCTCCAGGTTGTGAGTTCAAGCCCCGTGTTGGGCTCCATGCTGGGTGTGGAGCCTACTTAAATTAGGTTGTTTTTTTTTTTCTTTTTAAGAAAAATAGGTTCTCGTCAAGTATTCTTTGAGGCAAAATACCTACTGTCTCTGAGGGTGGGGGTTGTAGGAGGCTTGAAGTACAATAAAAGCGCAGGCATTGGAATTAGCAGACCCAAGATTTAAATTCCATCCTTGCCACCTACTGGCTCTATGGGTTTAAACATGCTGCTTAAACACTCTGAGCTTCGAGGTTTTGTTTTTGTTCATAGGATTGTTTGAAGATTAAATAAGATATAATGTATGTATGTATAATGTATATAATATATGGGGTGAAGATTAAATAAGATACGATGTTTGTGGCATGCTTGAGCCATAGTATTAGGCACATAATAAGCACTCAAAAAATGGTGTTTATACTGAAAATTGAGGGAGATGACAAGAACCCTGAGTCTTGGGCACCCCTTTCCCCCTAATAGTCTGTTTTTCAAAAAAATCAACCTTTGACTCTGTTTTATTTACTGGTTCTCTTACTGGACTGAAGGAAGAGTGTATTGATGTAATATGTTACTAATTAATGATATTAAGCTTTATTAATACAACTTTATTAACAACTTTTAGCAGTTTTAATTGATTTAAAATTTGTTAATTGATTTTTTAAATGTTAAATAACTCATTTATTAGTAAAAAATGCTTTTGCAAACTTAAGTCCAGCTTTGGCAATAGCCAAATGTGGGGATGATTTATAGAATGTATATGCCAAGCACCTGCAATCTAATATTACAGGCTTGACCCTATTGAGTACAGCAGTATTCCCCAGCTACCAAGCTAAAAATAGATTAGCTTACACATCAGTTACCTATTGGAGTATTTTTTAATGACTTTCATAAGAGTTCTGTAATGCAATTTTTAATGGATTTTGCTTATATATTTTATATGAGAATTACTTTAGGCTGAAATCAACTAAGTAAGTTAAAAACAGCTACCTATATGTTAAAATATATTCTCATGGAAGAACTAATAGAATAATATTTGAATGCAGCTGTATTTTCATTGACTATCTAAGACGACTTTGTATTTCTTTTTTTTTTTTTTTTTTTAATTTTTTTTTTTTTTTTATTCATTTGACACAGAGAGAGAGATCACAAGTAGGCAGAGAGGCAGGCAGAGAGAGAGGAGAGAGGAGGAAGCAGGCTCTCTGCCGAGCAGAGAGCCTGATGTGGGCCTCGATCCCAGGACCCTGGGATCATGACCTGAGCCGAAGGCAGCGGCTTTAACCCACTGAGCCACCCAGGCGCCCACGACTTTGTATTTCACATGACTATGTATTCTCATGGGCCATAAGGGTTCATGCTCATTGGGCCTATTAAATATCAAATGATTAAGAATTGTGATTTTTCCCACACAAATGATCATTCTATTTTTGATATGACCCTTTATTCTTTGCAACTGAAATTTCATGTTTAGATGACAGTACTCTTTTTAAAAGCTGTATATACTTTTTAAAGCTATACTCTCCTCCCATTCTTCATACTAGTTGCAGTTTTAACTGTGAACATATAGAGCTGAAACAGGGCAAAAAATAATCCCTTAGAGAAGAGATTTTTTTGGGGGGTTGGTGATGAGTGCAAGGGCAAGAATTTTAGAAAGCAAGAATTTTAGAAAACAAATAATACTTGTTGATGTGCATAGCTTTTCTCTGATACTTTTAGTTGACTTATATCCAGCTTCATATAACATACACATTAAATTAACATTAATAACATTTAATTTGGTTTACCAAACTTTTTAAAATATTCTTTACCAGGAGGTTCGGCAACATCAGATGACCATGAATTTGATCCATCAGCTGACATGCTCGTTCATGATTTTGATGATGAACGAACATTAGAAGAAGAAGAAATGATGGAAGGAGAAACAAACTTCAGTTCTGAAATAGAGGATCTTGCAAGGGTAAATAACACTAAGAGCTAGAGGATGAAGTAGTCATGGCTTTATTTGTGGAGAGAGGAAATACTTGAAATTTTGTTTCTTTACCTTTGTTTTGGGGGGAAAAGTGGTGGTGTACTATAATTGATACTGAAAATTTTTTTGTGGTTGTAGCTGTGATATTTGAAGTTTGAAATGAAAGGCATTTTTTAAAAAAGAAAACTATTTGAAATAGAATTAAAATAGTTACTTTAGTAAAACATCACAGGTATCCAGTCAAAAATGGGGCTATATAAAGGGGGGCTATATAAAGGGGGTGCTTGGGTGACTCAGTTGGTTAAGTGTCCAACTCTGGATTTCATTTCAGGTCATGATCTCTCAGGGTCATGACATGAGATCGAGTCAGGTTGTTGGGCTCTGCACTGAGTGTGGAGCCTGCCTAAGATTCTCTCTCCCTCTGCTCCTCAACCCCTCTCCTGCTCTCTGAAAAAAAAAAAAAAAGTATGCTGAATTTCCTTATGTATACCTCTGTCCTCCCCCACTTGCTAACCTTTTACTTATACCCTTTCAGAGCCAGAATTTTGTAGTAGTTATCATCTTCATTTCCCATTTATTCTATAAAATACTCTAGATAGTGTATCCCTTCCTGTCAAGATGACTGATGATTTTATTGTTCTATCCATCAGTCACTTTTCTCTGTACTTTACTCTTAGCCATATTCAACAGTTACCACTCCCTTCTTTTATTTGAATTCTGGAGTACCGCACTGTCCAGTTTTTCCTATCTGTTTGTTTCTATTCAGTGCCCTTTGTAGACTTCTCTTCCTTCATCCAAGGTTTAAATTTGGAATTCCCCAATTTTCAGTTTTGGACTTTTCTTCTGTCTGTAAATTAGTGCTCCTCAAAAATGTAGTATGAATGTCAGCTGCTTCAGAGTCACTCGTGGACTTAAGAAATGCAGATTCCTATACCTCTCCCCAGGCATTCTGAATTAGAATCTCTGAAATATACACACACCAAATTCAAAAATTACTAAATTAGGTGACCTGATCAAATCTATTCCCTTGGTATCGGTATTCTTCATTTTTTGAGCATTAACATATTCCCTGTCCCCAGTTTTGTTTATCTAACCCCCTGCTTGACATTTCTGCTTGGATATCTCAGTAGACATCTTTAAATTTTAAATGTTCTAGGGGCACCTGGGTGCCTCAGTTGGTTAAGCATCTGACTCGTTTCTGCTCAGGTCATGATCTATAGGTTGTTGGTTGAACCCCACAGTGGACTCTGTGCCCAGTGGGGAGTCTGCTTGGAGATTCTCTCTCTGCCCCACCTCCTGCTTGTGTGCATGTGTATGCACTATTTCTCTCTCTCTCTAACATAAATAAATAAATCTTTAAAAAATTTTTTTGAGGGCACTTGGGTGGCTCAGTGGGTTAAAGCCTCTGCCTTCGGCTAAGGTCATGATCTCAGGGTCCTGGGATTGAGGCCCGCAATGGGCTCCCTGCTCGGCAGGCAGCCTGCTTCCTCCTCTCTCTCTGCCTGCCTCTCAGCCTACTTGATCTCTCTCTCTCTCTCTCTGTCAAATAAATAAATAAAAATCTTTAAAAAAAAAATTCTTGAAAAATAAAGTTTAAATGTCCAAAGCAGAACTGTTAATTGATGTTCTTCATCTGTTCCTTCCCTGTCTTCAGCTTCATGAAAAATGGCACCATATTGAACCTTGTTGCCTAAGTCAGAAATCAGGGCGTCCTCTTCCTTCATACCCAGTACTCAATCCTAAATAAGCTTATCATTTCAACCCTCAGAGATACCTCTTATCTGACTGTTGTTCCATCTCCGCTGCCACTCCCTAGCCCAGGTCACCATCATTTCTAGCCTAGAGTATTATAGTAACTTCCTAACTAGATTCTCCCCATTTCCTCTTTTACCACTCTTCCTCCAGGATATTTCTGTAATGGCCATGATGGTCTTTTCAAAATACAAATCCATATGTGTCAACCTTTTACTTAAAATTTCTTCAATGGCTTCCTGTTACACAAGAAGAAAATCTAGGGCGCCTGGGTGGCTCAGTGGGTTAAAGCCTCTGCTTTCGGCTCAGGTCATGATCTCAGGGTCCTGGGATCGAGGCCCATATTGGGCTCTCTGCTCGGCAGGGAGCCTGCTTCCTCCTCTCTCTCTGCCTACTTGTGATCTCTCTCTCTCTGTGTCAAATAAAGAAATAAAATCTTAAAAAAAAAAAGAAGAAAATCTAGATTCCTTGACTTGGCCAGCAAGGCCACCTGCGTGATATGGTCCTTCATCCATCTATTATAGTGCCCCTGTCATGCTATTAAGTCGCCACACCAGCTGCTTCTGTTCTTAGATATGTTTTTTCTTCCTGCTTCAAAGCTTTTGAGCTCATTCTTTCTCCTTGATATGTGCTGAGATTCACTCCTTATCCTCTTAAGTCTGGGCTTAATGTTGCCTCCTTAGAATGACTTTAACCTGTCTCCTCATTGGCTTTTTTTAACCACTATACCCCATTCAGTCCTTTCTTTTTAAGTAACACAATTTATAATTACATGTTTGTCTAATTTATTATCTGTATCCGCCTCTAGTTCCATGAGAGGAGGGACAGTGTCTGTTATTAACTAGTGTATTTCCTGGTACTTAGCAAGAGTGGTCAAACATTTTGAATGAATGGATAAATCAATCTGGTAAGTTCTGATTTAAAATGTACTACATATATAATCTGTACTCCACGACAAAAAGAACATAAATAAGACATTGTGTCAGTCTTTAAGCATTTGGAGTACATAATGTCGTGGAAAAATGAATTCTTATACTTTCGTAGTAATAAAGACTCAGCTCTGTTTCAGAATTTTAGTTTGGAACTTTTTATTTTTTATTTTTTAAAGATTTTATTTATTTGACAGAGATACAGCAAGAGAGGGAACACAAACAGGGGGAGTGGGAGAGAGAGAAGCAGGCTCCCCACTGAGCAGGGAGCCCGATGTGGGGCTCGATCCCAGGACCCTGAGATCATGACCTGGGCTGAAGGCAGACACTTAACAACTGAGCCACCCAGGCGCCCCAGTTTGGAACTTTTTAAAGTGTGCATTTAAAGAGCTAGAAAAGGAATCCTATTAATATTTAGTCAAATCTTGTCAGATGGTCCCATTGTGGATCGTCTAGTAATTAAATCTGGCTTAATCCACAGTCCCCAAGCAGTTCAATATTTTACTAAGCCAAAAAGCAGAATTAGTTTTAGGGGCAATGATGTATGGTTGTTATACAAGCTTTTCAAGAAAGGATTAAGGACCACATGAAGAGCCTGGAGTCAAAACTATTTAGAAGAGGCTGGAAAGTCATTCAGAAGACTGGTATAATTTGTTTGAATGATTGAGAACCCAGGTGAACGTCAAAGTAAACAATCACAGTCACTTCATATATTCATTAAGTGGAAAGGCAATTATTTGCCTGTGCCTGTATTTCATAGAAACTTCTATTGCTTTAGATATATTTTTGTTTTTGAATAACCTGTCCGTGGGATAACATTTAAAGGAGGAAAGTGTTATATTTTCCATTTTCTTACATTCTGCATTATTCAAATAATTGAGTAAGTAGTTGCTTAAGAGGAGATAATCAGTACAGGTTATGTGGTAGATTGATATTACTGTTTTCATCTGTTTTGGAAAATAGGCTATTACATTTAATTACTACAAAATTGCTAACGGGTTTTGCTACAAGTTTGGGTGTGTATTTTACTATTTCTCCTTTATTCTTTCGCCTCCAAGCTTTTATAGCCTCCTCAAATTTGCTTTCAAATGACCCTTCTTAGGGAAAAAACTTAAATAGAATTATTTGTATAGGATATAGAAAGAAAGAGACAGGGAACCAGTCTTTTATCATTCTCTTCATCCAGACAGTCTTACACCTTCTCAGATGCTTCTAGCTTTTCCCAGAATAATTAAGGCTTAGGTTTAAGTTACACAAAATCACCAATGCTTTCATCTGTAACCTGCAGCTAAGCTAGTTTAGGTCCAGTATAATTATAAACTCTTTAGATGTAAACCAAACCAAACTTTTTTCCTTTAATTTAAAAAATGAGGAAGATTTTCTCATATTGATTACTGATTTTCTTTTATAGAAACGAAACATTACAGCTCTGTCAAGCATTGGTTAGTTGGTTTTTACCTGGCATGTTAGTTATATGAAATGGACTTTTGGTGTAGTTGTGACAGAATTCTGACATTTGATTTGTTCAGGAGTTTATCAATAACTGCATGGCCTGTAGTTTTAAGTTCATTCAGTTTGAAGTCTAAAATTTTAAGTGAAAAGTAGCTTTTCATAGAGGATGCTTTAATGTTTGTTGTTATATTTCAGTACAGTTCAATATGGGTATGAATTTTAACATAAAAGGTAGTTATATAAGTTTACCATTTAAATGTTTTTAGTAGAATTAGATGCACAGGTTAGAATTTATTGTGGTGATCTTAGAAGGAGTGTCAGAATCATTCCTGTAGTAAATAGACTTTTTGCTAGAAATAGCAGTATGTAGACTGGTTTAACTCTTTTTCAGATGTACTCTTAAAATTCAGTCTTTGAATGGCACAATTGTAGTGGTCTGTTTAGGAGAAGAGGGATCAGGATCAGTGATCTCTTTATGTATTTATCTGTATTTTTTAAGATTACATCATAATAATATTACACTTAATATTCACTTTGGAGTGCTAGACACATACCATCTGGTGAATCTCCAGAACTAGAAAATAAAGATTAAAATGTGAGAGATTGAGTATTTTTTTTGAAGTATACACACAAGAATTGTATTGAATAAAAAGAAACCCCATTGTGGGGATTATAAAGAAAAGTTCAGTGCTCCATCCCTTTATAGTTTATCTTACAGTGAAACCCCAACCCCAAGAGGTTGATTACCTCAGGAACTGTCTCTGTGGTCCCCTGGACCGTCCTGGCTGGAAATCAGTCTCTTTCCTTCCTCCCCTCTTCCTTTGTAAGCATTTATTGGTAAATCATTTGTGGAACAGGTAGAAGAAGAGTGCTGTGTCCATCCACCAAATGGGCGTTTTTAGTAGCCAGTATCTGCTGTCACCTCCAGTCGTTTCTAAATGACTATTCTGATACGAGGGAGAAGGACCTACTCCTCTCCCAGCAGCTGGACCCCTCTCCAACCTTAAAATAATACTGAAGTTATTTGGTAACTACCATACTGTTTTGAAGTTCAAGGACAGTTTTAACTTCAGATAAAATGTTTGTCTTTTAAAAAGTCCATTTTTTTCACCCCCAGCTAACCTCCCTTTAGGTTATGCAAACAGGATTGTTCCTGTTTTTGTTACAGTGCTTAGTGAAATTATTTCTTAAAGCATAGTATGCAAGTATAGTCCACATTCCTGTGTTTTTATTCATTTTGTGCTATGTCCATATCTTTCTTTATATTTCTTACAGTCTATCAATGCAGTACATCTTATTTCACATTCCATCAGGTTGAGATACACTTAACCTAGGGTCAGGTTTCAAGGAAGACAGTATACAGCATATATATGTAAAGGTATTATAAAGCATTTAGTCACACTGCCTGGTCAAAACTCAGCTGCCTGTTTGTGACTTTGGACGTTATTTAATGTCTTTAAGCTTCAGTTTTATTATATAAAAATTTAGTACAGTGTCCTACATGATAATCAGTCAGTAAATCCTAGCAGTTATATAATTTATAAAATTCTCAAAGAAATTTATAACTCCCAAACTGTGAAGGTCTGCTCTACTTGACCCATAATTTTCTCTTTCCCTTGGTTTCCCTCATTTCTATACTCTTAACCTTTCTATGAATGGTAATAAGACATTGCTACTTTATTGTGATGTTTCAGTTTAACTTGAGGAAAGCCCCTTACTTAGTACCTTGTAGAACACAGACTTTGACAATATAAGTTAATGAGAGATTATCTGGAAGAGGTGACTGATAGGCCCTAATATAATAATGTATTGTCAGCCATGTTTTATTTAGCTTTTAGTCTTTTTTCAGAGGGAAATGACAAGGAACATCTGTTTTATAGGATATCATTACTCCTTATATCAAAATATTTGGGGACAAATAATAGAAATCCATCTTGAACTAACTTAGGCAAAAGGAGGAATTTAATGCTCATGTAATTTTATTAAGGGCAGGGAGATATCTAGGCCTTAAGGACTCACGTGTCTCAGAAGATATTTTCTGTTTCTGCTGTTCTACATGGTGGCATCCTTTTTCAGACCAAGTATCTTTATATGCTATCAGTTTCCAGGTCTCCCAGGATGTACTGCTTTAGATAGTCTGTGTTTCTTTAGCTGCCATTGGTACAGATTTGGAAACAGACTATGGCCAGGCTTGGGTCATGTGCCCATTCCAAACCTATGGCCAAGGAATGCAGTGATTACAATTGGATCAGATGCTATATAGTCCAGAAGGTGAGCTCTCGGTCAATACATGCTTAGAATGAAGGAAGCATTTCCTGGAAGAAGATGAATATAGAAGTTGAAAGAACAAGGATTGGGGAGTGGGGCAGACAACAATGAATTCCCCTTACAAAATACTTGTTAAATCTTATGTACTTCGTTAGTGCATAGTAGGGACACAATAAATGCTACTTGAATTTGAAACTGAGGATTCCCTGGCAAAATTGAGTTTGGTTTTTACTGTAGTTGTAGCTGTGTTTACTGCAAGATCTTTGCTTTATACTTTAGATCAAGTAAGATACTTTTCATACTAATGTCAAACTCTGTTGTATTCCTCTTGATTGTCTTGATTGTTGCTTACTAACTTGTTACTTTCTTACTTGATATTAGGTGACAGAGGTTAAGTTAAAAGTTAATACCTAAGCAAAAGCATAAAACCACTATAAACTCTTTGTTTTTAAAATTAAGCAAGTATTTTCTTGATGGAATGGGCAAGGAGATTTTTTTTTTTTAAAGATTTTGTTTATTTACTTGACAGAGATCACAAGTAGGCGGAGAGCTAAGCAGAGAGAGAGATGGGGAAACAGGCTCCCGGCTGAGCAGAGTCCGATGTGGGGCTCGATCCCAGGACCCTGAGATCATGACCTGAGCCGAAGGCAGATGCTTAACCATCTGAGCCACCCAGGTGCCCCGAGATTTTGTTTACACATGATAGAACCCTCCTAAAATTAACTTTGAAGTTTACCGGAACTTTATTAGAGCTTTACTGTTTTTAATTTTGGGGTATTTTTTGTTTGTTTTTAATAGAACTTTTGTCTTTTAGAGCTTTTTTTAAAAGTCCTATGAATGTGCATCTATCTGGGCACAAGGAGTGTCTGGAACAGAGATTTGGTGTCACCAGTACCTCTTGATTGGTCTTTATTTATGGTTAAATCCCACTGATTTCTTCAGGGTCTCTTGAGGGTTTTTTTGTCTGTTTGTTTTTTTACCACATCCACTAATTTAGTTTAGGTTCTAATTACACGTGAACGATAGCAGGGGATTCCATCCTACCTCTGTCTCTGGCAAACTAAATCTTTCCCTGCCAGTGTCCATCTTGAACATTTTATAATGTGTGTAATTTTCCCTAAGCCCTTCCAGTGCCAATCACTGCTCAGCAGTTACTCTCAAATGGAGTCAAAAGTAGAATATAACACTTCCTTCTAGAAACTAAGTAAAACTAGAGAAAGTACGTAAAAATACCAGGTCTAACTTTTTTATTTTAGTTTCTACAGATACCTTCTTTATCTGTAACCCGGGTATTCATTTTTGTTTCTATACTTGTGCGGTAGTCATTTGCTCTGACTTAAGTGACTTTTCTTTATCTGCCATTTTTATTACTATTTCTTCACTTTCAGTCAGATCTTCTTTCTCCATATGTACTGTGATCAGCCACTTTGACTCTCCTCTGTTCTCTGCTTAGCCAATATTAGAAGTGTTGTTAAATTTTTCTTTGAGAAATGAATTGTTACAAAGTGAGTAACATTCCTTTTTTTTTTTTTTAAGAGAACGTTTTATTACTTTCATGTACAGAAAACTCAACACTTAGCTGATTTGGTGTCTAATTCTTTAGCCTTTACCTTGGCGATATAAACCACCAACTTTGCACCCAGGATGTTGTCTCTCCAGTGAGGGTGGATATCATCATATTTATCACTGTTAATTGGTCCTGATAGCTTT
The DNA here is from genome assembly GCA_002007465.1 of Ailurus styani. Taxonomy (NCBI): domain Eukaryota; kingdom Metazoa; phylum Chordata; class Mammalia; order Carnivora; family Ailuridae; genus Ailurus; species Ailurus styani. The sequence goes on along the minus strand of LNAC01000132.1, from coordinate 2,002,760 downwards.
CCCTGGCTTAGCCAGCGCTCGTTTGTCTTCTGAGTTAATCTGTGTGAAGGCGACAGTGGTGCAGGTCTTTTTGTGGACCAGATGGCTCAGTCTGGCCTTCACCTTGATAATACAGTAGGGAACCTCCATCTTCCAACACAGGGCAGGGAAGAAGATGGTCAGCTCAGTGGGATTCACCAGCTGTACCTTCTTGTTTTACACTGAGGTGGTGACAGTATTAACCCCTGCTAGAGGGACAGGTGACCTCTTAATAGGGACACCCCCTTTGCCAGCAGCTTTCTTCTTAGCCCGGGCCAACAATCTCTGCTTTTTTGTGTGTTTGGTCTGTATTTGTGAGCCAGCTTAAGCAGTTGAGTAGCTGTTTGGTGGTCCAAAGCCTGGGTCAACTGGTTAATCCCAGGAGGCAGTTTCAGACATTTATAAAGAATAGCCCTTTGCTGCTGCAGTTGGATATAGTGGTGGTTATTTGACAAGGCAGGTGGGGTCCCTTTTGGGCTGGATATCCTGTCCAATACCAGAATTCTTGTGCCTTTTCTCAAATGGGAAAGACCACCTTCTTAGCTTCCTGCTTCCTCATGACAGCAAGAGTTGGGGCCACCTTCTTCCCCTTAGCCTTCCTCCTTTTCACATCTTGGATGCCTAGAGGAGAGCTAAAGTAAGTCATACTTCTTAAATACTTACCTAGGGGGGGAAAATATTGACCTAACCATGAAAATGAGACGTTCCATATTCCCGAAAGTGATTTAAAAAAAAAAATTCCATGCAGTTAGTATGTCACCTATCCTTTTGACATATAACTGAGCTAGGTGTCAAGTGTTAGTGTAAGCTTTATTAAAGATAATGATCAAGCTTTATTACCTCCCATTGGAAAGGAAATTTGTAGGTAACTTATACTGTGAGATAAGTGGTTCTCAAGGTAGTTCCATACCAAGAGCATCAGTATGGCCTGACTCATAGAAAATATGCAGATACTCAGTCCCCACCTCTCCCCTACTATAGTAGAAACTTTGGGGTGGGCCCTAGCACTCTGTTTTGCTAAGCCCTCAAGGTGATTCTGTTGCAGTTGAATATGACAGACTAAAGGTAGAGAGCCTGAGGACATTTGATTAATAATATACCTATTTTGTGTGATCTTTTGAAATATCATTTAACTCACTTGTAAAAATTAGAGGTAGTAGCAACCTATATTAGGGAAGTTTTTTGTTTTGTTTTGTTTTTTAAGATTTTATTTATTTGAGAGATACTGAGGGGGAGAACACAAAAGGGGAATAAGGGGCAGAGGGAGGAGTTCACACGGGGCTCAGTCACAGGATTCCAGGATCATGACCTGAGCCGAAGGCAGAGGCCCAATCAACTGACCCACCCAGATGCCCCATTAAGGAAGTTTTAAAGATGAGATAAATACAAAGGTCTTACGAATTCTTTAGGTCCATGTAAGTGTTAGTTGCAAACTTATGCTGAAGGTTTTCTTTGGTTTGGTCCTTTTTTGTATTAGTGACTTTCATGGCTCTTGTTCATAGTAGTTACTGTCATTGTTAAGCCTTCAGATTTGTGGTGAGCTAGGATTAGGTCTAGGTGTTATAGAAAAGTCTCTGTCAGGGCATGAAGTTTCCTTCTTAGTTTTCTTATTTATTTCTTATTTATAAATAAAGGTAGTAAATACTCCCACTGGTACTTTTAAAGATCTGTTGAGATTGCATAATGTTCTTACTCTTGTTCAGAAAAGAGACTAAGATAGTGGAATCAAAGTACTTACCACAAATGCCTAGCACATAGAAGACACTTTATGGTGGCTCTTTGTTATCATTGTATATACACACTAGCCTTTTCTATATCTTTCTCTTACTCCACTTTCTTGAAGTGTTCTGTTCTAGTTTTTTAAATCCTGATTTTCTAATACCAAATTTCTGTCTCCTCTACCAGGTCCTTGGTATATGGACCAAATGTCTGCATGGACTAGATTCTTGAACACCTCAAGTGCTGTTTGTGTTATTGCACTTTGAGAAACACAATAGGAGATGTCAGTTAAGTATGCCAGCTGGTCATTCAGCTGGAGTGGTAATACCTTACCTGATACAGTTAACAGCTTTCAGGTTGTGGCTGCTATAAGTCATCAGTCAGGGCTCTCGGAATTGACTTCTCTTTCGGAAACAGATTCACAGACTGATTTATAACTAGAATATCCATTTACAATGTGAAATACAAGTGTTAAATAGCATTTTCTTCCTACCTCTTTCTATAAGAAAATTTTTTCAAGTTATAAATATTAGTTGCTTCTTGTACACGAATTCTGAGGGATGGGAGTTAGCTGTATGGTCTAAGTGCTTAGTGTCATCAGGTTATATCATCCAATCTGATGTATCCGTCTCTACTAGAACAATGTTTTTAACACACGGGCGGCTTATTTCTGTTCATGAATAATGCTACAAGACTGCTGGAGAAATACAAAACCTGTCTTGTCTCATGATTGTCCTTCTTGTAGGTTCTAAACTGCCTGTTAAATTTTTCTCAGAGAGAGGTGGGGTAGAGGATTGTGGAAAGAGGGCATAATGTGAATGTGTGTAGTACATTCAGGTGATTTGGACTAAATTGTCTTTTTTAGAGTCAGAATGCTCTCCCAGTTTCCCTGATACTTTATATCACTTGACTACTAATTAGAGTGAATACCTTCTGTAGAAAACTTGATTTATTTCATTGCATATGGATGTTTCTTCATTTCATCCTCAGAAGGTGTATTTTTACATACACCTTCTTAGCGTTAGAGGTGATCCCTGGCTGAGGCAATATGATGTACTGATGAGTATGGGCATTAGTAATTAGACTTGAAATTTGGCTCTACTACTTGTAACTTTTGTATCATTTGGGGAGAGATTGCTTAATCTCTGAGCCTCTGTTTCCTCATCTGTGAGATGGAGGTCATATAACAGTTCTGTAAAATAGATAGCAAAGATGCATGACAGGATTTTATATGTAATTTTAGGTAACCCTAGAAAAGAACATATAGCTAATGGAATCCAGTGTTATTCCTGTGTATCATTGCAGTTTTAATGTGTTTGGATTGGGCTGTGAATTTCACCTCCTTTTCTGAGCTTGTTAACTTAGTTTTCAGTCTCTTTTCTAATTATTTTTTCCCACTCCTGAATTATGTATGGTACTCTGAAGTGTGAGCATCTATACATAGTCTTAACTGCCAGTGTACATTTACTGAATTGATTGCACAGAACACTTCTTTTTTATTCTTTTTTTTCCTTTTTTTCAGTGTTCCAAGATTCATTGTTTATGCACCACACCCAGCGCTCCATGCAATACGTGCCCTCCTATACCCACCACCAGGCTCACCCATCCTCCCACACCCCTCCCCTCCATAACCCTCAGTTTGTTTTTTAGAATCCACAGTCTCTCATCTTTCGTCTCCCCCTCCGATTTATCCCAATTCTTTCCCTTTCCTTCTCCTAATGTCTGCCATTTTATTCCTTATGTTCCATACAAGTAAGTGAAACCATATGATAATTGACTTTCTCTGCTTGACTTATTTCACTCAGCATAATCTCCTCCAGTCCCGTCCATGTTGATATGCACAGAACAGTTCTAAACCAATGTCACTTCTTTATTATGCTTAAAGGTTTTGTTGTTAGCAATTAGAATTGGTTAGTCTCTTATAGAAATTCTTGGAAGGTTAGGATTTTCCTGGGTTTCAGAATTGTTTTCACTCAACGTTTTATGATTTGAGAATTCTTGATACGGTTCTAAGAGTATTCTCTGTGGAATGAAGGTGTGAATTACAGGAATATGAAATACTCACTTATTCAGAAATTAACTTTTTATTTGGTCTGTTTAGGAAGGAGACATGCCAATTCATGAACTTCTCAGTCTTTATGGTTATGATAGTACTATTCGACTACCTGAAGAAGATGAGGAGGAGGAAGAAGAGGAAGAAGAAGGTGAAGATGATGAAGATGCTGATAATGATGATAACAGTGGCTGTAGTGGGGAAAATAAAGTAAGGTTATATACATTTATTAAGATTATAGTCTTTATTCTTGTTAAAGTAGTAATTTATTAATATTAGAAGTCCCCTATAATCTACTCTGAAAAGTAATAGTTTCTTCTGTGTCATTCCAGATTTCTTTTCAGTGCCTCTTCTAAATAAATTTGTACCAACTTAAAAAATATATATATATATATATACTATTGTTTTAAATAATAAAGGCTAATTGGTAGTTCTGTATTCAATTTTATTACTTTGTTTTGAAATAATTTTAGATTTATAGAGAGGCTCAAAGGCAGCATAGAGTTTCTACATACTCTTCAGCCAACTTTCCCTGTTTACATCTCATATAGTCATGGTGTATTTATCAAAAATAAGAATTGACACTGGCACCATACTATTAATTAAACTATAGACAATGCAGATTTCACCAATTTTTCTACTAATGTCCTTTTTTCTGTTCCAGGTTCCAGTTCAGAATACCATGCTGCATTTAGTGTATTTATTTTAGTCTTCTAGTTATATTTGGAATACTGTAATCTTTCATCTGCAGTAATTTTCCTTACGTCTTTAATTTAATTTATTATCCTACAGGAAGAGAATATAAAGGACTCATCAGGTCAAGAGGATGAAACTCAGTCTTCCAATGATGATCCGTCACAATCTCTTGCTTCTCAAGATGCCCAAGAAATAATCCGCCCACGTCGATGTAAATATTTTGATACAAGTAAGTGTCATTGGTTGCTTTTGTTTGGATCATTTTTACTATTTAATGTATGATGTAAAATGCCTTTTCTCTTTCACTCATCTGTTTGAATTCATTTATGCTGACATCTGGCTAAACAGTAATGGGTTTTATTCTAGGTTATTCACTTAGTGCTAGAGCCCCATTGTCCATGAGTAGATTGCAGAGATTGTTGTGTCACTGTACTACTTGATTTTGAATATGTTCCTTTTTTTCTTTATCTTTTCTTTTCTTCTCTTATTCTTTCTCTTTCTTCCCTTTCCTCCCCCTTCCCCTTCCACCATATATTCCAATGTTTACTTTGGGGTGGAGACTTGACATCAGAATGAGGCAAAATTGAGTCCCTGATGTCAGGAGGTTATCTTAGGACATGGAGAAGGGGCTATGGGCATGCTTTGGGAGCTGGTATAACCCGGATGGGGTCTTAGTCTCGTTCTCTCAGGTAAGGAATCCAGGGCCTTGCTTGTACATAGGCTGCAACCATATCAGTTGACCTTGAGTCCAAACTTCTGCAGAGACAGCTAGTGTTTGTTAGCAGGGTCTGATAAGGCTGTGGGGAGCTCTGTAAGCAAGGTGTCAGACCAACATTTCCACAGGGCTTTATTGGCTCCATAAAATCGATCTGAGTTTCTTAAAGCTGTCTGATCATATCAAGTCTATGCATGTGTCTCTTAAGGATGACATTCCAGGGCCACCTGGCTGTCGGTGGAGAACATGACTCTTGAACTTGGGGTTGTGAGTTAAAGCCCCATGTTGGGTGCAGAGATTACTTAAATAAAATCTGTGTCCACTAAAAAGTCCATTGATTTGTTTCCCACTGGCAGGCTCCTGGGGGGAAAGTGTGTTCCTTTTTTCCCCCCCAACACTTTTTAAAATTTAATTTGTCTCATAATCATGCTTTTTATTTTTCCTAGTCTTTTTCTCAGTTTTCATTTTCTACTTTCTTTGCCTCTTAGCCTTTTTTTAGCTATTTCATAAGCATTGCTTTCTCTAATCAGTGCCTCCCAGTTCTCAAGAAGTGGTTTCCTCTTGAGGTGAGAATATGTTACACACAGAAAGAACTCTCCTCATTTTACTAGAGTTGTGATCTAGTCAGAGATGTGCAGTAGTTGAAACAACACTTAATGTATGTATCTTGAATATTTGGATGTTTTATCTGCTCCATGGTGTTTCATTCTAAGCAGGAATCATTACTCTGGATGACTGCTCTTTGATAAAAGAAAGGCAACCATTAGTGTAATTGGTTTAAACTTGGGGTCTGAATTTCTTTGCTTTAAAAGAAAGAAAAACGCTTGAAGAAGAATAACCTCTTATGAAATGGAGCAGTGTAATAACTGACAAAACATGGCTACTGTTTCGTGTGAATGATTTCTGATACATATTTAGTTTAAAAGTAAATGTAGTGCTGCTAATGATATTTTATTGTGAGTTTTGATCAAAGATATGGTCCAGTTGAAATGTGTATCAGTGTAAGGAGAGATTGGTTACTGAAATTATTGTGTTAATATTAAGTTTGGGGAAAGCCTGGTGTTTTTCCTTTCTCTTCTTAGGTAAATTGCCAGTTTGTTTAAAAGTGGGATGCTAGGGGCGCCTGGGTGGCTCAGTTGGTTAAGCATCTGCCTTTGGCTCAGGTCATGATCCCAGGGTCCTGGGATTGAGCCCCGTATCAGGCTCCTTGCTCGGTGGTGGGGAGCCTGCTTCTCTCTCTCTCCCCCACTTGTGCTCTCTCACTCTCTGTCAAATAAATATATAACACCTTTTAACTAAAAAATAAAAGTGGGAAACTAAGTGACTGCATCTTTCTTTTCTTTCTTTCTTTCTTTTTTTTTTTTTTTAAGATTTTATTATTTGAGAGAGAGCAAGCACGAGCAGAGTGGAGAGGGAAAGGGAGAAGCAGACTCCCCACTGAGCAGGGAAGCCTGATACACAGGGCTCTATCCCAGGACCCTGAGATCATGACCTGAGCCGAAGGTCTCAGGACTTAACCAACTGAGCCACCCAGGCGCCCCTAAATGACTGAATCTTAAAAGAGTATTTCTTTTATACTTCTGATCTGGTATTTTAGTTACGATGTATGCACAGAAGCTATCTTAGCTTTTCCATAGGAAGATTTAATTTTTATATGTAATGTTACCCTTTTGAAATTTGTATTCCATTTTACAGTTGAGAAGATGGTGACAGTGTAATAGTTCTCAGATTTCCTACCCTTTTATGTAAAATCATTTTAACTCCAAAATGTAAACAAATGGCACTTTGCCTGCTCTAAATAAATCAGAGGTTGAGGTGGGGAGGATGGAGGTCTTCATATGTAGCCTCCCTTCACATTCTCTACAAAGTGTTGCTACAAAGTTCTCAGTGTCTCAAGGAGCACTGATTGGAAACCAGTTTTTGTTTTGTCCATATTTTCATTTTATTAGGGAAGAAAGAATTGGGTTTAGGAACAGATTATCTTGATCTGCTAATTCAGTTTTTTTCTTAAATTTTGTAGGAAATCATTTATTGAGAATACAGTTTTCTAAGATTAGAATTGTCCTGGAAAGTTTATGGCTTTTTTGTTCTGTTTTGTTTTAAACTGACAGGGTATTTTTTGATCAGAAATATCTTGGTCCTATTCTGTAAATACTCTTAGACCCACTTAAATGTTTGATGGTAGATATAAAAATAATATACAGATATATAGATGTGGACAGGATAAACAATCATAATATTGTCTTATTTATTGTTGTAGATAGCGAAAATGAAGAAGAATCTGAAGAAGATGAAGATTATATTCCATCAGAAGACTGGAAAAAGGTACTTAGAGCCATAGTTTCCCAAAGTTTAGGTGAATTAATATTAAAAAGCAAATATGATTTTTTTTACTAGCTATATGTTAATAAAGTTGAAGTAAGCCCTTTTGTGACATTTAAATGGTAGATGTTCAGATTTCCCCTTAATACATTGAGATAAGAAAAAGTTATTTTTTTTAATAAAATAATGTAATGGTATAGAAAGAATTTTACTTTTTTGAGCAAATAAGTCAAACCAACAATAGAAATTGAAATTTTGAACTAATCCTAATGTAAATTTTCACTGTACTCTAAAAAGCATCACAAGTAAATTTTTTCATATATTTGGGAAAGCAGTTGAGGCTTTGGTTCTATTAAGTAGATTTTGTTTAATAATTTACATTAAAAGTTTTTCTGTCCCATATTAATGTCAGTATTTACAGCTCAAAATATATTGGGTGAAGAGACAGATTTGAGCTTCTCTGTAGCTATGCATAATAAGTTAACTTCTAAAATGAATCTAAAGATTATATATTGATATAAGTTTTTAATTATAAAATTGTATAACTGTACAACTTATACAGTTAAGTAGAATTAATTTTAAGCTGTTTCAAAGTAGTTGAACTTACTAGGAAAATGTGTCAAATGTCATGTAGAATTTATTAGAACAAATCACTTATATAGAAATGATGTCATTCTTATTGAGATAACTCACTTTAAAACTCCATTGAATTTTGGGGTTTTTTTGCTATTCTTGGTCTGATTTTAAGTTTAGTGTGTAAACAATCATTTCTTTGGAAGCAGAATAGCTCTAATCATCAAATTGAGTAGACTTTTTTTGTCATGATTGTTTAGTTAATTAGTTAATAGTTTTGAGTCTTCGCTGTGGCTTTTTTGTTGTTAGTGGTGGTGGTGGTTTAAAGTTTTTTGGTTTGAGGGATGCCTGGGTGCCTCAGTCAGTTAAGTGTCTGTCTTGGGCTCTGGTCATGATCCCAGAGTCCTAGGATTGAGTCCCAAATTGGGCTCCTTGCTTAGTGGGGAGAAAAAAAAAAGAGCCGACACCCTTGCTAATTAAAATAAGAGAATATCTCATAGAGCTTCTGTTAGGAATAATGAAGTATTCAAATGAACTCAGACTGGGCTACCCAAGGATTGTGGGCTTCTGCCTGAATTGATCCATTTTTGAATTTCCAAAGAGATGGTTAGAAGAGAGAGACATCTGGGCGCCTGGGTGGCTCAGTGGGTTAAAGCCTCTGCTTTCGGCTCAGGTCATGATCTCAGGGTCCTGGGATCGAGGCCCATATCGGGCTCTCTGCTCGGCAGGAAGCCTGCTTCCTCCTCTCTCTCTGCCTCTCTGCCTACTTGTGATCTCTCTCTCTCTGTGTCAAATAAAGAAATAAAATCTTTAAAAAAAAAAAAAAAAAAAGAAGAGAGAGACATCTTAGCATATTATGCTAAGTGAAATAAGTCAAAGAAGGAAAATTATCCTATGATCACACTCATATGTCGAATTTAAGAAACAAAACAGAGGGAGGAGCATAGGGGAAGAGAGGAAACTATATAACAAGATGAAATCAGAGTGGGAGACAAACCAAAAGATTTTAATCATAGGAAACAAACTGAGCATTGCTGGAGGGGTGGGAGGGTGGAGGGATGGGATAACTGGATGATGGACATTAAGGAGGGCATGTGATATAATGAGCATGTTATAGGCAACTGATGAATCACTGACCTCTACCTCTGAAACCAATAATACATTATCTGTTAATTAGTTGAATTTAAATTTTTAAAAATATGTGTAGACAAAAAATAAAAAAGAGACATCTCTCAGTGTGTTAGAATGGTAAAGAAAGGAGTGGGTTAGAATGGTAAGGGAAAGTTAGCCCAGTGCATTATATGTTAATTAATTTGAGTGAGTGATGAATGAGTGATGGGGCTGAAGACTTGAAAACAAGGATCACAGAGTTACCCACTATTTATGCCCAAAGCATTCTTCATTCCAGTTTTTTTTCTGATTCCTATACCATGCTGAAACTATGATGAAAAAAGCTAAAAACCTTAGAAGTCATCTTAAACTGTTACTTTGTACCATATATTCAAGTTTATATATCTTTTCTATTAAGCTGTGTTCTCTTAAACTTTCTCTTCAACTAAAATTGTTTTTGTGTCTGGAGTATACTATAGAATATTTGAGTAAATATTGAATTATTATTTTCAGTGAAGGAGCAAAAGCTCAGAGTAGGGAGAACATGGGGGAATATTCCCTTCCTCAGGCAGATGATGTAATAAAACAGGCCACAGTAAATCCAGACTATTTGTTTTAGTATGATTTTGTTGTAGTAAAAATTGTCAAGATTCAGATCATTTTCTAAGTTTTGTAAGATACTGAATTTTTCTAGAAACGGGGGTAGAGGAGACAGTTTTGAAATCAAATTTGAGTCCAGGTTATTGCCTCAGAACTTACTAATAGTGCATTCCTGAGGAAATTAATTTTTTTGAGTGTCTCAGGTATAATACGGGGATAAAAATTTTGGCCTTGTCAAAGTTGGTGAGGATTTAATGAAAATTATACATATATGACTCTTGGTAGGTAATGCTCCTACGTGCTGTTTCCCTTCCCTTCCCTACAGAACAAATCAGCAGGTAAAAAGTATTCTAAACTCAATAGGAAAAAGGAAGTGTCTTATCTTTATTCTAATTCAGAAGCTCTGAAACTTTCCTCCATGTTAGAATCACTTGGAGAACTTTTAAATACTGATTACCAGGGCCTTCAACCAGGGATTCTAATTTAACTGGTCTGGAATGGATCCAGGCATTGATATTTTTAAAAGTGCCCCAGACAGGGAGGATTGCTAACTTAACTGTCTATTCTTTGGTAGGTATTGGTGAGTAAAGTTAAAAGAGGCACAAGAAGTGATGATAGGGTACTCTTTTTTTTTTTTTTAATAGTGGGAGAGATAAAGTTCTTCTATAAGAGCAGAGTAAATTTATATTTGATATTCTTTTTAGAAAATTGACTCGTTTCCTATATAGTTGTAGCAATAAATGAATTACGTAGAGCATGTCTTTGGAGTTATACTAGATAAAATGAGATCTTAATATTAGTAGGTTGACAAAAATAGGAGAGAGGAACTTTTCAAATATTAAGAATTACTTAAACTTTTTTTTTAATTAATTAATTTGAGAGAGAGAAGAGAGTGCACATGGGTGGGAGGAGCAGAGGGAGAGAGAATCTCAAGCAGACTCTGGGCAGAGCCTGACACGGGGCTCCATCTCAGAACTGCAAGATCACAACCTGAGCTTAACTGACTGCACCACCTAGGTGCCCCTCAACTGTTAAACTGTTACCTTAAACTTGTACCTTTCCTGCCTACATCTTTATTTTGAAAATGCAATAAATTTATTCTTAACATTTAGACACCAGATAAAGGAGGGTCAGTGTAATCATGGTCCCTCTGTTTTGTAATATCTAATCAGTGGTGATCTCATTATCTTTCTGAACAGCTAGTTTCCTCTGATTTGTGATTTGACTATATAGATTTGATGACCACATTTCCTAAAATAAAATTTAATTATGTTTTGGGGAGGTTACTTTTTTCATTTTGTATTGTTTTCTGAAAGTCAGGCACTAACCTGCTTATCCATTTGGTTTGGAGTTTCATCCATTTCACCTCTACTGAGCTTTATACAAACACTTTTTGTTACTTTCTTTACCTTAAATCTGTGGTTCTCAGACTGAAGTGTATAGTTGGAATCACCCAACAGCTTGTTGAAACATTTCTCGCTGAGTCCCATCCCTGGAGTTTCTGGTTCAGTAGGTCTCAGGTAGAACCTGAGCATTTATATTTCTAACAGTTTCCCAGGTGACTCGATGATGCTGACCCACGATTCATAGTTTAGACTGTAAGTATCTTAAAGTACCCAAATTTGATTTTCTGTTTTTCAGGGTGTTTGCAATTATCTTAATTAAATTATAAGAATTCATTTTTATTTCTTTTCCTCCATATTTTGAAGTAAAGTTTGTATTCATTTGTGTATATTGCATTATACCCCATTATTACTAATGTTTTCATCCAATCGTATCCAAGCTCTTATCTATTATTAACTCATTCATAACTCACAATACTCCTCTGAGGTAGTTAATTGGTTGTGTCTTTTATGACAGAGAAACCATGAACAAGTTTACCCAAGAAGATGGTAAAGCTAGAAAATGGATATAAAATCTGTGTTACTGGATCTTACTGATGTGTCACGTTATTTTTAAATAGGAGATTATGGTGGGCTCCATGTTTCAAGCAGAGATTCCAGTTGGCATTTGTAGATACAAAGAAAATGAAAAAGGTAGGTCATTAATAAAGTTATACAGCTTGCATTCATGCTTTTGAGGTGAAGAACTGTTACTTTATAATGGAATAAGATCATGACAGTTTGTTACCCCATTGATTTATGAAAGAGTACTCTCCATTATTTCTGTAAGAAGAAATGTTTACTGTTTTTTCCAGTTTGTGCATAGAAATCTAGGAAGAAAAAAATGAATGCCTTTTTGATACTGAGTGACTTAAAACATTGCAACTTTTTCTTTTTTTTTTCATATTTTAAATACTACCCTTTTATAACCTGTATAATTTAAATGTAAGAGGTTATTTTATGTCAAGGGAAGCTGTTACGCTTAAAAAACTCAAGTAAACAATGATATAAAAAACTTACTTTAAGCATTGAAACTTTTAATATTACTAAAATTGAGCACTTTATTATTTATTTGTAAAATAATTTGGGAAACAACTTCTATACTTAAATTTCACATAATTTTCCCATCATTTTACCTAAAAATTATAAGGTAAGTCATAAATATTTAAACTTCCAGTAACATAAAATATTTGAGGACTTAAGTCTGTTTCAGATTATTCCTTTTGGGTGAGTTCCAGAAAGAATGTTCTGTGTGTATTTTTAAGGAGTTCATGTGTAGTATGAGATCGATCACTCAGTGCGAGAAGTCTTCCTTCATTTATTTATTTGTCTTCTTCACATTTCAGTTTACGTATGCAGAGCCTTTCAAAGTTGTAGAATTCCTTTGTTTGTTTCCATTTTAGTATTCTCTCCAAAAACTTCCTTTATATATTAAGTATGTACCTGCTTTCAGGGAAGTAGTAAATAGAGGCAGTTAAGGGAACCCCATAGGCCAGTAAATTCTAGTGATGCAAAAATGTTTTAACACACCAGTAATAATTTATACTTACTTTCAAGTTAATTCCTGCAACATATAGGAACATTAAAGGTACTAATATGGAGTGACTTTGTTATATAGTGAAATTTTCTGCATATGTTTTGTCAGTATATTGTAATTGTGTGCAAAAATAAGTGAACCATGGGCGCCTGGGTGGCTCAGTGGGTTAAAGCCGCTGCCTTCGGCTCAGGTCATGATCCCAGGGTCCTGGGATCGAGGCCCACATCGGGCTCTCTGCTCAGCGGGGAGCCTGCTTCCTCCTCTCTCCTGCCTCTCTGCCTACTTGTAATCTCTCTCTCTGTGTCAGATGAATAAATAAAATCTTTAAAAAAAAAAATAAGTGAACCATTGGCATTTGTATTTATTTTTGTCATTGAATTTTAAATATTATGCTTTCCTTATATGCTCTATAATGATTAGCACATGTTCACTATTGAGTTCTTTCTCCAACTAAAGAACTGAAAGTTAGACATTAGTTCTAATTTATGAAATTTTTTAAAAATTTTGACTATGAAAAATGATAGTAGTGTCTCTCTTAGAAAATGTATTTTGTAGGTGGGTAGGAAAATATTCTTGGTTTTATATGTGGCAGGTTAGTGTTAGAGCTAAAGGTAGTTTTACTTACCGCTTAATATGTTTTGCTTTATTTTAACATGTTTGTATTGTCAGATGTCACAGTAAATAAATAATGATCTCTAATTTTTGGTGTTTTAAATTTTGGTTTAATGCTTTCAGTTTTATTATAATTTTAGAAAGCAATTGCATACATAATTTTTTTTTTAGAAAAGGTATGATTTATGAAGCTTTCTCACCATATGAACTTAAACATGTTAGATTGTGTGAGGATCAAACTAGGTATAGCAGGGTGATACTGCATGGGAGGGGTCACTGTGGTACAGGGACTTTCCTCAGTTTTGTATTTCTAGGAATTCAAACTTTTGTCATGATACCCAGAATTTGTCACCACTTAGGGTACCCTGTGCAAACAAACCAAACTCATATGGAACTTACATAAATTGCACTGTGTTAGAAAACATGTTAAAGGGATATTAACATGATGATTAGGGCATTCTTTCCCCTACAAGATAAAGTTTGTTTCATTGGTTTGGTGAGCATACATTCAAAAAGGAGAGCATTTGGTTTGAGTGATTTTGATAAAAATGCCACACAACTAATATACCTTCACTGTAGGAATTATTAGACACAAATGGCTTAGAAATTTTCCATTGATACGAGGAAACCCTATTACTGAGTATCCTGGCAAGACATTGATAAATTTTTCCCTCTGATATCTGATTTCTTTTTTACTAGACTCCATGCAGCTAATATATTCCTCATCAGTTATCACTTCTGTTTCAAACAATGATATAAACAAGATTTGTTACAATTGTGTTTAAGTCCTTTTCCTTTGAACCTTTATTACACAGTCTCAACTATACAATTAACGTTTTCTTAAATTTATATACATTAGCACTTATACTCAGCACAGTGTATTATAATCGTTTCTTTATTCATTTTTGTATCCTTAATACCTAGTTATGATTCTGTTACATAGGTACTCAGTAAACATTTGGTGGCTGAGTTATTGGGTAGGTGCAGAATACTGTTAACAGAACTGATATGGAGCCATTAAACTTTGATCAGTACATAGGCATTTGGCCTTGGACATGTTTACTTAACTTCTTTTCCTCCTCATCTATAAAACAGCTATAAAAGGGGCACCTGGGTGGCTCAGTCGTTAAGCGTCTGCCTTCAGCCCAGGTCATTATCCCAGGGTACTGGGATCAAGCTACACATCGGGCTCCCTGCTCTGCAGGAAAGCCTGCTTCTCCCTCTCCCACTCCCCCTGCTGGTGTTCTCTCTTGCTATGTCTCTCTCTTTCAAATAAGTAAAATCTTATTAAAAAAAAAAAACAGTTATAAAAAAGCGTTTATTTACAGAGCCTATTATGAGGATTTACATGTGATATTTTTATGTGTAGCTTTAACAGCATCATGTCTGGCACATAGTAAGTGCTCAGTGAGTGGCCTTAATGTTCAGTGGATGATTACTCTTACCCATTATTTAGGTTTTATTATTATTCAGATTTCAAAAATCAGTTTATGCTGTTTTACTTACAAGTGGCAAAAGCCCAGTTCAGTTAGATTCAGCAAAAAAGAATCTACCTAATGCTTAACTGGAAGGTTCTGGGTGGCTTCAAATATAACTGGATTATATCAGCTGTCCCTCCCCTTTCCTCTTTGCTTTATTGCCAGACAAGCTAAAATGGCTACTGGGACCTCCTGACTTACACTTTACACGGTCCTTGTAGCTAGAGAACCCACAAAAATGAGAACTTCCGCACCACCTTTGCTCCAACAAAAGTCCTGGAGACAACCTCTATTGACTTAGCTTGAGTCCTACTCAGCCAGAGGTGATTGCTGTGACCAGAGAGAAGAGTGAGTGTTCTGGCTTGCCTTGGCTCATTTATCTGTTCTTGGGGATCCAGGGTGTGGTGTCAGCCCCACTCAGGCCAGATGGAAAGGATTTAATTCCCAAAGAAGTGTTGAGTAGATGAAAAGCATGATTTTTTAGTTCCGTGTATTTGTTTCATATACTGAACTGAACACTGCAGCTTTTGTGATAAGACTAAATTGAATGCTGATAAACATCTTAGAATGCAGAGAGGCTGCTACCCCTCCCCGCCCCTAACTAAGAACTATCTGCCCAAAGTGTCAGTACTGCTGTGGTTGAGAATCCTGGACTAGATTGATTGAAAATTAGTTGGGCTACATAGAGGGTAAGGTCAAGAGAAAGGAGCTAAGGTATTTTCTGGTCGAATTTTCTTGCTTTCGTGACAGTTTTAGAGTAAGGAAATGATGGCTAGGAATTAGGAAGCAGTGAATAGCAAAGGACCATGTAAATCGTCATTTCTAATGTACATTTGACAAATTATTGATTCCTAAGTTACTGAAAATGTACACGTGTTATCCTTAATTGATGATGATAGTGTTAAAAAGGCAGTTCATTTAGTTTGTACATAGGAAAAGCTTAGCTGAACAACTTAAAATGTAGGTCATTAATCATAATACGGCCTTTTAAGAATGTGGGAATTTTTGTTTTAAACCTCATTATTATACCATAGCTATTATAGATCAGCATTTTCATCCTCATAATATATTGATTAGGTTGCGTTTTTACTTAGGCATTAAAAATAGAGTAACACTTTTTTCTACTAAAACTGGAAGTTAATATAAATTTATTCATTGGAAATTAATTTCCCAGATTGCAGAAGTTTGTGGTTTTTTGGTGGTGGTTTCTCAGGTTTCTACATTAGTCCCCCCCCAACACACACACCCAGTGAACTTTGTTGGATTATTTTGACAACCCGTTTTATTTGACAAGCTTGTTACTTAAAATGCCATAATAAGCATTTCCCTAACTTGTGCACTCCTGTCTTCTGAACTCCCATTTATTTATAATCACATGTAAATTATATCTACCATCATACATTTGTTTTTGCTTTTTAAAGATTTTAATGTTTAAGTTTTGTAATTCATTTAGTAGAAAGCAATTGTTTCAGAGGGTGCTGTTACATTTCAGTGATCGTGATCTTTTGAAATCCATCATGTTCATGTCATTTTATGTAATTATAATAAAGGGTATTTGTATCTCTTTGTTACTTTTTATAGAGTTTTTCTCTTATATTTATAGATGTTATTTTTCTTCTGTATTTTAGTGTGTTTTACCATAGTGGTATTTTTCTGATATTCTAATTTCTTGGCATTTAGTTGTTCTACAATAGACACTTAATAAAAATCATCTGTGTTGCCTGTTTTATTTAGAGCACAGTCAAAAGTCATTTTATTAGAGTGAAACTTAAGCGGAAAATAATTTGGTCTCTTTCTGAAATCAGTAAGGCAGTGATTTATTCTCCGTGGAAGTGCCAATTGTTCTCATCCATGGTTATTTTTCAGTATGTTGTAATTGTATAAAATGAGGTGTATTCTCAGGGTCAGCCTGTCTGGCTGTCTTGTCACAATTCTAGGGTCTGACTTGTCATTTGGCGCCATCTGCTGATGTGTGCGTACTCAGCTTAAATAGGATATCTGTATCCTGTAGCTATCTGAAGCTTTACAGAATGATTCCAGAAACATCTTCCAGGTCCCTGGTGCTTGTTTCATAAACCCAATATAGGGATATTTAAGTGGGAGAACACTGAGGACTCAGGGACCCACCTTCCATGTTTCTTAGGGCTTCCTTGTAAAAGGCTTTGTCCACCTTCCACCCATCAGTCTCAAGAACATAAAAACTGTAGTCTCCCCGCTTCAGTGAACAGAGGCTAAGCAGAGAACAAAATTCAATAGTAGTGTATCTAGATTCACTTTATCGTGGCAGTTTTATTTTATTTTTAAAATTTAGAGTTTGCCTAGGATTGTACCAGCAGGTTAGAAAAGGAAGGAGGTTTATTAAGGAAAATTTTCTTGAGATTGTCCCTGTACTTTATTTTTTTTTTTTTAAAGATTTTATTTATTTATTTGACACACAGAGATTACAAGTAGGCAGAGAGGCAGGCAGAGAGACAGGGAGAGGAGGAAGCAGGCTCCCTGCTGAGCAGAGAGCCCGATGCGGGCCTCGATCCCAGGACGCTGAGATCATGACCTGAGCCGAAAGCAGAGGCTTTAACCCACTGAGCCACCCAGGCGCCCTAGATTGTCCCTGTACTTTAAAGAAGTATCTATTTTGGGGAACAGAAATGTAGAAGGATATTTTAAAGTGTAGGTGTGTAGTTGGGATGGAGTGTGAAACAAGGTAATTTATATGAAAATACCTAACATAGTGCCTGAAACACAGGAGATGCTTAATTGGCTGTTAATTCCCTTTTTATTTTATTTATTTACTTATTTAGTGTTTTTTTGTTTTGTTTTTCAGTGTTCACTTTGACACTATCAGTTATCTTCTGTTTCTTAAATTCAGTTTTTCTTTAGCTGGCTCCTTCCTTTTGGCGTTCAAATGATTGTCTCCTGTGTTTAAAAACCAACAAAACTGGAAACTTTCTTTAACTGTATTTCCTCTCTGGCTGCTTCCCCTATCTCTTCCCTTAAAACTGAACTTTTGAAAAGTTCTCTGCTTTCTTTCTTCCCTTTCCATTTACTCTTCCATCATCTCTAGTGTGGCCTGGGCTTTCATCTCTTTACACAAACAGCTCTTGAAACATTTCCCTCCTTGTTAGGAAATCCAGCATACCTCTTTCAGTTTTCATACCATTTAACAGCATTTAACTCCTGAAAACCTTTTCTTCCCCTAGCTGTGATGGTACCACTTTTCTGGTATTTTTCTGTCTTGTGGCTATTCCTTAATTTTGTTTACATTTCCATCTTCCTGTCATTTAGAATTGCAGAAGGCTCTCATCTTAGGTTTTCCTCCTTTCCTTTCACTTTTAAAATCATGATGGCATTTAGGCTTTAATCTTACTCTAATGGAAATTCTGATGAAAGCTAAATGCTTTTTTTTAAAAAAGGAAAGACTCTTGTTTTATGAAAATGACCTATGTTCATTATAATACATTTTTAAGCTTCATAGAAAAATATATAATAGTAAGAAAAATGATCCCTAGTCTTAACCACTAAGAAATAAACCATGTTGACATTTGGTGAGCATTCCTTTAGACCTCCTATTTCAAAAAATGATAATCGTAGCTAACACCCATTGAACCTTAATATGTGCCGGAATTGTCTTAAAGTGCTTTAAATCTTTACAGCTGTGTGTGATAGTGTTGTTATCCCAATTTTGCAGATGAGGCAGAGACCAGGGAAGTAACTTGCCCAAGGTCATACAGATAGTAAGTGGTGGTGGTGCTTTTCAAACGGAGAGAGCTTGGACTGGGTAAACTCAAGCTAAGTCAGCTTTGCTGTGAAAGAGCTATCAAATGGTATCTCTCTGTTTAGATTGCTTAAATCATTTAGGCTATAAATATGGCCCAAGAACAAAGTTAAGGCAAATACTAGGACCACATTTTACTTCTCAATTATCAACATTTTGGCTCCTAAATGTGAGTTATTTGGTCAGTGATAGTGTTTTAACACAAACTTGAACAATTTTTGGCATTTTTTTAACATTATGTTTTACTAATTTAGTATATGAAAATGATGATCAGCTCCTGTGGGACCCTGAGTACTTACCGGAAGATAAAGTGATTGTATTTCTTAAGGATGCATCTAGAAGAACAGGTGATGAGAAAGGTGTAGAAGCAATTCCTGAAGGATCTCACATAAAAGACAATGAACAGGTACATGAGTAAGAAGTAACTATTTGATTATGGAATGAATAGGTCATGGGGAGGAAAGGTATAGCATAGGGAATATAGTCAGTGGTATTGTGATAGCCTTGTGTGGTGACCCCTGTGGTGAGCATAGCATAATGTGTACAGTTGTCCAGTCACTAGATTGTACACCTGGAGCTAATATACAGCTCTTTACTATAGTTCAGTTTTAAAAAAGAAATAACATTTTCCCAAAATAAATTAACCATATATATTTATATTTTTTTATACATTTACATTTATAGATATAAATGCTGTCACATTCACTGTTGTTATTCTAGCCACCAAGATTCCTCTACTGTCATCAACAGGGAATCTGAAATAGCTTAGTGTACACACTTGCTTCATTAGTATGATTTCAGCTAAAATAAACAAAAATGTGGTATCTCATTTTGCCTTATATACTTTTTATTAGGATTTTTGAAGTTCCTTTGGATATCCTTAAGAATGTATAGGTATCATCAACGGGGGAGCACATATCTGGAATGAAGTTACCAGGGATATAGTAGACCAGTGCCTACCATGAACCTAATAACAGCATTATCTTTTTTTTTTAACCTTTTTTCATCAATGCTTTTCTTTCTGATTTGTTTTGAATTAGAATACGAACCGCCAAAAAGACAGGTTTTGTAATTTTTATAAAAGTTTCTTTTCATTTTTAAATTTCTTAGATGGTGTAGCTGCCAAGTTAGAGTATTTGCTTATCCTGTTTTCTAAGTATTTACGAGCGTTAATTATCAGGATTGAATTTGTTTTTCTTTAGTGCTCTCTGTGTTGCATTCCTAGAATTATTTGTCTTCCAGAAATGATGAAAAGAAATACTGGATTCAGGAAAAGCTTTTACTTTTTTAAGAAATTATAGCCTTGAACTTATCATAGTCTGGGTCACATACTGAAGCCTTTTATTTTTCTAGGCATTATATGAATTGGTTAAATGCAATTTTGACACAGAAGAAGCATTGAGAAGATTAAGATTTAATGTAAAAGCTGCTAGAGGTAAGTGTAAAGAATACATTTTTGTTTTCATGATTTAGCAGAAATTTAATAAGCTTAAGATCTTTAGCCCATATAGGTATATCCTAAATTTAATAATACTGATCTTTCTGAAATCAATAAATATTTGCTGAATAATAACTTTTTGTAACTTGTTAAATAACTTGTATATAACACAAGCTTGGGAAATGGGATTAAGGCTGTTCTTTATGCAAAAATATGGCAATTAAAATAAAAATACATGATGCCTTTTAATTTCAAGGCATTTTTATGAAATATTTTCTTACTTGCTCTTAGTAATAATAGCCCTATGAACTGTGGAATGTGACAGTTGTAACTTTGCTTTCAGAATGATGAGACTGAGGTCTCTAAACTGAAGTACCTTTGCTGAGACAAACATAATTTATAAGCAGTGAAGCCATAACTGAAATAAATCCAATTTTTTGTTTTTGTACTCTAAACTGGCTCCCACCCTGCTTCACTAAGAACACTATTTATATAACGTTACATAGCAAACAAGATACTTATTCTTTCATTCAGCAAAAATTGGAGGACCTGCTAAGTTCTGAGGACATAATTGTGGACAAAGTCCTGCCCTCATGGTGCTTAGAGCCTAGGTAGGGGAAGCTGAAAAATAGTTATGAGTTCTTCCAAGGAAAATGAGAGGGTATAATTCAAGTTTATTGCAGTAGGACTTAACCTAATTTGGGGAAAGAGTGAGGCCGTTAGGGAAAGTTTATAGAACAAAGTGATATTTTTGCTGGGATGTGAACAAATTAGCTAGGTGAAAAAGGGGTGAGGCAGAAAATAATTCTAGACAAAGGGAGCAACATCACAAAATCCAAAGTGAAAAGAAAATAGTGAATTTAAGGAATTGGAAGGTGGCTCATGAAGTTAGATCATAAAGGAGATGAAAGGTGGTACAAGTTAAGGTTGAAGAATTAGGGACCAAATCATCCAAGATTTTATTAAATACAGAATTTTTGTCACTTCATCTTTTGCAGTCATCAGTAATAGAGTTCAGGAGTGAAATACTGCCCTTGTTGTTATTAGAAACTTAACATTTTTATTTATAACTGTTTATATGCCATATTTAGGGGGAAATTGCTTATAACACTTCTCTCCCTCATTTTGTCAGAGGAATTATCTGTTTGGACAGAAGAAGAGTGTAGAAATTTTGAACAAGGGCTGAAGGCCTATGGAAAGGATTTTCATTTGATTCAGGCCAATAAAGTAAGTAATGATAATGTTCTCTCTTTTATAAAAAGATATTTAGTTAACCCAGATCATCTTATATCTTTATTACTTTCAAATGTTAACAGTTCTATAATAAATGTTTTAATATATTTTTAGGGAATTATAAATGTGCTTAGACTTTCTGGGATCTGTTTAGCAAGTGACTGTTTTCAGTGCATGATATAGGAGCCTTTAAGAATTGGACTGATTTACAGATATGTTAATCAACTTCTGGGTGGAATGTATGTATTTAAATGTAATTAAAGTTTTTTTTTCCACAAACTTGTGACAGATTTTTTAAAGGACTGGTCTTTAATCTTGAAATTTCAAAATGTTTTCAACATGACATTATTTACAATTAAAATATCTTTTACATTTATTTAAGTCCTGAGTGTCTAAAATCAGATACTTAATATTTAACTTAATTGAAGTTTAATTTTCCAGAAGAATATCTCAATAAATCAGCTTTACTATACATTATAATTTTATAATTTGACAGTTTTACTTAACATGATTGATTTATTCTGTATTAATAATATCAATTCTACAGTGTTGGTGTATACCCAAAATAACTTCATAACTACTTGCAGATATATTTTTAGGTTTAATTCTCTTAAAACTAAAATCGGGTGATATTTTTAATAGGCACTGTACAATTATATAGAATAGAAAGATGTGTTGTTTCTGTGGGAAATTAGAATGTGCAAAATTAAAATCTCAGAGTTTAAAGGGAGAAAATTAAGTAATTTCTAGGTTTATATAAATACTACATTTTTAGCAAAAAGAAATAACAAGGAGTATGGCTTTACATGTTTTCTTAAAGAGCATCTAAGTTTTAAGTGATGGCTTGTCTAGGGTAGTGTTGACTGAGTTCTAAATAATCTGTCACAACATTCTTTTTATATATCTTGATGTGATTGGTGTCCACTTAATTTGTTTCAACACATATTTAACAGTATTTATGTTCTATAAATAGTTTCTTATAAATCCTGTCAGTTAATTTTTCTTAATTTTGTTGTGCATTAACTAGTTTGTTTGTTTGTTTGTTTGTTTGTTTGTTTAGAGAGGAAGAGTAGGGGTGGGGGAGCAGAAAGAGAATCTTAGGCAGGCTCCACACCCAGTGCAGAGCTTGACATGGGGCTCGATCCCATGACCCTGAGATCATCTGAGCTGAAATCAAGATATGTATCTATATATCTATATATATCTATATACACACACACACACGCATATATATATATATATAAAATATATATATCGACTCTACCACAGCTCTCCAAGCTAAGTAGCAAAAAGAGGGAAGTTGTCCACATCATTTGCCAGTCCCACTGGTGCTGAATGTTTATGGAAGGGGAATCATTCATTCACACAAATATAGTACAGTTACCGGAGTAACTTAGTAAACAACGAATTAGAATTGGCATTATTATAGTACTTTTCAATTCATTATGGAATATTCTTACCTTTCTAAAAAATAAAATAGCTGGTTCTGGATCACCAGTGGGAATCTTTTAAATGGAAATTTAAAGGTTGACTCCCTAGGTACCCTGTGAGTAAAAGTATTTGCACACTGTTTATAACATTAATTTTAGCTCAGATGCCACTTCCAGATATTTTCAATAGGGGAACATTTATGATAAATTAAGATGATAGTTTTTTTAAAAAACATAATGCTAAATATCTGAAGATTTGTTGCCAGTGTATTATTTCTCTCAATGGAAGTTTGGAAAGAGTGGTTTTTAACAAAGCTGCTGCAGTGTTACATTTTATGTAATATATTATATTACTTAAGGTACATACAAATTTGTTTTCAGACTTCAGACATTTTTCATGAAGTAACTCATTTAAGGAGGAGATGATTCTTAAAAACAAGTGTTTATTTCTTACAGGTTCGAACAAGGTCAGTTGGTGAATGTGTAGCATTCTATTATATGTGGAAAAAATCTGAACGTTACGATTTCTTTGCTCAGCAAACACGATTTGGAAAAAAGAAATATAATCTTCATCCTGGTGTAACGTGAGTTTATTTTTTCTATTGAGTCATATTTTTGCTCTTGAATTTTTTCTTGATAAAATTGTAATTGTTAGAATTTTCCTTTTTCAGTATGATAAAAGTTTACATTAGTTTAAATTTATGCATTTATAGACATATTTTCATAGGGCATTTAGACTTTTCAGTGTCTTATGAAACATTATAAACTACAATTCATATTGCTTGAGACAGTAAATGCATCAGAGCAAATATTAGAGTATGTTCTCAGGAAAGGAAATGGATCATAACAGCTATTAAAGCATGTTTTTGTTAACTTCTCTTCCATTCAGTATAATAAGCACATAGTTTTAATCTAATAATACTGTGAGCACAGTGAGAATAGGAAAGAGACTCTTTTCAAAAGCCATACAGCTATATGCCTAATAAAGGCCCTTTAAAAAGGGCCTTGTCCAGTCTACTTTTGATCCCAGGAACCAAAATAAGATTTGGGTATAGATGGTATAAAAGGGAAAAGATACAGAGATAATAAATCAGGTCAAATTTCATTTTCTCTTTTGTTAGAGTTTTTTAAAGAGGAAAGTACATGTCCATGGTGATTTCCTTTTTCCCTGATTTCCTGAAACCTTTCCTCTAACAGAAATATTTAATAATTAGTCCTGCAACTTTAGCTTACTTCCAGTGAAATAGGGAGCGTGGGTTGTTACTATATGTAGTCTTCATGCAAAATGCCTTGTATGCCTGTACCAGTCATCATGCACCAAAATCTCTTAGCCTCATTCAGTCTGGCTTTGGAAAAAAACTGTCCCTGCTGCCACTAATAATTTGTTACTTAAGTACATAGAGTATTGAATGAAACCTTCATCTCTCATTGAGGTGCTCTAAAATGCTGATGAATTGTTAAGGTGGAATTAAACTTTACCATTCTATCCTTGATTATTTCCTGCTGTTTACAGAATAAAAATAATGCTGAGTTGTGACTTCATTTGGTCAGTGTGTACCACTAAAGTTCTTAAGGTTGGCCAATTAACTGCCTTTGAAAAATGTGCTTATATGCATATTTGATTATGCTTTGCAAACTCGTAGGCTAGACTGTTTCTTGGTCATGTTCATTTGCAGGTGTCTCTGCTGGTCACTTCCCTGGAGGATCAAACACTCTAAAATAAAATCAAAAGCAAAATTATCTAAAAGGGAATAAATGAGTATGATTGCCCCTGAAAATCATTGGACATTGGACTCTGTGCCTCATCCCCCATTATTCAAAGCTCATGATGGCTAGAGTTGAATTTCATACATAGCATTCCAAATTTAATTGCTTAATGTTATAAATTTAGAGTTAATTTTTTTCTTGATGACTTATTGGTAACATTGAGGTATAATGATGTAGAACTAGATGTAGCTTAGCCTTCAGAGTATATCTTAAAATAGTCAGTTTTCAAGCTATTCTGTAGGGAAAAGCAATAGTAACATCTTTCATTTTTTTCACCCATTTCAGAAATAATGTTCACACACGAACTACAGGCAATCTGACGTCACCAGCAATAAGAACATAAGAATTGCCATGCTGGGTCAGACCCATGGTTCATCCAGTTTTCTCTTTCAGAAAGCATCACCAAGGGAAGTGTTGTGGGCTGGCTTAGTTGGTCCTCTGTGCTGTCAAGCTCAACAGGTTAGGTAGGGATGTGCTGCCAAACATTTGAGTTTCTCTAATAATCTCTCCATAGCTTCTGGAAACTTTTTGAAGTTCCTTTTATCTGTAACCTTGATTCCTCTTAAGGTTAAGTATTCAGTAGGTGGAGTAGCTGCAGTTAAAAGTAATCCCATACCATATCTTTTCTCATGCTTTAAGATTTTACAGTGATCCCCTGATATAATGGTATGACATGAACAAATGTGATTTTTTTCCCCCAGGCAAGAATACTGTGGTTTTGTAGACTAAGTTTTTTGGGGGGTTTTGGGTTTTTTTTAACTGAAGGAACTGTAATGTTTTTCTCCTGTTTATCCCTTTTAGCTAATGCTACATCTTCTATAAGAACCTGTGACCAGACTATAAATTGTTGCCCAAATAGGGAGAAATTGTGGTTTTCTATAAACATGGAGATTCTTTTCAGTTTGCTTCCAGGACCTCCTTCTGTTAATAGTTTTGCACTTCCAGTGCACAAAACATTAAGTTATTATAAGACAGAAATTTGAGTTTTTCATCTTCCTTTTTTAGTCAAAATCCATAGTTTAGAGCACATCCTGAAAGTTATTTGTTCACTTTTCTGTTACATTTTTACCTTCTCTTTGTTCACCAGAATGAAGTACATTAGACATTTTTATGCCTTACCAACAACCTTTGCAGAGATCTTCCTGCAGATTTTCTCTAGTCACTACCAGGAAGAACTGGTAGCCATATGCAAATTAGAGACTTTACTGTAACAGCCTTGTAGATAATTTTTTTTTTTTTTAAGTAAAAGTTAACCCACCATAACTCTGGTTATCTGAATGCTACTCCAACCTCCTGGATGGCCCACCTGACTCCTCTCCTTCCTTAAGCATTATGGATGCTATTAATCTTTAAGAAGTAATAATTCTTTCACAATATCATTGCAGTATCTAGTCAGTCTTAGCTTCTTTGCTTGGCTTTTCACATCCTCCATTATCCATCCCTACCATACCAAATTTATTTCTGACAATTCCTCATCATGTATCATCTGTTCTTAGTAGTCTTAGCTTCTGAAATCCCTTTGCATTCATACTCTTTTGTGTTTCTGTGTGTGCTTCAAATATGTTACATAATTGTTCTGGAATTATGATGAATGGCATAAAGCTGAAGGGGGGACTAAAACACCATCAAATTTAATTCCCTCTATTTATAGGCGAGGAAAATAAGGCCTAGAATGGTAAATTGATTAGCTCATGGTTATATACATTTCTTTGATATGTGTTTTGTCTCAGACTGTTGAAAGCTTCAAGTCCCTATATTCATTATATCCCCATATCCCAGGGGACAGTGTGATCATGTAGTTTGATATTATAGCTACAGTTAATAGTCTATTGTAGACTGTTGCCACAGACTTTCAGTAAAATCCTAAACCTTTCCACTGTTTCCTTCTTACATTCTTATTTACCTGCTCAGAAATTCTAAGGATTTTTCTTAACATTTCTATTACAATTTTTCTGAGGGAATTTTAAAATAATGACTTTACGGTTTTTTCTTTTTTTTTTGAAGAACATGCACAACTTAGGCACAGGTGGTGCAGTGGTGAACAAAAAGACAAAAATTCCTGCCTTTGGGGAATGAGTCCAGCACTGGTATCAGCAGATTTTCTCTGTAAAGAGCTAGAGTAAATATTTTAGGCTTTGCGGGCCTTTGGTTCTCTTGCAGCCACCCAGCTCTGCTGTTATGCAAAAGCAGTCATGAGTGGATGTGGCTATGTCCCATCAAAATACTATTCACAAAACTGGTGGCCAGCCCATAAGCCATAGTTTGCTGACCTTTATTCTAATGACTTAATAGCACTTCATAGTTTACAAAAACACTTTCCTGCACACATCTTGTGCACCAACTCTGTGTGGTAGATACATACATGATGTTCTAGGTGTAAAGACACTAGGAAACCTCAGAGATAAGTATTTTAACCCAGACTTCTAAACCCAACCCAAACTCACTTAATACAGCTGTCAGCCCATGTTATATAGTTCAGGAGTAACTTAATAACTTAGGGAAGAAGTGAGTTCACCTCTAATGGTATGCTGGCAGACCAAGCCAGCAGATAAGCTCAGGAACTTATTAGCCTCTTATAGCTCAGATCTAGCAAAAAGGTAATACAGAAGATACCCAGGAAAGTTCAGGGAAGTGATTCATTGGTAGGCCCTCATTTGTCTTTCAGGTATTGCTATAGCCATCACATAGTCTTTAGGAGCTTTAAAATTTCAATCTGTGTTTGTGCAGAAATTCTGTACTCCTGATTGGCACCGTCCCTCTCTTCACTTACAGATCCTCTGATTTTAATTGGGCCAATCTAAGCACTTGCCTATAGTTTTAAAAGTGTCAAATCTTCGTATAGGTGTCTAAAATTTGCTAGTTTAAAGTCCTTATGCATTTTTCCATTTAAATGTTCAGATCCTGGTGGGGTAGATGAGGCACTGGAAGTGAAAATTAGGACATATTTGTTAATAAAGCCTTCTAAATTTAACCTCAATTTTAATTTTCAGCTTTTTTTAATATAAGAAAATAATTATTATTTCACTTAATTTTAAGGGATTACATGGATCGTCTTCTAGATGAAAGTGAAAGTGCTGCATCTAGTCGAGCACCGTCCCCTCCCCCAACTGCCTCAAACAGTAGTAACAGCCAGTCTGAGAAAGAAGATGGCACTATCAGCAATAGTAATCAGAATGGTAAGCAACCAGAGAAGTACTTTTGTTTGTTCATGATGAAGGGCACTTTTCTTTTAGTAGCCCGGGAAATTCAGTTTTGGTTTGTATTAAACTTCCAATGCAGGAGTTGTAAAAATAGTAATTATAAATACCCACAGGATGAATATACATAATACCAACATACATATATACTAACACAGAATATAAATTGGAAAGAATTCCTGTTGATGTCACTAAAAACTAAGTTTAATAAAAATAAACCATCAATAGTGACCATTCCTTTAAAGGAATTTATTCTTTTGAGTAGCATCAATTTTCTTAATAAGTTGGGATGCTTGGATAGAATATTCTTGTTAACCCTTAGACCAAAACACTAGCCATTTACCCATTTCACATCAGAAGTACACAGGTATTTATGAAATACTTTGAAAGCTATAACAGTTTATCAGGAAAATGCTTTAAGCATTTGGTGAAAAGATAACAAGGGCACAGTTTTGAATTGTTTTCTCTCTGATAGCGTAATAACCTTGAAGGATGAGAAAAGATAAAGCAGGTGTCAGGTTCTGCATTAATACTATACAGAAACATTTCTATTTTTATCTTGGTGAGAAAGAAGCAAATGAACTTCATTATGTTTGAGGTTCAGGTAATGTTCTTGTTTAAAATATACAATAGACCAAAGATCACTGTGCTGATAAGTAAGACCGAGTCAGAGAATTATTTTGATTTCTGCTTTAATTAAAGTGGTCTTCCTAAGTAAGACAGTTGCCAAGCAGAGCCCAATAAAGGAGGAAGCTAGTGAATTAGAGATAAACTCTGCACCTGCATTCTGTTATAACAGTCTTATGGGAGGGCCAGTGGAGAGCTAAGCTCCCTGACAGAAATGAGAAGAACACTGAACGATTATCCCTTATTCTCACACTGCCTTTGGTCTCACACTGGCACTGCTGGAGTGAATATACTTTGTTCATTTGATGACCTCTCTCTGTTCCCTCACTACTTCCTCCTAAGAACAAGCCAAACAAACAAAAAAGAGGGCTCAGCAGCCATTTCTTGGTTCTAAACAGGTTCGAGGGCATGTGGTCTAATGCTATCCTGAGGTAGAATAAGAATCTAAGAGTCTGACCTTAAGACTAGGGCAAAATGCTCAGGGACACATATAATTGATACTACTTTGGTCTTTCCATGTGTGCTCTTAATATCAAATATTCTTTTTTTGTTTTGATGAGAATATGCAGCTAACCTAAGGAGGTATTTATAAATTACTTATAAATTATTCAGTAGCCCAGAAGCCATTCACCTAGGTACCCATAATCACGATTCCCACATTTTTCAAGAAAAGGAAGGAGTTCTCCGGTGCAATTTTACTTCTTTTGTAAGGGGCTTATTGTCTTGAAATCTTAATATTTACCTGCTCACAGTGGTCACAAAGCTCTTTGGGCTTACTATAACACTATCATTTCTTCTGCATCCTGATTCATAATCCCCATATGCATTTATGATTTGAGTGCACTTTTGAGTTGGGGACATAGAATATTTTCTTTGTCCAAAATATAATATTTGAGGCTCATCCTTTATACTGAATATATTTTTCAGATAATTAAAATTTAATTATTTCCAGTGGCACATTCTGTATTTAAGTATCCAGAATGTCTAGTTCATTTTGCAGTCAACTCTAAGTGCCTTTTTTACTGTAACTTCTAGCAAATAATTATTCTCTTTCTTTTCTCACCTGTTATGGAGGAATTTATGTTTGCATATGACTTTCAAATGTATGTTTGGACAGTACAAGCATTAAATTTTTAACATTGTGACATTACTTTAAAGTCATTTAGATAAATGTGTGCTCTTTACCCTTAAAGCACAATACCCATGGGTTTACTTAAGAATAAAAGTCATGTCGTCTTATATGTAGAAAACTCAAGCTTCTAAAGAATGTCAATTTTTTTTTTACATAGTTTTAGAACGGTATTGCCATTTTGCTAATTTGTGCATATTTTTGCTTTAATTTAGCTTATTTAGACAACTGGGCCCAGTGCTTATTTGTTATTACATAACACCAACATGCTCCTCATATATACCAGAATCTGTTCTTAATTCTTTACCTTTATTAACTTATTCTTCATAGCAAGCCTGTAAGGTAAGTCTCTTATTTCCCTCATTGTATATGTGATGAAACTAAGATTCCACGAACATAAGTAACTTTTGCCCAAGGTGACAGTTACTTAGTAAATAGAGCCAGAGTTCAGACCATATGTACACCTCTCATCCTTGATGAAAGCTGTTTTAGAATAGTTTACAAAATTAGCGTTTTAATACTAGCGGTTTCACTTACGTTTCTTCTAATGTAGGGATGTCATCTAATGGACCAGGTGAAATGTTGAACAAGGAAGAAATCAAAGTTGAAGCGTTACACGTTAATGGACCAACAGGTGGAAATAAGAGACCACTTCATGCAGATATGGATACTAATGGTTATGAAACAGATAACCTTACCACTGACCCAAAACTTGCCCATGTGACTGCAAGAAATGAAAATGATTTTGATGAAAAAAGTGAGAGACCTGCCAAAAGGCGAAGGGTAAACAGCAATGGAAAAGAAAGTCCAGGTTCTTCTGAATTTTTCCAAGAAGCAATGTCACATGGAAAATTTGAAGAACTTGAAAACACAGATGACTAAATTTTAGACTTGTTTTACCTTCTTTGGAGTAAAATCTGGTGTGACTAAAATTTTCAGGGTTGATGGGTTACCTTAAAAAGTTGATTTCCTTGAAGCAGTTGGTTAAAATTTTGAAAATTTGAATTGAGTCCTAACTTTAGTAAATAAGATTTCGTAATTCTGCCCTTTGTAGACTTTTTACTTTAAAAGTGTAAACACCCTGTTAAGGATATAAAAAATAGTTTAGTAAATTTGAATGAACTACGGAAATATCTGTACCTTCTCATTTGATGTATTAATCTTAAAAGCTCAGTACAGGTATTTTTTTGCTTAGTTTGATGGCAGAGAAGAAAAAAACCATATTCAAATTTCTGTTTAACACCAGTTTTTCTGAGTTTCTTGAAATGTCTTTATCTTTTATAAAAGAGACACTTTTCTCTCCATACAAATTGAGTGTCATTATTAAGGAAACCCTTATGAATCCTGAAAGTTATGCTAGCATGATTTTTTTATATATAGAAGTTTAAAAATAAACCAAGTCAGGTTTGTATATGTAAAATTGTTGACATCAATGATGTCTTTCCATATTCTTATCTGGGCTTAAGAAATACATTCTGTATTTTTCCAGATTCTTTGTAGCCTTTGAAAGATTTTTACAGTACATATGTCTTGACTGAGCTGTCCTTTCTTAATACAAAAGCTTGTATAATTTTCTTAACTTGTACAGTTGGTAAACTTTTATGAGAGGAATTGATATTCTGAGTCTGTCAGCTTTCATTTTATTTTGCTAAGGTTTTTCTAATGAATTTTTAAGTGTGTAGTAACTAAGTCATGTTTCTTATACAGGTGGTAAAAGCATTCATAAAGGATTGTGAAAATTTGTTTTTTCAAATTTCTACTTAAGGACAAATAGTTTGAGAATTTTGAAATTAAGCATGATACCTAGATTGCATAGTTTGTTTTGCGTTTGCTTTAATTTTCAAAATTATTTTTGAAGCAAGACAAAAGTTTAATGTTGGCTTAAGTGCTTCAGTATATCATGCTGACCAGAATCCTGTTCAGTTATTTTTATATGCATTATAAAATTTCCCATTTTTGCATTAACTAAACAGGGGGAAAGGTCAAGCAATATTTAGATGTTGGCACACACAAGGAGTTGGCAGATAATATTGATTTTATGAGGAAAAAGTGATGAAGTGAGTGTATTTCCAAACTGAAAATAAGATGTATAACCATTGCTCTGTGTGATTACAAATAGGATCATCCATTTGCATAGCCTTGCAAAAGTGCCATTTTATTTTTAGTGCAAAATTCTTGTTAAAAATGTAGTTTTATACAGCTGATAGACCAACCTATATCCAAACTTTTATAAAAGATTATTAACTATTCTTGTTTTTCCACACAGGCATACCCCAAATGCTTCTACTGACTCATTTTCAGCCATCAGTTCAAGAGCCAATGCCTTTTTAAAATAAATCTTCTGTGGTCTTGTTTTTAATGGCTCAACTGTTTCATGCAATTGAGTAAAGGTTTGCACTGAGAAGTTATGGTTTAGGCCTTACCCCATGAAGTATTACTATTAACATATGTTTAGACTGCTTCCTTCCACCAATGTGAACAAATCTTTGCCCCAAACAGTGTTAAAATGCCACTTTACAACACCTGACTTCATTTAGTGCACATTCACTGTTACATACCTGAGTAAATCAAAGTTTGGGTGGAAGTGTTGAGAAGCATGAATTTTTTGTTGGTTTTGTTTTGTTTTGCCTACAAAATTAATTTATCCAGAATGGCAGCTTTAGCAGATGGTCACAATCCATTTTCTGAATCAGTTTTTATTACACAAATCCAGAGTATCCTGGCTTCTAGCTCTTTGTCAAAGATGGTCTATAGAAGTGTTTCAAATGAAGAGTGATGCTGTATTTTTTAAGTTGCGATACTAGAGATGCTATTTTCACCTTTTTTAAAAGATGCATTTTGTTTGCAGGTTTGTGAAGTTCTTGGAAACTAATACAGGAACAGTTTTAGTACATTCTCAGGCATGTTTGCAAAATATGGCACATGTATACATGTTAGGAAATTCTACTTTTCTTAATCTTCTCTTTTTAAAGTATACCTAATGAAAGACATTCCACTATTAATACATAATGCTCAGCTTTTTGTGAAGAAATATTTAATTGTATTTTGTGTTTATACAGGTATTTCACACAGTACTTTGTTCTTCATAATGCAGCCACTATAACTTGATAAGTCATTGCACTACTTTAAAATTTTTAGTAATATCATGAATTTAATTTGCTTTAAGACTTAGTACATTTCATAACTCTTGAACTCTTAACAAACTGCATTGGGAAAAGAAGCCTTTGTTAATAGTTAACTTAGTTTCCCCCACCCCATACCCACCCTCAGCAAAGCACTATCATTTTCATCTGAAATGGTATTCTGTTTTCTAATGTGTTTTCAAATAGAGTTCAGAATCTGCAACTCAGTTCAACACAAGTCTGTTGAGCTTTAAGATGTATTTGAATATTTAAATAGGCATTTAAAATTATGAATTAGATGTTTTTAAGTTTATGCATAGTAATTTTGCACTGTAAAATAATTCCCTTTTCCCATTCCCTGTCTGCCATTCTGAATATGCTTATTAAAATATTTTTTTAAACATACTTGTCTACATAATACCGTGTGAATGATTTTTATTAGATTGATTCACTAGGTTTTAGTTATAGATTTTAAGTTTGTATAATACATACTGTTCACAGTGGAAATATGTATAATCTCTGTTCCCTCTTCTAGATATATCACATGAACTAGTGTTTGAGTGGCTTCTGGTCCCTTTGACCTCATCTTGGGTGATGTATTTTTGTCTTTTTTCTTCCAGGGAGATCCTTTGGTCTGTGGACCTCTATTCACCCATTTATCTTCCTTTAAACTATGTAATTACAAGTTTTCCCCATCTTTTGTAGTGCAATTCACATATAATATTTTGCACACACTCTGGTCACAATACTTTTCTCTAAATGGAAAAGTAAGAGTGGGCATTTTATAAGTGAGGGTTGGTGAATTTCCATAGGGGAGGTTTACGCTGATGACCCTGGAGGTGTGTAGCTGACTAACTCTGTATCACTGCTAAGTGCCAAAACAGAAATAAAAAGTTTCCCATACCTAATTCATACTCATGAAAATTGACATGGTGGGAAATCACATATGGGGAAGAACAAAAATTTCTAAATTTTAAGACTTTAAAAATGACCTTTTTCTTTCTGTATTAAATAATTCCACTGATTTGTTTTTTAAATCATAAAATTGGCTCTTTAATAATCAGTTTATCCTTTGCAAAATCTTATAGGTTCATCCCCCCAAGTCATGGGCTGATGGAGTAGCCTCATTTTCTAATACCAGTTTTCTGTGACCTCATTTATTATGTGCCCTTAGTATAGAGCTGACATCTTTAAGTACATGAGTTTTTCCTTTTCTGACTTTGATTTTTTTTTATCTTTGCTTGTTTTTACACTAGTTCCTATGACTTATTTAGGATGTATGTTGTGCTTAAACTATCATTTTGCTTGCTCTAAGAAATGTGAACATCTTAATGGCCACCTATTCTGTGAAGTACTTTGAAGAACTGCCACATTAACTGGAGCTGAACTCCATTCTCTGTGCAAATTGATGGTAAAGCCTTCTTCACACTGAAATGTCAGCAGTGACAAGTCTGCATAATATCCTCTCATCTAGCCAATATTTGGGCCTATGCTTGTACAGCTACTGTGCTTGGCTTTGGCTTCAGCGACATGTAGCACATTCTCTTCATCAAAGAGAAGGCATTAGCAGGTAAGGGCTGTGGGTAGAAGTGTATGCTTAGCACAGAGGGTGCAAAAGGAAAACAGTAGGCACGATATGAAGGAAACTGTTTACTAGGCTTTGTGCCATAGAATTCTAGCTAAATAAGATTTTCCTTGAGCTTAATATTTTGGTTAGAAATTAAGCAACATGAAATATATGTACAATTCCCCTAAGACCATTTATTATTAATGTTTACCGCAGGACTAGTTATAACCACTATGGATCATTCAGGACTCATCCCTTTTTTCAATCCCATCCAGTGAGTGCTACCATAAGAGTAGGGAGTCTCATGATTTCCTAAAGTTTGGGAAAAGTGACGGAAAACAAATGAACATTTGACCTGGTTATAAAACATTCACTTTCTGCTGTTCTCATCATTAACATGAATGGTTGACTGTAGCGTAGGCTAATTGTGTCTTTCTACACACCAGCTAGAACTTGCTTAAAGAATTCAGGGAGTTCTAAAATATGTAGTTTTGCTATTTTCTCTCTGAAAGGAGATGAACTTTGGATTAATTTAAGGACTATACACTTAAACTTTTTTTTTTTTTTTTTTTTTTTTTTTTTTTTTGGGAAAGAGGGAGAGAGAATCCACACCCAATGTGGGACTTGATCTCAGGACCCTGAGGTCATGACGTGATCGGAAATCCACTTAACCAACTGAACTACACACGCACACCCCTACTCTTAAATTTTTTAAAGAGAACAGAGGAGATCTGGATTCTGAAGTGGTTTCTCCCAGAACTGTAAGCAATCCAGAGAGTGGCATCAGGCTAACCTGAACCACCGTAAATTCCTGACCAAAAAGAAAATCAAGATTCAGTGAAAGCATTTGCTCCAAAAAGGGACTTTTTATAACTCTTGGTCAGCAGTTGCGCTTTAGCTGTGTGCACATAAGAGACCTGTTCTGGCTAGGAGCTAGTGCCATTCAGAGTATGGCTATTCCATTAGTCCCCTCTGCACATACAGTTGTTGGAGGAAATTCGCGTGGATGACTGTTTATTCCAAACAGCCTAAATTACGAGCTTCATGAACTACTTTTCCATGTAGCCTCTCTACTATGTCACGGTCTGCATTTGTCTGCCAGTGTTTTGTGTCCAGGAATTTGCATTGAAAAACATAGTAAACACCTGAACTGCCCATCTGTAAAGTAAGGATGAAATTTACTGGGCCAGTATCACAGGGCTATGTTGGGATTCGAAAATCACACGTAAGAAAGAAAAAAAAATTACACATAAGGAAATCTCGCTAGAGAACACTAGGTAGAGATCCAGTAGTAGTAGTACAGGTCTACAGTCCCTTATCCAAAATTCTTGTGGCCAGAATTTTTTAGATTTTAGAGAGGTACAATGTTTTAAAGAACATCCATAGCCAGGTCTTGAACTATGGTTAAAAACACTTTTTACACCATAAAATGTATTCATATTCACACACATTTCAGGTTAGATATTGCTGCTAAATGAGTTTGGCAACAAACTCAAGAAAAAACATTTAGATTTCAGAATCACAAACTTACAAAATTACAGACTTCAAATTTTGCTAGCGCTCACTTGGCAGTTGAGTCCAGTTTCCTCTACTTTGCTATGTAACTGCCAAGACCTGTAAATAGGAAGCCAAACATAAGCTACCAGGTGTGTTTTGATATGTACACAGCTCCAGCAGAACCCTACAGACCCTGGGCCTTCTAAAGTGCCAAGTACCTTGTAAATGAAGCAGCTGGTGAGAGGAGCCTGCCAAAGTCCAGATGTGACCCTTCTGGAGCCTCCCACACAGTCCCCTCGCTTTACGGAAGGGGAAAACCTAAGACCCAAAATGGAAAAATGAGTTGCCCAACAACTTAAGACTCAGCTGCTTAGACAAGGTCCCATTCCTCTGTCCTTTTCCTCCATGGTACTTACTAGTTTATAATTCTGTATTCATGGCTAGAGCCTTGGGCTTGACCTTCATCTCGACCCTTGGCCAGTTAGTCCCTGTGTCCATGGGAGTGAATTACTAGCCACCCTTTAGCCGACCCATCATTGTGGCTAGGCAAGTGGCGCTCATAAGGCGGCAGCTCTTTTCAGATTCATTTGGCCTGAACAGTTGGGGAAGAGGCATTCCCGCAAAAGGAGCATGTGTTGGCCACAGAGAAAGGTTCATTTAGGACCGAAAACAAGCCTATTGCAAGTACTATCATATACCACTATTGAATAATTATTGTTACATGTACTGTGCTAAATAAACACTCATTATAAACCATCCTCACATTACAGATTTTTACAAATGGGGAAATTCAACTGTCTTGGAAGCTGAAAGACACACTTTCCAAAGGTCTGCATTTGTTCATCTAGTTTCCTAAGTTAGATCTTTGTGTTCAGGGAAGGTGTGTGTTGCAGGGCAGAAAGCAGATGCTATTTGCAAACAACCTGTTCTGCCCTTTTCCCCCTCAAGTCTGAATTCTGGAAACAAGAAAGTGCCCCCATGTTGGAAAAAAGCTCTGAAGAATAGTTGGGATGCGAGTTCTTTCTCTAGCAAGACCTCAGAGGAATGGTTGCAAGGGTTGTAAGACATGCGGGACTCCAGGCACTGAGACCTTCCTGTAGTAGCAACCATTACAGTGTCTAAGTTCGGAATCGGCAGTGCCACCTGCCTTCAAAGGATACCATGGAGATAGTCAACTAAGCACTTAAGCAGTGACCATTAAGGACTAAAGAAGATCCTTCTTCTATTTTCCAGGCACCATGCAATTCCCTTGAATCTGGTTTGACCTTAGCGAAGGATCAGGATTGAATTTCCTTCTGGGTGGTAAGATGGGGACTTAATCTAATTTAATTTAAAAGAATGAGTAATTTGACGTTTCTTCCATACTCAAATATTACACTGCACTGCTTGTTCTAGAAGGTTCTACAGACTCAGCAAAAGTAGGCCATACAGGAAGGCCCACTTATATTCTGTAAAGAAAATACTTTTTTCACAATCACCACTGTTCAATAATGGAACCTTTCTGTGCCTGTTTCCTCACTTCTAAAATAAGGGTAATAAAACTTTAAAGGACTGTTTAAGGGATTAAAATGCAGCAATATATGTAAGGTGCTAAGAAAAAATTGCCTAGCTAGCAGGTAGCAAATGCTCAGTAAATTTTTTTAATGTAGCATAGCAAGTATTGTTTGCTATACTTCATGTACTACACTTTGTGGAAAACATTGGAAACCTAAGTTAAATACTTTAAAATGTTCATCTTTGGTCTCCTGGAGTTCAGATGGTCTCCTTGAGTATACTAGACCTAGGCAAAAGGGAAATTCACCACAGCCTTCATTATAAGCAAAAATTAGAAACTGATTTCATTATCACCTGTTAATTCTACCTCCTAGAATAACTCAATGTTTATTCTCTGCTTTCATAAGTGCACTTTAGGATCCCATCATTTCTCACCAGGACTGTACAGCAATCTTCTGTAGCTGATAGATTGATCTGAACAGTCCTGCCTTTCTTTGCCTCCCACCTGACAGTAATCTGCACAGCATTCTCAGTGATCCTGTTAGAGTGCAGTTCTTCGTTTAGGCACACCAACAGCCACTAGGCCAAAGCTGCCTGGCAACTTTTTAATTTTATTCTAACGAGCCCTACCACTAACTACTGTATATATTGATTATATTCATTCAGATTCACACTTTTTACCTGCCTGTAAGATGTGAATTTGTCAACCCCTGACCTACAATCCCAGTACTGCAGTTGGCATGATCTTTCTAAAAAGAAGATGAGGCCATATTTCTGGTGCGCTGTGTTTAAAAAATAAAGCCATTAATCGGCTACTCTTTCTCTAGATGTATATTCATTCAGTAAATATTTATGGCGTACCTGCAGTGTGCCCAGCACTGTTGTTTCTGGCACAGATCAACATCTGTGCCTTCAGAAAGCTTACATTTCATCAAAAGGGACAAGTGCTCTAGAGGTAAAACACAGGAGAGGAATAGGGAAAACAGTGGCTGCAATTTCAGATAGGCTGGTCAGGGAAGGCCCACAGAGACGAGGGCATCTGCTATAAAGACAAAGGGGGATACGGGCGCCTGGGTGGCTCAGTGGGTTAAAGCCTCTGCCTTCGGCTCAGGTCATGATCTCAGGGTCCTGGGATCGAGGCCCGCATCGGGCTCCCTGCTCAGCGGGGAGCCTGCTTCCTCCTCTCTCTCTCTCTCTCTCTCTGCCTGCCTCTCTGCCTACTTGTGATCTCTGACAAAATAAATAAAATAAAATCTTTAAAAAAAAAAAGACAAAGGGGGATCCATCCTAGACAGCAGATACAGTGCCCCTGGAATGCTAGAGGGCTCTCCCCTCCAATATCTCCTCAGTTGAATACTAGTCCTTCAGGAATCAGCTCAAATGTCCTTTCTCCAAGGAACTTTTTCCTACCATTCTCAGGATGATAGTACTCTTATATAAATTCTTATATCTCAGATAGTTTCATGATTCTGTCATCATTTGTAGATATTGTCCTCAACACTATTCACTGGAAAAAATTACCTGAAGGGTAAGCACACATAATGAGGCATTCCTGGTGAAATTCTCCTTTGGCATTCTCCTAATATAGGGATGTTATCTAGAATTCTTTGGTAAGAAAAGATTTTGGAATTAAAGTCCATATGTAAACTCATTGGCTGAGAGAGATTGGACTAATTCCTTAGCTTTGCCTAAACCACTATTCGTGCAATAGTAAAGTGCTGTAATATAAAAAGATATGGTGAAGATCTATCTAACCATGAAAGAACACAGTAGACCCTCAGTAAATAATTGCTTTTCATGCAAACTGCTTTCCGTCATCTATTCCTCCAATGGCCACTGCTGCCACAAGAGGGCCCCTTCAGTAAGGCTAGAATGACATGTCTGCTTTACCTTTGCAGTTACCCAGCCGCCAGCTCACGTCCAAAGCTTTAAATCCATGGTGTACGAACTCTGAATGAAGAATGGCAGGCAGGCACAATGATAATGAGCTTGGTACCATCAAGGCTATTACAAACAGAATCGACTCAGTAAAAACAAGAACCTAGTATGATGGTGAAGAGCAAAGGCCTGAGCCCAGCTGACTGGGATTTGAATGCAGGTCTCACAACCACAATGGACAATTTATCGTACTCAGCTCCATCTGTTATGGTTTTGCCAAGTCTCTGCTAGGGGCTGGCTGCTAGCCCCTAGAACTCGGTCTAGATGAATGGGCGAACAATTGTTGTGATGAGAGCTGTAGGGAAGTCCTGGGCGTACCTAATAACTGCTCACCTGCTATGGACACACAAAGGCACCAGCTCTGTGCTTTGCTCCTCTCAGCAATGCCTCTTGCATGGTAGTCCCCAGTAATGTCAGCCTTGTCCATGGAAGGCAAGGTGAGACAAGAAACCACCCAAAGGGCTGAATAAAAGAGCATTTATCTCACAAAATCAAATTCTAAGGATTTTTAGAACTTGATTAAAGCATGCCTTAAAGGCAGTCTCTTCAGCAAACGGTGTCAGTAAAACTACATGCAAAAGAATGGAGTTAGACCCTTACACCATATACAAAAACTAAAAATGGATATAAGGCTTAAATATAAGACATAAAATTACAAAACTCTTAGAAAATATAGGGGGGGAACTTCATGACAGTGGACTTGGCCATTACCTCTTGGATATAACAACAAAAGCATAGTCGACAAACACAAAAACATAAACTGCACTACATCAAAATTTAAAACTTCATCAAAGGACACAGTAAGAATGAAAAGGCAACCTACAGAGTAGAAAAAAATATTTGCAGACAATGTATTATATAAGGGGTTGAAACTTAGAACATATAAAGAACGACACATCAACAAAAAATCCAACAATAAAATGAACTTGAATAGACCATTTCTCCAAAGAAAGAATATAAATGGCCAACATGCATATGAAAAGACGCTCAGCACCACTAATCATTAGGAAAATACAAGTCAAAACCACCATATGATCACCTAACACACACTAGGCTGGCTACTTTGCGTAAGACAAAGTAAGTCTTAACGAGGCTGTGAAGAAATTGGGACCCTTGTACACACTGGTTAAAATGTAAAATGCTGCAACCACAATAGAAAACAGTATGGCAGATCTCAAAAAAATAAAAATAGAATGACCAGATGACTCAGCAACTTTAAAAGAATTGAGAGCATCTTTGCACACACCACTATAGATTTGTGCCCTCCCCACCCAAAATTTGTATGTTAAAACCCTATTCCCCAGTGTGGTGGAATTTGGAGATGGGCCTTTGGGAGGTAATTAGGTCGTAAGGGTGGAGCTCTCCTGGGATTAGGGTCCTTATAAGAACAGTCAAGACAAAACTTCCTCTCTGGTCTCCCATCAGGTGAGGATAAGAAAAGATGGATACCCCACAAACTGGGAAGCAGGCTCCTACCAGACGCCAGATCTCCCAGCACTTGATCTTGAACTTGCCAGCCTCTAGCACTGTGAGAATAAACGTTTGTTGTTTAAGCCACCTGTTCTATAGTAATTTGTTACAGCAAACCAATTAAGACACCCAGTGTTTGCAATATTATTTACAATGCTAAGGGTGGAAGCAGCCTGGTGTGTCCATCAACAGATGGAATGGATAAATAAAATGTGCCATATACATACAATGGAATATCATTCAGCCTTTTTAAAAAGGAAAAAATTTTTAACAGCATGCTATAACATGGATGGACCTCAAGGACATTGCGTTATGTGAAAGAAGCCAGTAGCAAAAGGACAAATACTGTATGATTTCACTTGTATGAGATTATCTAGAGTAGTCAAATTCACAGACAGTAGAATGGTTGCCCAGGGGCTGGAAGAAAGGGGGAAATAGGGAGCTGTTTAATGGGTATGAATTTCAGTGTTGCAAGATGTAAAAGTTCTAGAGACTGGTTGTACAACAATGTGAATATACTTAGTACTACTGAACTATACACTTAAAAATGGTTAAGATGGTAAGTTTTTTGCTTATAGAGATTTTGCCAGTTTGTTTTTAAGCCTTAACATACTCCTAATTCTGTTGAGCTTACCTGTACCAAAATGCTTCTCTTGAGCATTGTTTTATTTTAGGGTTATTTCCTGGTCAAGCTACTCAGAGGCTTAGATACCTGATTAAGCAGATGAAATATTTTAGAAGTAGAAAGACTAGCATTTCTTTCCTTTAGCACAAGTATGCCAGAGACACTGGGTATTCAATCAAATGTGCTATTCATACAAAATACTTGTATGGCTATAAAGGAAAAATTCCTCCTGTGTCTTCTCTCAATACTCTACTATGTACTAAGCAAATCGACAACACTGCCTGCATCAGCTACAACCCAGCCCTGACACTGTCTGCCTGGAGTTAGCATCAGATTCCACAGTTCCCACAAGACTCACAGGCTCAGTCTCACAGGACTATTACGGCCCCACCCCCTTGTGCAAATTCACAACTCCAGGTGGTTAACCTGAGCGTCTGGCCAACCAGCCGTTAATCAGAGGTTCCCACGACCTGCTCAGGCTTGAATACTGTGTTAGACTAGCTCATAGAACACAGGAAAACTATTTATTAAACTACCAGTTTCTTACAAAAGGATGTATCTCGGGATCAGCCAGACGGAAGGGATGCACTGGGCAAGGTACGCGGGAAGGGGCATGGAGCTCTGCTGCCCTCTCCAGGAGCACCACCCTCCCAACACCTCCACACATTCAGCAGCCTGGAAGCCGTCCAAATCTTATAGTTCAGGGACTTTTATTGAGCTCTCATTATGTTGACATAATTGATTAAATCACTGGCCATCAGTGACTGATTTAACTTCTAGTTCCTCTCCTACCTAGGAGCGTAGAGGGAGGAGCCTGAAAGTTCCCGACACAGATCACTGTGGTTTGTTCCCCCCCCAACCAGCACCTACCCATCCTTTTGGGCTCCCCAAAGATCACCTCATTAAGAAACTCAGGTGCAGTTGGTTGAAAGAGGCTCATTATGAGTAACAAAAGACTCCCATTTCATCTTTATGCTATGGAATTCTTTCAACAACTCGGAAAAAAAATGTAACAGCTATAGGAATGTCTTGTTAAAAAGTACAAGAGTTTTAGGAACCATGTGACAGGAACAGGGACAAAGACCAAATATAAATTTCTGTTATAAATTACAGTATCACGATGGTAAACTGTTTATAACAGGGTTTCAATCAGCTAACTGGATGCCATCCTCTTAAACGTGGGCAGACTTACGGCTCCTCGCATGCACTTAGAAAGGAATTTTAATACATGTGTTCAGGAAAAAGTATTTATTTGACACCTTTACAAAAATATTTAGGCACATAATTTTCATGTTTATGTCACCTGATTTACATATCTCAATCTTTAGTACCTTTTAAAAACACTAAAATGGTCATTTTGTAAATAGGATCTGTATTGAAAAATACTGTGATAAGCCAACATCTGTAGACAAAAATCAGTTGATCAACATGAGAAAGAAATATTTATGAACAAAATAATCTCTAAAACATTTTTGTGAGATAATAAATCTAACCAGTAGATTTCTTTTTAAAAAAGTAATTCAAAAAAGAAAGATTAAAAAAACCCACCAGTGACTATCTTTTCTTTCTGTCGTGAAGTCGCACCCTCACACAAGACCTAGCAGACCAGTTCAGAACAGTCACGGCGCCAGGGGCTACCGAACACCAGCCACCGAGAGACGCGCGGACTCAGATGCAGCGTGGAGCCAATGCGTTTCACTCAGAAAAGGGAAGAAGGAATGTCTGGCCTGTGGAACCTGTAGAGGAGCTACACCCTAAGGAGACATACTGGGAAAGCGTAACCAGCATCACCATTCTGAGATGAAGACAGAAAATCATTTTCTCTTTTGAAACTCACCACCAAAAGAAGAGCAACTTTGTTACATTTTTTTAAAGATAGGTGGAATGACCTGCATCACATAATGGCACAATTATATCCAGTAGGTACTTTGTTTTAAAAAAAGACAGATGTTATTTAAACATTCCAGAGGCAGCAAGGTACAGGGTCACATTTTTTCAAGAACCACACCCACTGCCCAGGCCTCTAGCATTTAAGGAGCAGAGATGAAGGATCTAGTTTGCCTACAGTCTCACCATGATGTAATGACAGTGACAACACTTGCTGGCTGTATAATACGTATGAAGCATCGTGCTGAGTAGTTTCACATCCATTATCAGTTATTGTGAATATTACTGGTTTTCCCACCAATTACAGCCTTGTTCATAAGGAGGAGCCGATAGAGAAGTCCCACTTATCCACAGGGGATATGTTCCAAGATCCCTAGTGGATGCCTGAAGCCACAGACAGTACCGAACCTTATACGTGCTTTTTCCTATACGTACATGATGAAGTTTAATTTATAAATTAGGCACAGTAAGGGATTAATAGAAAAATTATACTGTAATAAAAGTTACATGAATGTGGTCTCTCTCAAAGTATCTTATGGGACTGTACTCAACCCTGTGACAATGTGAGGTAATAAAATGTCCACGAGATGAGATGAAGCGAGGTGAATGACGCAGGCATTGTGACGTAGCGCTAAGCTACTACTGACCTTCTGACCAAATGTCAGGAGGATCATCTGCTTCCAGACCTCGGTTGACCACGGATAAGTGAAACCGAGGAAAGGGAAACAGAGAAGAAGGGGTGACTCCTGGACTACATAGTTATGGGGAAGAAAGAATATGTGAAATGGAGGGGGAACCCAGGCTATTCACAGAATTCTAACAGCCTGGCACTTCTCTCAGAACTAGAAGAGTAGTA
Organism: Ailurus styani; assembly: GCA_002007465.1. Taxonomy (NCBI): domain Eukaryota; kingdom Metazoa; phylum Chordata; class Mammalia; order Carnivora; family Ailuridae; genus Ailurus; species Ailurus styani. Next base: position 1,958,896 of record LNAC01000132.1, on the reverse strand, counting down.
GGAGTTGTAAAAATCCTTTTAGATGCAAAAAATGCTTCAGCTCTATGGGTGGATGGGGCACCCGTAATCTGTGGTAACTGCCAACAGCTCTTAGTTACAAATCACTGACTCCTTTCATCCCCTTCCTCTTAATATGGGTCTGGCTAAAGAATTACACATTCCTTGAGAGCAAGAACTGTCCTCTTCATGGTGGTTTCCCCAGAGCTTGGCATAAGGCTGTGGCATAAAAAAAGATGCTCAATAAATCTCTGTTCACTGATAAGACCACAATAACAAAAAGGGGTCCAAAATCCTAAAGCACTATTCCAAACCAGTTAAATATGAAATTCTACTAGTCTTTCCGTCAAGAACCTGTTTCAGCATTACTAACCCGAACTTTCCATGGATCCTTGATATGATACGACTACAGAAAACTTGCAGATGCGTGTTTTTTTAAACCAACATGCGAGTTGGAGCCGAGGACTGACTTATAAAGTCAACAGCCATATGAAGCAATTAAAAATCACCTGACACGTTGGCAATGTGCAGTCTGGTCAGCCAGGGTGCTCTGAATCAATCTGGCATGGACTAAAAAGCAGAATAGCCAAAGAGGACTTTGTTTTCATTAACTCAAGAAGAGGAGCCACTAGTTAGAATTTGGTTTTCAAAATTCTCATCACAGTTTATCTGTCTCAAAGGGCAAACTAAGGATTTAACTATAAATTTGCCTTTCTCCCGGGAGGTAGTTAGTAATCACAGAATTTTTGCCTTGTAAAATATCAACCTTGGGGCAAAATCCAGACATTCTGGGTGATGTCTGAACAGCAGGTAAACCTCTAGTTCACTAAAACCAAGCCTGCACATAATTGAAAAACTCCAAAAACAGTTGGCCTTTAGTCTCTAACTTCCTCAGGCTGCTTTCTCTTATCTTGACATGTTGGTTGGAAGTCCAAGAGGGCATCTAGGAAGCAGAACCCAGACAGGGCAAAAGATGCAACTCTACTGCTTCTGGCCAGTTGGCAAGTTCAGCACGGGGGGAGTGGTGGGGGGGTTGCCAGGGTCATGTGCACTTAGTGAGGCTGTAATGACACATGATTTTCTCAAAACTAGAGAGGTGACAGATTTTCAAGGAAGCTGACCCCCAAGAAGCAGTTCAACCTCTCCTGGGGTTCTAGCCTAACAGCTCTAGACACATCCAAAGGCCTTTCATGATGAGAAATTCTAAACACAAATTATTTCTAAAGTCAAAGTTCCCTCCATGTGGCTTGATAGAAGGAACAGAACCACTAAAATTAACTCTCACGATGTCTTTCCACCTCATCCAGGCAAAACCAGGCAGTGGCAGGCAACATTATCACAGCTAGAGTTTACAGCAACTGAGGCCAGCCTGGAAACTAGATAGAAGCTCTGGCATCAATGTCCCTCCTCTGCAAAGCCTATTCTCTGAGTCCAAATTCAACCAAGCACTTGCCTCCTTGAAAGAGTTCAAGCTAACTCAGCTAGCACCTTCATTTCCTCACTCTCAGAGGGAGAGGGCAGTTAATCAATGGCAGCATGGTTCAACAGGAAAAACATGAATTTTTACTTCTTAGCAAGTTGCCTACTTCCTCGGAGTCTTGTTTTCTTATTGGTAAAACAGAGACAAGAAAAACCATTGTACATAAGAAAATATCCTATGCCCCTGCCCACCTGAATTTTCTCAGGTCAGATGACCCTGAAAAAAGGGAACCTTGGGAGCTTTTAGCTTGGAAGTTGGCCATGAGGCTAATTCTAGGGACCCAATACCACTGGTCAGGGGTTAGTAAAGACAAATCGAAATATAGGAAACACACGGATATAAAAATGACCTCAATTTCTTAAAAATAAAAAGAAATCAAAACCTTCCAGGCCTCTTGTTAAGCCACCAAAATAATAACTATTTGGATCAATAGAGCCCTGTGGATTCCAAACCCAGTGAAAGAGAAGTTAGTGTGTACCAGTGCAAAAGTACCCAGCCTCTTCTGCACTGACTGCACAACCGGCCTGTGCAAACTCCCATACCCAAAGTCCGCGGATGTCTCTGTGCCGGCTCACAGGGCTGTGAGGGAAGCCCCAGCCTGCCCAAAGAGGCAATTCAGGCACTGCCCAGTCACAGCTGCTCTCCCAGGAAGCAGCAGAAGTCTTGCGAAAAGCTGCCATGCCCAAGGGACGGGGATGTAGGTGTCAGTACCCAGAGGAAACAGGTATGCTCCTGCCGTATAAGGTCTAACGCGGACACTGCCACACAGAGACCATGCCTTGACAATACAGACACATCTCAGCAGGCTTTACCCTCAAACCAGCACACTCAGGAATGGAAGACCCAGCCGGAGCAATTCAAAGAGGAGTAAAAAGAATAGCAACCAAACCCAGAGGAGGGAAGCACAGCAAACAGATGGTGGCCACCTTGGGGGCCTGCCATCCTCCCTCAGAGAAGAAGGGCTGGGCTGCATGGTTTACAAAATGCAGCTCTTCATATGACTCTTGATCTTGGGTCAGGAGTTCAAGCCTCACATTGGGTATAGAGTTTACTTTAAAAAAATTTTAAAAACAATTGTTTAAATAAATAAAGTGCAGCTCTTTACATGCACGTCCTCTCCTGTCGTATCTGGTTTCACCACTGTGGGGCAGGCAGGGGCCGGTGCTTCTAAGCCCATTTACAGACTGGCAGTTGCTAAGACTGAAAAAAGTTTCTGTGACTTGTTCAGGGTCACAGTATCTCCTGAATGGATCATAAAGTTAGGTTTTCTCTCTTAACCCTCAGTCACAACAGCAGGAGTGAGATCATTCAGCCACCTCCAAAAACATCCCTGTATCCCCAACACTTAGCATAATGCCAGGTACATATTACATACCCAGTACATGTGAGTTGAACGAATGAATCCTATAGATGAATAAATGAGTAAAAGGCCTACTTTCTCCATCCCTTCATTATCGCCATCCTACACAACAAAGAAGGAATAGCATTATTACAAGGAATGCACTGTGCCCATCCCAGGAGTCCTCAGGGAAGCCAATATGGAAACCAATACAATTTCAAAGCCCACATGGTTTTTTACTGCCAAAGCTGTCATCTTTAGCAAATGCAGTGATACTATCCTTATGAAGAAAATGCAACTGTTAAGAAATAAAGTTCAAAAAGGAGAAATTTTAGGTACTTGGCTGCATTTCCAGCAGAAGGCAGGCTAACCGGCTTCTCTGTGCAGCAGCGATCTGAATGAGGAGGCCCCAGCTGAAGCACTGTGTGTATGCAGCTCGAAGGGACACCTGGATATCAAACTATGAAATACAATATTTTCAAAACACCCGATGTTTCATTGTCGGCATAAAAGAAATAAATTAAAAAGCCCGGTACATTTTCCAGTTTGATATAAATTAATTCCAACGGCATACTTAAAATAGAGTCAATTATAAGTTTCTCTCATAAAATTTTAAAAGGCAGCAATCAATCCTCAGATTGTACAAGTGCAAAGGAATGGTTATCTTCTCCATAATCAAGACACCTCAGTGTCTGTGTACGAATTGCCAGTGTTCTCAGTGTTGATCAAAAACTTGAGCCTACATCGTCGAAGCAGTCCTCTGGTCATACTGCTCCTTTCCCCTTAATGTCCAGCTTGTTACTGGCCTCTGACTGTTTGCTCAGCTGCTCTTCAGAGAAAGTGATGTAGGAATACACCAGGCTCCCTGCAATGCTGCAAAACAGAAAACCACCATCAGGGAGGAAAGGAAGGAAGGAATGGAGAATGTATAGGAGACTAGTGTTGAGGGCTGGAGTTACCTTCATAAATCAACAGCACGTAAAATTAAAACAAATACAGTGTTTTCAGCTACTGAACAAGAGATGCTCCCTCACCATGGTATCATACACTGTTGCCAAGGCTCTGAGGAGATGAATGTTTGCACATATCTCCTGGCAGGAGTGCCAATTTTATACCACCCTTCTGGAATACCATTTGTTGAAGTAAAAAAAACCTTAGAATTCTGCTTCTCCTTTGACCGAGCCATCTACTTCATGGAAGAATTGTGTTCATCTTCATAGACTTACCGAGAAAGAGTCTACCACAAAATTTATAATAGCAGAAAATTAGATAAAGTGTAAGTATCCCAAGAGGGAATTACATAAATTCATACAATAGAATATGATGTATCTCATAAAATAAAACAAAAACAGTAATGACATCTTAAATGAAAAAATAATCTCACAAAATATGAAGTATCTTCTAATCCCATTAAGTAAACCTGCATTGATATGCATCAGAATGAAGTTTGAGAAAACAGAAGAATATTAATGGTTGTTACATCTAGATGGAGAGATCATAGGTGATGTTTTATTTCTATTTTCTATATTTTCAAAAATAATCATTCAAGACAAAGAAATGTAATTTTTAATAAGAATTTTAAAAATCCCAATTACTAAGTAAACATGCAGACCCTGGGGGATTCACTGAGCTAGTTTCTCTCTGATTAGAACTAAGTTCATGGTGGAGAACCTATCCTCTGAGCCCTCAGCCTCTGAGTTGCCTTGTGGTACCCCTCACTTGTCCACCACACTGATCACCTGGAAGGAAGATGTGCCTGAGAGACAGTGACTGCACTTGTCAGTTCTCTGTGGCGACCTCAAGCCCACATGGGATACACAGCCCCCTGCCCCAGTCACCAACAGAAAGTAAACTGGGGGAGCTCACAGAGACATTAAAGACTCTGCTGACGTGCTCTCCTGCTAAGCCTGACACTTTGACTCTCTTGGGTCTCCAGTTGGCATCTTGGCCCAGACTCTGCTTTCAGATGTTCCTGTCCTGGATTTGGCCCCCCACCTTTTGCCTGACCACTTGACTCACGAACTTGCACCTTGTTTGAAATTAGTTCTATTCTCAGGGCACCTGCATGGCTCAGTCAGCTGAGTGTCTGCCTTCGGCTCAAGTCATGATCCCAGGGTCCTGGGATGGAGCCCCACGTTGAACTCCCTGCTCAGCGGGGAGCTGGCTTCTCCCTCTGCCTCTCCCCCTGCTTGTACTTTCCCGCTCTCTTTCTAAAATAAATAAAATTAAATAAATAGCTAGATAAATTAAATTAAATCTTAAAAAAAAAAACTTTAGTTCTATTCTCCTCTAGGCTTTGGGATTCCAGCCCCACACCAGCTGCAGTGAATAAAATATGCCTAGCTCCTGCAAATAAGGAAGCAGAATCAGGCAGTCACAGCACTTAATCATCAAATTGGTACTACATGTCAGGCATTTATCATAAATCTGCCATTGTGAGATTCCTGCAAAGTACAATATCCCTAGCAAGGTGTTCATTTTAAAGATGAAGAAACTGAGTTCCGGAATCCTAAGATAATTTCCCAGGGTCACAAAACATCCTAATGGATCAGAATAAAACCCATATCAATCTGATTCTCTCCATTGAAACAGATTCCTCCCTTTTGGCCCTTGTTCCAATTGATAAAAGAGACTCTGGTCCTTATTTTGCTCCCATCAGCCTATAAATTTCAAAGGCCTTACTCTTAGCTCTACCAGGTCCTCCTGCACTGGCCTGACACTACGCAGCAGTCCAATAAAGAACTCCTGAACCAGCACATGTGCTGGCCCAGTCAGAGAGCAGTCTTATGAACCAATCTTGGTGCAGATTTCCTAAGCTTCATCTGGTCATTTTTTCCCATCTTTCTTTCTTCCTTTCCTTTCTTTTTAGAGAATGTGCTCTCTCTCAGACTCCTCTAGAAACTCTTCTGGTTTTCTAGTGCATCGAGGCGATGATTTTCCTGGAAGCTGGGCTAGAACCCAAGGAGATGACTTACTGGAGCCTTCCTGACACAAGCTCAACGTTCTTTGAGGTTCACACGTACATCTACAGGATAAAGTCCCCTTTGCCTCCAACCTTGCCCTCCCCTCACCACAAAGTAGGATTGCTCCTTTATTTCTTCCATTCTAACCTCTAGGGTCCTCCTCCCACAACAACCTCAAATGTAACAATACTTTATTTTTCCTGTCAAGACAATCTCTGATGTTTATATTAAGCTGATTTAACTTGGAGAAAAATAATAGAGCAGTGCAGGACTGAAGACGACAAATACCCTGGAATTTCTTCTAAGCCTCATTCTTTTGATGATCCTGGACCCTACATCTCTAGCATAGCATAGTTAGTGTAATGGAAAAACATGGACTTTGTGGAGTTAGGTCTTGGTTCACATCTTGAATATACTGCTAGCTCTGTGCCCCTTGGCAAATGTATTAATTCCTCTGAGATTCTATTTCTGTATTAATAAAATAAGAATAATACTCTCTATAAATGAGATCACATGCATAAAGAACCCAGGCCCTAATCCCGGCACACGGTAAGCAACCGGGAAATATATATTCCCTCCCTTTCCCTTCCCTGTCAGCCCTGCTACTCACAGACTAGAGGGGGATGCACTGTTAACAACTGGTATCACAGGGAGACTTGACCTGATGCAAGAGGAGGGCTCACTGTTGCCACGAAGTTGTTTGAACAATAAGAGCAAAACCAAAACACAGAGACCCCTGTTCTAAACTCCGGAGATGAAAGAGTACAGACTTCAAATTCTTACAAGTTCCAACATGAGGTAATAATAAGAGATTTTTCGTCTCATCTTTATTCCTGACTTTATCATTATCAAATATTCACGTTTTCAGAAATGGCCATTTCCAAATCGCCTGAAGAGAACTGAGTATCCATCCACGAGGATCCTGTGCACCGAGCAGTGGTGAATTGATGCTTTGGAAAGGAATCTAAATTGCTTCCTAGCAGTTTTGGCCATGTGAGCAAACTTCAAAGAGGGGAAGAGGAGGGGGGAGAAAAGAAAGGGAAAAGCCCAGACTGGGGGTGGGGGGTCTGTATGAATCTTTATACTTCACTGTATGTCCTTTATATATCTTTATACATCACTACCAATCTTTATACATCACTACCAAACGGCTGGGGGTTAGGATCTTCTACAGAGTCAAACAAAAACACTTCTCCAACTATTGGTTCTGTAAATATTCACATTAAAGATGATGATTTCTGATACTCTGGACTTGTTATTTATGTATTTGACTATCCTAAAGACTCATTTTTTAAAATCTCAAGCAATTTTCCACCTGCCTAATACTCAGATCATGGTACTACCAACTCTGAATTCACTGAACCTGCTGTGACAGACACAGCCGAGAGCTGAACAGAAGAGGAAGAAAGACCAGGCTCCAGTTAGAATACTGCAAGCCTGGGCCACTCCACCTGCTCTGACCACTTCTCATCTTCCCAGGCCAGGCAGACGCAGTCTAACTCTCCTAGACCTCCAGCCACGGACATATTTACGAGCCGCACGTAGACAGCCATTCTACAAAGATGCTGGAAATGCCTTCCATGTGGCAACTCCATGGTCAGGGAGCAAGAGTCCTAAGGTCCAGGCTGTCTCCATCTCCTCTTGGAGCTGACTCGTCTGCTCATGTCTAGCCAGGCAGCTCTGCCTCTCAGACTAGACTCTGCCTTCGGTATTCCACATGTAAAACAAGTCAATCTACACCAAAACCTGTGACCCAGGACAGTGTGACTTTTACTGCTATTTCCTAACATACGGTAATTCCTGCCAAATAACGGCAACCGTACTTCTCGGTACACTGTCCCTATATCCCATTGTAACACCCCACACAACAGCTGCTGGGAGCATTCTTTCCTCTTTCTCAACAGCCAAATAAAGCAGAGCCGTGTCGCCTCTGTATATATCACTTTCCAATCTGAACAGAGAGAAACAGAGGTGAACAGGGTTGACTGTTGACCTTGACATTCACAAAGCTCTGTGATGGGGGACAAGTTACTTACCCTCTCAGAGCCTCGGCTCTGTGAAATTAGCCCATCTGGGAAATGGCGATTCGAATACCACTCTTAGAGGACTGAAGGGCAAATTAAATTATATAATTTATTTAGATAACAAGAGGCTATATAAAATTATGTGTTAATTTTATAATTTAAATTCTATACTTAAATTATATAATGGACAATAGATCATTTCAAAAGGTTAACTAGCATACAGTAGACATCCAATAGGGATAAAAGTCAAAATGCCAAGGCACACCAGGAGCTCATACTGCCAAAAAACAAACAGAGGAAACGAGTTTTGCCAATTGAGGCTTTTCTTCATCTTCATGGCTGCACACCCGTTCACCCAGAAAATCAAGGAGTCCTAGGTATAGTAAGGGACTTGTCTTTGGTCATCCCAAAGAAGCCTTAATTGTACTGAGTGAGCAAGCTCTGACCTCACCTCTATTATCTGCGGTTTAGCAGTAACTCTCATGGTGTCTTCAGAGCAGGGCATTCCTCACTCCTGGCTTAGGAGACACTTGAGGCACCTCACACTCAGTCCACTTTTCCAGCACCACCCTTGTGAAGTCCCTTACTCCAGCCATCCCAGAGTACCTGCTGCCCACCCCCCAGTCTCCCACCCAACATCTGCACGTCCAGGTCCATGCTTTCGCTCATGCAGTACTCAATGGCTGGAACACCCCCCCCCCTTCTATTTTCTACCTCCTCAAATCCTACCTACTGTTCAAGGCCTCACCTAAGGAGCCTTTCCTCTATGCGGTTTCCCAAGCAGACAACCACAGCCTTATGACAGGTACCAGTCTGGACAGCTACTTTGTGACACTTGTGTGATGACAGCTGTGGAAAGCTCTCAAGAGAATGTAGAGAAGTACCGCATCATTGCTGTTATTAGGCCATATACATTCCTCATGTTATAATAAGTCTTTATGATTCCTACATGAATCAAAGCCACTACCGTTAACATAATCCTTCACTCTTTCCCTCCTCCTTGTGCCTAATCTCAACACAGGGGGCAAAGGAATCCCGTTAAAACTAAATCAGATCATGTTACTTCTTTACACAAAATCCTCCATCTTATGCTCTCTTAAAAGCAGTCCCCAATCTGTCACTCCTCCCCATTACCTGTGTGGCCCCATCTCATCTCATCCACGCTACTCCCACCACACTGGCCTCATCTGTTCCCTGAACACACCAGGCACACTCCCACTTCAGGCTCTTTTCACTTGCTCTTCCTTCCAGAAATCGACGTGGTTCATTCCCTCCATTTTATAGGTATTTACAGAAAATGTAACCTTCTCAGTAAGTATCTCCCTCCCCCTGCAACTCTATTCCCCTTCCTTGCTTTATTTTTCTCCATTTATCATCACAGCTAACATTGATGACCAGCAAATATTTCACTCATTTATCTTCAATCATTTTTTGGTCTCCTCTACTAGAAGGAAAATTCCATGAAGGACAAGGGTTTTGGTCAGTTTTGATAGCAGCTCTATCCCCAGTGCCTTAAACAATGTTTAGCAGGTTTCAACCACACATTTGTTTATGAATAAATGAATCTATCCACCTAAATTACAAATTCCCTGAACAGAAGAATTAGTCTACAGCTAATCACTTTCTTTAACATATGCACAGAACGGGTTCAATAATTCTGATACTTACTCTGCCTACCAAAGGAGATAGGAAAATAGAGACCAATCAGTGGTAAGGCAGGAGGTAAGCAACGCAGCTCTGGGAACTGTTGAAAGCGAAGGGTGGACCATTTGATCTCTTATCCCACGTGCCCTCACGTGGCTGAATCACGGCGCAGATTTTTCTGGTCGCATCAGGGTTAGAATCTCAGTTCTGCTTCTCACTAGGGCAGCTGTGTGCCCTTGGACTACTGACTTTACCTGAGTCTCCATTTCACTGTGCTGTGAACTGGAGACGACTAGATGCAATGGCGCCGCAAAGGTGGCGTCACAGACCAGGTACTCAGCAAACACTGACTCCCTATCTGCCGCCTTCCCACACATGTACTTACGTCCTTTCTACACCAGGGTAAGTGCTGATCCGTGCACATACTTTAAAAATGGAAGTACCTTAGTCACAAATGTCTGGCCAGGACGTGAACCATTCCATCTGCCTAGAAGTTTTAGGAATTTGCCCAGGAATAAATTTAGAAACAAATAAATGTCTCCCAAATCCTGTTGTGATGTTTGGAACTCATGGGCCATGAAAAGGATATCATTTGCTTTATTAACTGATATGAATGAATCAGACAAATGCTCTAAGATCAGAATTCTGGAGAGGCCCCATATAAATAGACAGGTTTGTTGTTATTGTTGCTTTAAAGATTGCACTAGAGAAAAGTTACAGGAAAACAAAAAAGAATATAAGCCTAAAACTTGTTTTCTACCTATTTTTATTGTTTAGTGTTAGTTTTTTGGAAGGGGGATTCTTTTACATATTTAGAAAGAGCTTTTTGTTTTGTTTTCTTGAAACATCTCTGATAGTATTCCTCAACTTGGGGCTGGATCCAAACTACTTCAGCCTATCTATCATTTCTTACCCTACATCTATACTCCTTTTTCTTTTCTGCCTCTTAAAAAAACTTAGATTGTGGGTGGAGAACTCCCAACAGAACTAAAAGGACAACATATTTTATGTATCTGCCACTCCTGGAGGAAGTTCTTTCCAATGTCCTAAGTCTCCTGCAAAATAACTCCAGACCCACTGAGCATGGGGCACAGTTTCCACAGGATTCCCACAGAGTGAATCAGAGGAGTTTAGTGGCAGAATTAGGATAGACAACTCGAGTTCAAAAACGGAGAGCAAAAAAACCTGAGATTGTGAAAGGTGAATTATAAATAGCTCGTGGCAGTCCTGCAACACAACACAGATCTTTTGCTATTTCCATTTCAGTGCTCTTCTGTCAGGAATTATGATATAACCAGCAGCTAGCCAAATTCCCTAGATCCTATTCAAAAGTCTAAGTTACTCTAGTGAGATAGATGCCAGTTATATAACTCTATAAATAGCCTAGTGGAGATTATATATCAGCAGCCACTAACTGGTAACACAAAACATGCTCTTCTCTCTCTCCAAACGAAAAGCTTATGTCCTTCAGGAGAAGTCTGGAACCAGAACAGAATCTACTAGGATGGAATTATGCAGGAAGAGAAACAGTCTGAAAATCCAAAGCAACTCATCTAAGAGGCAAAGGAGTCCAAAATGAGGGAATGGTGCTGAGCAGAGTTGGCCAGACCAAAGTCCTCAGGAACCAGCTCTGGAACTACTCTAAGCTGCACCATGTCCCATTCCAGAGACTGTGTAGACCATCATGTGGCCTCAGAAGCTACAGTAAAATGAGTTTTGTGGCCCTAAAGGAGGATGACTTAAAGGTATGTAACCAGTATGATGGCATATCATGAAGGGATATGAAAATAAAATTAATCCATTCATCTATCCACTAGTTGCTAAACTGTGGTTAAGAATGAAGACTTGCAGGTGCCTGGGTGGCTCAGTGGGTTAAAGCCTCTGCCTTCGGCTCAGGTCGTAATCTCAGGGTCCTGGGATCGAGGCCCACATTGGGCTCTCTGCTCAGCAGGGAGACTGCTTCCTCCTCTCTCTCTGCCTCTCTCTGCCTACTTGTAATCTCTCTCTCTGTGCCAAATAAATAAATAAAATCTTAAAAAAAAAAAAAGAATGAAGACTTGGAAGGCAAATCATGGATGTCATACTTAGCAGCTGGGTACTATGGTACTAACTTTTCAGCCTCTCTGTGAAATGGAATATTCACAGCATCTATCTCATAGGGCTGTTATAGAGATTAAATATGGAATACTCAGGACAATGTCCAGTACAAATTCACATAAAAATATTGGTTAAGGGATGCCTGGATGGCTCAGTCAGTTAAGCAACTGCCTTCAGGGAGCCTGGGTGGCTCAGTGGGTTAAAGCCTCTGCCTTCGGCTCAGGTCATGATCTCAGGGTCCTGGAATCGGGGCCCACATCAGGCTCCATGCCCAGCGGGGAGCCTGCCTCCTCCTCTCTCTCTGCCTGCTTCTCATCCTACTTGTGATCTCTCTCTCTCTGTGTCGAATNATGCAAAAAAAAAATCTTTAAAAAAAAAAAAAAAAAAAGCATCTGCCTTCAGCTCAGGTCATAATCCCAGGGTCCTGGGATCAAGTCCTGCATTGGGTTCCCCGCTCAGTGGGGAGTCTGTTCTCCATCCTTCTGCAGTTTCCCCTGCTTGGGCTCTCTCTCTGACAAATAAATAAAATCTTTAAAAAAAAAATACTGGTTAATATTTTGTTACTATTACTAGTTGGATGCTTACTATGGGTCAGGCGCTGATAAATACTGGCACCACTATAAATAAGACAAGTGATTTCTTCCCTCAAATAGCCAAGAATCTAAAATGGTGATGATACAGAAACAGTTTACTAGGCTACACTGTAATTATTCAGTCATTTGCTGAATGATGGTACATTAAGGAATAAGAACTTGAACTCTGGAGTCCAACCCATCTGGGTTAAAATCCTTGTGCCATGACTAATTGTGTGACATTGGCAGATCTAGGAGGGAACGCACCATGTCCCTCTAGAACACAATGTCTGGCATACAGACACACGCTCAATGCATAACTTCAGAATGCACTCAACTTACTTAACCTCTCTCTAGGTTCAACCTCCTCATAAACCTCCACTATGAAATAGTGATAATAAAAAAAACTTCAAAAGGGTGTTACAAAGAATTAGGCAATTCAACAGAGAAAGAATAGCATTCTCAATAAAAGTTTCTGGAACAACTGGATATCTATATTAAACACACACACACACAATATAAAAAGAACTTTTCATCCCAATTTTATACAATATATAAAAATTAATCCAAAAATGGGCTATACACCTAATTGTAAAATAAAACTATAAAACGTCTAGAGTAACACATCAGAGAAAATCTTTATAACCCTGGATTACACTAAAGCACAACTCATACAGGAAAAACTGATAAAGTAGCCTTAAAATTGTGCCTTCAAAAGAGAGTATTAAGAAAATGAAAAGACAAGCTACAGACTGGGAAATAATACTTGTAAATCACATAGCTGATAAAGGACTTGTAACCACAATAAATAAAGAATTCTCAAAACTTAAGAAAACAAAACAAAACAAAATTTAAGAAAACAATGGGCATCTGGCTAGTTCAGTAGAGCATGTGATTCTTGATCTCAGAGTAGAAAGTTCAACCCCCAGTCTGGGTGTAGAGATTACTTAAAAATAAATTTTTCCAGGGGCACCTGGGTGGCTCAGCTCATGATCCCAGGGCTCTGGGATTGAGCCCCACATTGGGCTCCCTGCTCAGCGGGAAGCCTGTTTCTCCCTCTCCCTCCCCCCTTGCTTGTGTTCCCTCTCTTGCTGCATCTCTCTCTGTCAAATAAATAAATAAAATCTTTTTAAAAAATAAAATAAAATCTTCCCCAAAAAACCTGTGGGATTTTTGTGTGGCAATCCCATTTTTAAAAAATGGGCAATATATTTGAACAGCCATTTTACCAAAGGATATATATAGATGGCAAATAAGCATGTGAAAAGATGTGCAACATCTTGAATCATTATGGAAATTAAAACCACAGTGAGGGGCACCTGGGTGGTACAGTTGGTTAAGTGTCCCACGGCTCAGGAAGTGATCTCATAGTTGTGAGTTCAAGCCCCGTGCAGGGCTCCACGTTCAGCACAGAGTCTCCCTAAGTTTTTCTCTCCCTCTGTCCCCCCACCCACTCTTCCTCTTAAATAAATCTAAAAACAAACAAACAAACAAAAACAAAGAAACAAAATAAAACAAAACCCACAATGAGATACCACTATAGATCTATTAGAATGTCTAGAATTTAAAAAACAAAAACTGACAACACCAAGGGCTAGGATGTGGAGCATGATAGAGGATCATTATGTGGCTGAGGGATATGCAAAATGGTACAGACATTTTTGAAAATAGTTTGGCAATTTCTTATGAAGTTAAACATATACTTACCAGACAACCCAGGAATTCCACTCCTAGGTATTTACCCAAGTGAAATGAAAACTTACGTTCACAAACTTTTAAGCAAGTGTTTTAACAGCTAATATAAAACAGCCCAAAACTGGAAACTCCCCAAATGTCTTTCAATTGGTGAATGGATAAACAAACTGTGATACATCCATAACAGAATCTCAGAACGCAACAAAAATCTCAAATGCAGTATGTTAAGTGAAAGAAGTCAGGCCAAAAGCTATCATTCCACTCTATTCTGGACTCTATGGATAGAAAACAGGGGCTGAGCAAAGAGGGAAAGATGCAATGCAAAGGGACACGGGAGGATTTTAGAGGCAATACAATTGTTTTATATCATGAACACGGTGGTGGTAGTTACATGACTGTATGCATTTGTCAAAACTCACAGAACTTCACATGAAAAGAGGTGAATCTGACTGTATTTAAATCATCTATATGTATTTTTTTAAATGGAAGAAAAAGAGGATTGCAGATGAAGATGAGTCCCAGAGATTCTAGGAATTCTAGCCTGGGCAGTTATGAGGACGATGATATCATTATCTGGAAAGGCTACATTACTTAGGCCAAAGGCAAGGCCAAGTCCACCAACTGATGGAAGTACAGAAGCAGGCTCTTGTCACCACCCTTGGCTAATCATTTCCTACTCTCAGTTGTTGCCTTTTTGGGCTTGGGTAAGCATTCACTAAGTGGCTACTGGAAAAAGGCATTTAGAAGAGTTGAAGACAGCCAAGCACTCAACAGAGCCCTACTGGGGGGGGGGGGAAGAAAAAAAAAATGCCTCCTAAATCACAGAATCAATGTGGATGAAGCCTGAGTAGCTACCAGTGCAAGCCTGTTTCTTGCACTTGAATCACAATATAGAGAGGGCTACTTAAACTTTTCTTAAAACAATAAAAGAAACCAGGCAGGGTGGAGGGAAGCTAGATATATCTGGGTCTAATCACAGAATCTTTATTTTTTTTTTTTTTAAGTAGGCTCCACACCCAGAGTGGAGCCCAACATGGGGCCCAAATTCACAACCCTGAGATCAAGAACTGAGCTGAGATCAAGAGTCAGATGCTTAACTGACTGAGCCACCCAGGTGCCCCTTATCTTAGATTCTTTTAAGAATATGGTTTAAGGGGCGCCTGGGTGGCTCAGTCGTTAGGTGTCTGCCTTCGGCTCAGGTCATGATCTGGGGGTCCTGGGATCGAGCCTCCTGCTCAGCGGGAAGCCTTCTCCCTCTCCCATTCCCCATGTTTGTGTTCCCCCTCTCGCTGTGTCTCTGTCAAAACAAAAAAAAAAGAAAAAGAAAAAGAAAGATTTAATTAGTGATTTCCTTCAAAGTGCAGTCAGCCAAAGATGCATTGACACCATTTCCAAAGTGAAATAAAACAGCCACTTTACATTTGGTTTTTACATTAAAAAGAAAAAAGAATGTCCACAACCTGTGAGTCAGCTTACCAACGAGTAAGTCAAAAAATAAAAATAATAAAACCATAATTTTCATTTTAAAAGAGAAAGTGAAAAAAATTAGATAATATATACTTTCCCCTATTAAAGCTGAAAAGCGCACTGTAATGGAAATAGTATTCGAAAAGAAATTCACCTGGATTTTAATCCCAACTTTGCAACTAACTTGGCTGGTTAAGTACACCAATTATTCTCCCCAGCCTTGTAATAAAAGAGATTAAAGCGGTTAGATATATAAAATTTATTACAATAAAATGTGAAAGCAATTAGAAATTGTTAAAAATACTACCTAGGGACAGAGTACCAATGACAGTCATAATCGTAATTATCACTATCAAGTAACCTTGCTAGCAAAACGGGACTGTTTAACCAGAACTAAAATGCACTACATGACACAAAAAGAAATTCTACTGGAAGAATTTTCAAGATGTTGGATTTGATTATGTTAGACTGGCAGACTTCATAACATTGCAACATATCAGACACTTTAAAAGATTTTTTAAAAATAGCCTGCAATGTGAAAAAAGATACCTAAGCCTTCTGTAAGAACTTTGTTATCCTGTAGGAGATTTTAACTCCAGAGATCTGAAAATGCAAACAGAAGCTTTTACTTCATTTTGGCTTGTAAGGTTATTTATTTGAAGGGAACAAAAAGCAAATCAAGGCACCTCTGAGTCAGATCTATATGGTGCCATAATGATTCTTTAATCCAAAATTTTAGGAGTGAATGAAACGCAGGTCACATCCAAAGTCAAAACTGTCTGTTCCACCAGGTTGCTCTTTATATGCTAGCCCTTTCTCACAAATATTAATGAAAGAAACTGATATTTACTCAGCACAGATGTCAAACAATGAATTAGGTACTTTATATTAGATCATTTCATTCTAACAACTCTAAAGAGATACGGATATTTTCATCCCCAACACATAAGAAAACTGAAGCTCAGAAACAATGAACTCAAAGTCACATAGATAGCAAGCATCAGAACTGCAACTCCAAACAAGGTCTGTGACTGAACTATGCATCTCCCTTCTATAATCTGTCATCCTCAGGTACACATTACACCCACCACCCCCCAACTCCCATCCCCACAAATAACAAATGACTTTCCCTCTA
The DNA here is from genome assembly GCA_002007465.1 of Ailurus styani. Classification (NCBI taxonomy): domain Eukaryota; kingdom Metazoa; phylum Chordata; class Mammalia; order Carnivora; family Ailuridae; genus Ailurus; species Ailurus styani. The sequence continues at coordinate 1,942,483 of LNAC01000132.1, read as the reverse complement.
AAAGACAAACTATACTTGCAAATAAATGTCAGGGAAGGGGCAACAATGAGTTATTAACCTATTACCAATATTAGTACTGAATCCTCATACTGATGCATAAAGAAGGTAGAATAGGTATTATCATCATTTGTTTACATTTGAAGCAATACAAATCCAGAGAGGTTATATAATTTGCTTCAAGTGAAAGAGATGACATGCCCATATTCTACTAGAGAGCTTTACAGTTTCCAAAGTGCTTTTTCACCAAGCCATAGAGAATTAATCATTTTTTTAAAAATTTTTTACTTTTTTGTCAGAGACAGAGCACAAGCTGGAGGAGCAGCAGATGGGGAGAAGCAGACTCCCTGCTGAGCAGAGAGCCTGATGAAAGGCAGATGCTTAACCGACTGAGCCACCCAGGCATCCCTCATCAAACAAATACTTATTAAGCAATAGCTGGATTCATTCTAGGAACTTGGGAAATGAGTGAACAACACAGGCTGAGATCCCTGCCCCCATGGAACTCATATTCCAGCAGGAGAGACAGAAAGTAGGCAATAAATATAGATAAGCAAATTATATAGTATATTAAAAGAGATTAAGAGCTCTGGAAAAGAGAAATAGGAAAACAGAATTAAGGGTTTGGCAGTATCAGAAGGGAAAGAGCAGGTTGCAGTTTTAAATAAGGTCTTCAGGTACCTGTTACCTGAGAAGGTAACATTTGAGCTAAAATTTAGAGGCATAAAGGCGTTAGCAATGCAAGTGGAGAAGTCTACACGGTTACCTAGGCAAGAGATGCTGGTGGCTTAGATGATGACGGGAGCAATGCAGAAGGTGACAAGTGCCTCTTTTCTGGATCTATTTTAAAGGCAGAGCCAAAAGAATTTGCTGATGCACAGGATACTCGGTGAAAGATTGAAGAGTCAAGGATGATTCCAGGGTTTATGAACTGAGAGGTTAGAAGGAGAGAGTCTGCAGCAACTGATATATCTAGGCCGTGGGTGAGCACAGTTGGGAGGGAATAAAAGTTCAGTTTCGGACATGCCAGCCAGAGAGGTCAAGTGGGCACTTAGATAATATACAAGCTGGAGTTCAAGACAGGGTTTTGGCCCAAAAACAGATTTGAGAATTTTTTTAGCATACACACAGTATTTAAAGCCATGAAATTAAATCTAGAACTGAAAAGGATCTTTCATACAAGTTACCCTCATCACTGATAATGTCTGGACTAAAGCAATCCAGTGATATGTCCAAGGTCAGACACATATAAAGCAATTCTAACAGAGCTGCTCTTCTTTAGCCCTGAATTTTCTTGAGAACAGTATACTGCCATCTAGCATAAGTAAAAGACTGTTCTTTGAAGGCTAATAAGTAAAAAAGGTTTAACTTAAAGAAAAGATTCCTTAAAATCCTGTGCATAAATATGGAACCATCTTATCCCCATTTCTTAAAAAGCATTATGTGAAGACATTAAATATATACTGTAGGTGTTCAATAATTGTTTAATAAATGAACAAATTTCCAATTAAATAGCCCCCTACTGTGACACTATTTAAGTATCCAAATCCCACTTGTCAAAGTGGTTACATTTAAATATTTTTACTTACCTGATATTTAAGCCAATGAAGTTTGTCCATGTGAAAATATAATCTCCACCAAAGACCATTCCAATATAAGTTATTAATATATTCTACAAAGAAAAACAATATGCTGTAACACAGGTTTAACCACACTTTTTCAATATTCATATAAACTCATCCACAGAATGGCCCAAATACCTATCCTTAAAATAAAAAATCAAATAAACAGACAATAACAAAAACCCACCAATCCTAAAACGAGTGTAGTATGAAATAAGAAATAAGAAAGGACATTAACACTCTTCTCAATCTATCCCTCCAAAAGCTAAATGCCTTCACCAAGAATTACCACCAGATTATCAACTTCCCCTGTCCCATGGTATGAGCTGGCATTGTAAATCTAAATAGAGAAACACTGCTGTCACTAGGGGTAGAAAACACTAATGCGCATTTAGCAATCTTAGAAAAGACTGCTTCTTCCTCCCACTGAGGCAACGGTTGACTTGTGAGGGGAAAGTGAAGAAGAAAAACCTCACATATAAGCATCTTTCCCTCTCTTTTAGAAAGAAAAAAGGGGAGAGGGAGTTTACCAACAGGAACATTGTTTTTAGAGGCATCTTCTTTGGTATCTTAAAAAAAGACATGAAAAGTCATCTCAAAATCCCATACTTAAAATTACTTCTCCTGACTCCCTTAAACTCCCAGGTGTAAACATCTGCTTATCCGGCTCCCTTTTAATTATCTTGAGGCCACAGAGGTGAAATAAACTTTCCCAAAGTTCAAGCTACCTTTCCTAACCTCCTCTCTTTCACATTCAAAGTCACCACCTTCCTCTCTGCTACGACAGCTGACGGAAACGGTAAATGTCACAAACATTTTTAGAACCTGGGCTCGCCCAGATCGGGTCTACAAAGCAGAAGTGCCAATGTTTTTGAAAAGCCAAAAAGAACCTTCAAAATTATTTTTAGAATGGGAGTGCCCTTCGAGAGAGCATTCGGAATTAGGTCAGCCTCTTCTAGGTCTAAGGATGGAGACAGCAAGTTACCTCAGAACAGATTTTATTGTTTTGAGGAGAAAAAGCAAAATTAAATACCATGCAACAGTAAACAAGGTCAGTAGGCAACTTAGGAAAGTGTGGACTGGCTCAGAGCACAGAGATCCAGAGAGATGAGAGGTTAATTTGCATAAAGTGCCCAAGAACTACAGAAAGGGAAAGGACTAAGAACCCAACCCCTGCTGTTCAAAATCAGTCAGGAAAAGACAGTGATGTTCCAAGCAGAACTTAACAGCAAGTACAGAAGAGACCATGCTAGTACCTCAAAACTCAGGCTGCAATTCTCACACATTAGTACACCTCCTTGTTAAAAATGATTTCCAGGCTCTACTTGAGAGGTTCTGATTTAGTATATAAGAGGTGGGCCTAGGAACTGCCATTTGTAATTCAGTATCCTCGAGTAATTTTCCCACCACGCTTCAGAGGAGTAAAAACTAGTGACAGCCCCGTGCAGAACGATGACTGAGCTAAAAGGGCTGTATCTGGGAGGCCAATGAAAGAAGCTCCACCGTGGACCAAGGGATTCTGAACCGGCAAGCACATGGGCATACCCCCATCTGTCTGAAGACGTCAGACGGCCTTCAACAGCAACACCACCAGACAGTGAGAAGCTGCAGTAGTTGTTAACTAATCAGACAATCCAGTTTTTTCCTCTCTCTAGAGTTTGGAAATAACACTGACCCTGTGGACAGAGTAAATCCATAGGGCTCCATAGGGAGGAGGAAATATCAAAAGAAAAGTACGGGATTTTCTGCTAATAAGACCATGATTATTTTGTACCCCATGCTCATAAATATAAAGAAAGTACCCTATAAAATCCTAAGCAAATAGGTTATTAAAATTAAATATTGGCTTTTGGGCAGTACCCTTTTTGGCAAAAACATGGTAACAACTGGCCCATCTCTCATGTTCTTGCTCTTCTTATTCTGAAGATGCAAGCCATTCATTTTGCTCTTGAAGCATTAACTTTATAAAACCGAAACAGAGCTGAGAGCTAATCTGAGGGGCTAAGCCTGTTTTAGCAAGCCCAGGCCTGAATGCAGATTAACCGCCTCTAGCTTTCATGGGAATTCACACAAGTAATTCTATTTACACCAAACACTCCAATTCCATGATTTGAAGTCATAGACCTGAAATTTTAACCCTAATCTAGTTTTTAAAGTGAGGACAGATGGACACCACTCCATGGGGACACAAAGAGAAACATAGCAGGACAGTAAAAACTTTATTTTTCAATCCCTTCCCTCACTATTGACAAATGGGAAATCAGAAAGGAAGTCCCAAGGGCAAACATTCTATTTCCCAAATGATCATGGACCTACCTCTCTCTGTCTTACCTGTTTTTAGAAAGCAAACCTACCCTGCTAATTCATTTGGAAATCAGGCATGTCGTGGCCTCTTGGATCTTAAAGCACTAGAAGCACAAAGTCAGATGAAAGAGGCCTCAGGCTTCAAGCCACTACCTTCAGTTCAATATTCAAGTCAACTTGGCTCCCCCCGCTGAAGACAAATGAGCCTCCATCAAATTAAATGGATCAGGAGGAAATGACATCACTGGAAATGTCAGACACAGCTTTTAAAAGTGGGCCATTTAAGGTCTGGCTCATGCACTGGAAAACTCCCTTGATTAACTTCTGGCAGGCATCCTTTCCCTACAACAGCCAGAACTCAGTAAGGCAGCGAACAGAACAGTTTTCATTGGGGGTTAAAGGGACAGGCCTATCACTCCCAAGCTAGCCACCTACCCTGCCTGAAACAAGCCTCATTCCTCTTCCTCTACTCTAAGGTAACCCATTCTCCTTTTTCCATATTCCCCAAAGCCAAGTTGCCTGGAAGTAGAGATTATGCCCTCCCTGAGTTCTTAAAGATCGTTTTAGAAACCAGCACCACAATCTGTCAAACCAAGACAATCTGTAAGGAAAGAAGGATGATGGGGTTTTAGGCGACAGCAAGATTTACGGTAACAATTTTTAAATAAAGCAGGTACCCAAAAGACAACAGTACTTTTTCAACTCACTTTAATACAGCCAACTATTGTAGTTGTAAGAGCAGAATTATACTGCGTGCAGAGTACGGTGGCGTACATCAAGATAAACCTGGAACAGAGAAGGAAGAGGTTTAAGAGCCTGTTGCTTACTTTATAGTAATCTTCAGCCAAGAGAAACAGTGTTGGCCCTGCTAGCACATTGTAGTCACTATGAGCTTTCTGACCTCACCCCTGCTTGTACGGCAGCTTTAGATTTTCTTTAAATTTCATTAAAGAGAAACACGTGTCCATTTATTGACCCGGTGTTTTCCCCAAATACCCTCACCAAAACCTTGAAACCACCGTTTGTAATCATGAGTGCTCTTTTTAGATCATATTCCCACTAATTCCCCTAACCCAGATAGAAAGCTGAGCTCACAGACCACGGCTCAGATGCGCACCTCCCATGAGCTCAATGTGACCTGTGGACAGGAGGCAAGAGAGATTCTGAAAGATGGAAGAAACCCAAATTAGCACTACTTGAAGAGGGAATATAGGTTCACTTAACGACTGAGTGGCAGCAGTTGGAACGGAGAGATTTACAATGAGGCCTTGGAGCCTGATTCGGTACCAAGGCACCATGTTAATTTTAGTTTGAAGCACTTGCTCACTGGGCACCTAGCCTGTGCCAGATCTAGTCATAAACACCAACCAAACTGACTGGCTAAGGAAAACAATTCCTCAGGGAAATACGAAGATGAAGAGAAGAGGCACATTAGCAGATACCCTCTTGCCCTCCACATATAGTCTCCTAAGAGGACGACGATCTGGTAGAGAGAATCAGACAGCCTCAAGGTCAAAGGCTGCCAATGCTGACTGTGCAAACCTAGACAACTTACTTGAGTTCTGGTACTGCTTCCTCATAGGTAAGAGGACAAAAATATGTGTCAAATGGTCAATGTAGAAATAAAATAAGGCATTTTGAAATATAATGGTGTTTATCATATATTAGATTATTGGGTAATAGTTTCTTGTCTCCATCCTTGGAAACATGACTTTGGAATTAGTTTAGTAGCCCTACAGGCACATTCCCAAGGGCTGTGAAATCACCTAAATCTGGGAGTTTAATCATCCCATGCTGATACACTAAAGAGACAGAACAGGATACTGAGAAACGAACCCAAGGAGCAAACTTCTCTAGGAAAATGATTAACAAGGTAACAAAGGCTTACCCCATCACACAAGAGAGGGTGAACTGCAGAAGAAAGAGGGTGTCGGCCCAGCCTTCAAAATCCATTGCCTGTAATACACAAGAAAGCATCTGGTTTTAGAAAAGCCCTCAAAGTCAGCTGTTCTGTTCTTTCATCAAAATCCTGGGTACTCACTCCCACCACACATGCACATTCTATACATTTCCCCGAATCACTCACGGGATAGAAAGTGATGTTTAAGAATGTGATATATATGGAGCTGAACCCCAAAAGCAGTTTCAGAAGGTTTTCTCTAAAACGAAATGTGAGGAAATTTTGTACTTCTCCCCTTTGGTACAAAGAAACTGATACTTGCCTGAAGGCAGAAGCTATATCTGGCTACTCTCAGCAGTTCTCCCAGATGACTAGATTAAAAGCTTTCTCAAACATTAAAACATACTTCTTCCCTGTAACACGTGAAAGCTCAAGTGCACCCTTAGTTACACAAATTCAGCTAAGGTCTATCCAGGGAGAATTACAATTTTTTTTTTCCAAAGACTTTATTTATTTAATTGACAGAGAGAGAGATCACAAGTAGGCAGAGAAAGAGGAGGAAGCAGGCTCCGCGCTGAGCAGAGAGTCAGATGTGGGCCTCGATCCCAGGACCCTGAGATCATGACCCGAGCCGAAGGCAGAGGCTTAAACCCATTGAGCCACCCAGGCGCCCAGGGAGAATTACTATTTTAAAACAGTTGATGGTAGGGGCACCTGGGTGGCTCAGTGGGTTAAAGCCTCTGCTTTCAGCTCAGGTCGTAATCTCAGGGTCCTGGGATGGAGGCCCACATTGGGCTCTCTGCTCAGCAGGGAGCCTGCTTCCTCCTCTCTCTCTGCCTGCCTCTCTGCCTACTTGTGATATCTCTGTCAAATAAATAAATAAAATCTTAAAAAAAAAAACAGTTGATGGTAAAAGCAAGGTTTTGTTGCCATTTTGTTTTTTAAGTCAAAAGCAAAAGAAGGAAAAGAAATGAAAGAGTGCCTCAATCACCTCATCTCCTGTCTGAGAGCGAGGGTTTCTCTCTCAAGTACATAATTTCTCTTGCAATATCAGTTTGCTAAGCAAATATAAGAAACATTCCACCTTTTACCTTCCTGCCAACCTATCCAGCTTTAATTCTTGCCACTTCAACATAAACTCCACAGATCCTGGGCCCCAGCAATATGAGGCTCTTTACCGTTTATAAAACGCAACACGCATCTCACACCCTTTTCACACATGCCTTTGCTTGGAATGGCCTTCTCCTTAACACTCTTCTGACTCCTGCTCACTGATCAGACGAAAACTCAAGCAGCCACTATGTGGGGCCTTCCCTGATCAGAAAACTCCCTCCTCTGTGCCTCAGCAGTACTTCTCTTTAGGACTCTCATCTCTCTGAACTGCAAGTCTTTCTACACCCAGGTCTATTGCCAGTGAGCCCCCTACAGGGAAAATCCACATCCATCTAGCTAAGCAAATTCCTAACACAGCACTTGGCCAACAGTAGACATTCAATTTGTTTATGGTTCTTTGTTGAGGGATAATATGTAAAAAATAAAATTAATCACTTTTAAGTGTATAATTCAATGAGTCTTGACAAATGTATCTAATCCTATAACCACCATTACTTTCCGCTTCCTAATCTACACAAATTTTAGTCTCTTATTTTTACCTTATTGCATTGATGACATCCTCTAGTATAATGTTAAACAGAACATTATATGAGCAGCCATTCTGCCTGTATTCTCAGTCTCAGTGAAAAGGAAGTCATAGTCTTTCACCATTAAGGATGTTAGCAATAGATTTTTGTTGTTATCGTTACATGTCCTTTTTTAGGTTGTGAAATGTTCCTTCTATTCCTGGGTTGCTGAGAATTTTTAAACTCATGATTGGGTGTCAAATTTTGTTAAATACATTTTCTCCATCTTTTGACATGGTTCTTCTATTTGTTATCTTCTTATTACCTCTTATTAGTATGGGAATTACACAGATTTTCAAATGTTAAACTAGTCTTAATTCCTGAGATAACCATAACTTGGTCATATAGTACCCTTTTTATATATTGCCAGATATTTTTTTTAGTACAACTGCCACCTCCTGCCCTTGAAATTTTTTGTTAACTACTGGTACAGGATATGCTGGCTTCATAAAAGTCAATTGGGAAGTATTCTCTCCTTTTCTATATTCTGAAAGAATTTATGTAGAATTGGCATTATTTCTTCCTTAAATATTTTGTATCATTATCCAGTGAAGTGATCAAGGCCTGGAGTCTCCTATTGAGAAGATTTTTAACTAAAATTCAATTTCTTTAATAGAGATAGAGCTAAATAGTCCCATTAATTAAGGTTAATTATTTTAATTAAGTAGAGCTATTTAATTACTTAGAATATGGCTACTCATGCAATTTCTTCTTGAGTGATTTTTTTAAAAGATTTTATTCATTTATTTCACAGAGAGAGATTACAAGTAGGCAGAGAGGCAGGCAAAGAGAGAGGAGGAAGCAGGCTCCCTGCTGAGCAGGCAGCCCGAAGACTGCAGGGTTTGATCCCAGGACCCTGAGATCATGACCTGAGCCAAAGGCAGAGGCTTTAACCCACTGAGCCACCCAAGTGCCCCTCTTCTGTGATCTTTGGTAGTTTGTCTTTTTCTTTTTAAAGATTTTATTTTATTTTTTTATTTTTTTTTTTTTATTTGATACAGAGAGAAAGATCACAAGTAGGCAGAGAGGCAAGCAGAGAGAGTGGAGAGAGGAGGAAGCAGGCTCCCTGCCGAGCAGAGAGCCCAATGCGGGCCTCGATCCCAGGACCCTGGGATCATGACCTGAGCCGAAGGCAGCGGCTTTAACCCACTGAGCCACCCAGGCGCCCCNCTGTGATCTTTGGTAGTTTGTCTTTTTCAAGAATTTGTCCATTTCATGGACATAGTTTTTCAGCTTATGGCATGCATAAAGTTCATAATATTTCATCGTCCTTTTAGTATATGCCAGCTCTGTAACGATATTACTCTTTCCTTCCTTATACTGATAATTTCTGCATTCTCACTTTTTGTCCTTATCAATTGGCAATGGTTGAGCAATTTTATTGATCTTTTATTGACATCCAGGTTTTAGGTTCACTTATTTTTCTCTATTGCTTTTGTTTTCTATTTCATTGATCTCTGCTCTTACCTCCCTCGTGTTTCCTTTCAGTTTAACTCGCTCTTATTTTTTCTAGTTTCTTAAGGGACAGGCTTATTAGGTCACTTATTTCAGATCTTTCTTCTTTTCTATATATACACTTAATTAAGCTATTGATTTCCCTCTAAGCACTCTTTTAGCAGCATCCCATAAATTTTGCTATGTTGTGTTTTTTCATTCAGTTCTAAATGATTTCTAATTTTCTTCAGGATTTGTTCTTTGATCCAGGTGTTATTTAGAGGCCTGTTTATTTCCAAATATTTGAAGATTTTTCTATATATCTTTATGTTATTAATTTCTACTTTAATTCTGTTCTGGCCAGGGAACATACTTTCCATGATTTAGATTATTTTAAACTACTAACGCTTGTTTTATGGCCCAGAATATAGTTTATCTTGGTAAATGTCCCATGTGCACTTGAAGTGTTTATTTTGTTGTTGTTGAGTGGAGTGTTCTATAAATGTCAATTAGGTCAAATTGATGATTTTAGATCAAATTGTTGACGGTGTTGTTTAAGTGTTCTATAGCCTTAATGGCTTTCAGGTTAGTTGTTTTATCAATTACTGAAGGAGGACTGTTAAAATTTCCAACTACAATTGCCAATAATGTATTTATTCTTTCTGTTTTATCAGTTTTTGCTTCACATACTTTGAGGCTTTCTCGTTAAGTACATATACATTCAGGGTTGTGATGCCTACTTGATACAACTCTTTTAGCATTAGGAAATGTCCCTCTTTATGATATAGTTTGTTTAATATGACTTATGGTTTGTTGAGTTTCTTTTATGTGTGGATTTAGTTTTCATCAAATTTGGAAAAAAATCTGCCATTAATTCTTCAAAAATTTTTCCTATCCCTGCCCCCTTCAGGACAATAGTTACACACATGTTAGATCTCATTAGGCTCTTTCCTGACAAACTGTCCAAAACACTAAGTCCTACTTTTATGACTGATACTGCATATATGTGACTAAGTACATGTATGTATGTATGTATGTGACTCTCTGTATCTGTAAGTACATGATCACCTATCCAGACACTGCAAATGCCTTCAGGGTTTATCTCTGTAACCACTGTGCTTAACAAAGTGACAGCAAATAGAAAGTGCTCCATAACTCTTCGTTAGAGAGTGAAGAACAAAGAAAAGAAGTCATACACAGCATTATGCTATGCTCTTTCATACCTATAAAGATGGTATGATGAGAAACCATTAAAACACAATAAAACACAGGCCCAGAACTCAGGAGACCAGCCTCTATTAGCAAGACTATAAATTCCTCAAGAGAAGGAACAATGTCAAATGTCTCACTCCAAGTGTTTGGAAGTATTAGGCACAAATAGCTGAAGTGAATTAAACATCCATGCTCCCTGGCTTGGCATTATTTTCTATAGGCAGATGAGGTGAATTTACTTTTTAATACACCTACATACCTAGCTGTACATGCTACTAAATAGATTTCAAGTTTCATATTAAATCTATGTCATTTTAAATTTTCTTAAAATGGTAAAGTCATTTTATTGGCATTAAACTCATTAGTTTTTGCACTGAATTTATTTTTTCTTTCTTTGAAGAGAAAAGGCATAATCCAGCAAACCAGCAAGTGGGCACTAGAAGAAGTATCTCTGAGAGGGTTACCAGCACCCGGCAGGAAAAGCCATGGTACCTACAAAAGCAGCACGCCAGGATTCAGAAGCCCAGTACCTTTTCGAGTTCACCACTGCTTCATCATGCCAGCCTTAGCTTCTGTGAGGGAGGTTAAACTGGGTGCCTGTTAAAGCTCTTTCAACTCTAGTTTTATTTTATTTATTCATTTTTGAAAAAGATTTTTATTTATTTATTTGACAGAGAGAGAGATCACAAGTAGGCAGATAGGCAGGAAGAGAGAGAGAGGGAGAAGCAGGCCCTCTGCTGAGCGGAGAGCCCGATTCGGGGCTCGATCCCAGGACACTGAGATCATGACCTGAGCCGAAGGCAGAAGCTTAACCCACTGAGCCACCCAGGCGCCCCCCTTTCAACTCTAACATGAGTGTTAGATCAGCTTTAAAAGGAGAGACTTTATTTCACTCAAGCTGAAACACATAAAAGAAATCTCAGGCCTAAGAACCTTCCTCAACTCTAAATTATCCTCCTTTCCCTAGACAAGCTACACTTTCACCCTAAAGTCACTAAGAGAATAAAGCTGGTGTGATGGACCATAACGATTGGCTGAACCTTAGTTTCTGCATATATAGTAAGAGGAATAATAAGGCCTATCTTGGAGAGTTGTTATCAGCATTAAAGACAATATGGATATAATGCCCGCCATGAAGGAGGTCCATCTCGTTCAATACCTGATGTCAACTATGTGTAAACGTCACTTCTAATTCTTTTTCTATCAGTGATCTAGGAGTGCAAAGAAATCAGTTATTTGGCAAAGGCCTCAAATAAACCTCTCTTTTCACCTGAGCTTCTTTTCTGCCTTAGCTCTAAATATCTCCTCTGCTGTCACTGTACATTTTGACATCTAAGCCCCCAATTATGTGCCAGGCCCCATAGCCGGCCTGGGGGCACTGTGCTGAAGACAGTTTAGTCAGGTTTGCTAGTAAATGAAGGAACAAACTATAACTACCTGTATATTTATGGACTGCTTTATAGTCTGTAAAGTGCTTCTGTATACATCATGTCATTTGATCCCCATGACACCCCTGTGAGGTAGATAGGACAAGCCTTATCCCCAGAAGACATTAAGTGACTTACTTTAGATAACACAGTTAATACACGGTAGCCTAGAGTCTATATATTCCAAGCCTAAAGCTCTCTACGCTGAGCATTAAATTTTATATAGAAAAATGCCCCAAATATACACTGCACAGTCCCCTTTGGGAACATAACAACTGTACCTGTAGAATATTAAAATAAATCCCATGAACATGATTCCATTTACATAAAATTCAAAAACAGAAAAACAATTCTCATGGGATTATTTTCCTTCCCTAAATACTAGGCCTGTTTCTGGAGAAAGACCGTCTGGCACAAGCAGCCTATTGCATTCCTCTGCTTTGCCACAGGAATGGACCTCTGGCTGCAACAGCACAAGCAGCAGCCATTTGAAAAAGTATAGCTGCAGGAGAAATTTGACCCAAAGAGTACCACAGTCCAGTGGAGTCTACTCTCCCTATCATAAAGATGGCATAAAAAAACAATCAAAGCTACTGCTTATTAAGAGCCTATTATGTCCTAGGCTTAGAAATGTTAAGTAACTTTCCCAAAACTATCCAGCTACTATGTGTCTGCTCAGCTCCATAAGCCATCATCTTTCTATTAGTTAAGTACTGGGGAAAACCAAAGGCAAGGTAATATGTTCTGAATTTTTTCTCCTAGATAGCTTCATATGGCTACTGTTGGATCACTGAGTCAAAAAGTGGGTGTTTGAACTCTAAATCTGCTATTAACTTTCTGGAGAGCATCATAAAGTCACTTAACCTCTCTAAACCTCTACCTACATTACAAATACAGACAAGAGTCTGCTCCAACTGCCTCTTGTGAGAAATCAATGGAGGGAACAAATGCAAGCACTTTATACAAAATTCACATACAGAAGAGATTATTATTCACTTAAACTTCCATTACTGTTATCTCTCAGTGACAGATTTGCATGCAAATTTTTCTTTTCCCTAAGACAGGGAATACAGAAAGCACAGTGAACATATATTTTGTTAATCGGGAGGGGAAAAAAAAACAATTAAAGCAAAACTTCTGCCTCTAGAGAAAGCTAATAGAAGAGCCACTGTGAAGAAAAGGACCTGCCTGGTCATTCTGTGCAACACAGAACGAGATGGGCTCCCTGCCCCAAGGCCTACAATCTTCCATCTTGGCTGAATGGTAGCTGTGATTATAGACTGCACATACAAAGATGTTCAGGTTTTCCTTCTGTTTTGAACAAAGTCTCTGGTTCTATAGGTGCTGGTGGTGTAATGTAATACCACAGGCCAATACATACCACAGGAACAAAAAGAATGTGGCATAATCAATGGGCAAATGGGTTATATGGATCTACCACTTACTAAAACTAGGCATTTGGTTTGAATGAGGCTTTCAGTTAACAAAAATATTTGAAAAAAAAAAAAGCTAAATTTAAAAAATAATGTGTTTCCTAGTTGCTTAGGTTAAGGAAATTAAGAAAGGGAGTATCTGAGTAAGATTAGGCACTAACAGCACATAATCAACAACATAATCAATAACATCTAGTCTAGGGATACAGATTTTATCTTATACCAGCTCTAATCAACTGACTCTGGTTGTCTGAGCTACTATTTTGGTGGACAGTCTGAGGCTATGTCTAGGCTTAGCAAGAAAGTGCTGGGACTACGTGGCAACATCTACAACGAGGGCAGGATAACATAAGCACTAATTCATCGCCCCTGGTTTAGTAAGCATGGAATAATTTCAGGGTACACTTGAGTGTTAGATGTAACATTCTCACTCCCAGGAAAATATGCTAAGTGCAGAGTCACCAATTTCATTGTGATTTGAAATAAAACCGAAAGCATGAATATTTTCTTACACGTTTTGATACCTTAGAAGTTTTGAAACCTGCTTACTATAAAGTCTAAAATCGCTTAGTCTTTTAACTTCTCAGTAAAGAAGAAAAAGTGGATGAATGATAGCATTCTATTTGGAAAATTCCTTTCCCGAAAAACTACTGAGGAAAAAAACTGAAACCTTATCTGGGAAAGTAAACTGCTATGAAACTTACTAAGGCAAAAGATAAGGTCAGTGGAGCATATGACCTCCACGGTTCCCTGCCTACCTTGCGCAAGTCAGACAAGTTCACGAAGCCAGTGGTCCTGGGTTACCCACCCTATCCTCTGCACTACTCTAACTACTGGCCATAGCTTCTGCTCTGCCTCCTCCTGCTCCTAGCTCCGACAAGGAACCAGAACACAGTTACCTTCACTATCTCTTCTCACCAAGCTCTGCCACCTATGTAAAATCTATGTATCATGGCAAAACCACACACTGCAGCTTATTAATAGGGTCATTTACTTTTATTTGTGAAAAAGGCCTAGCCTCAAAGGTAAGGATGGCTAACCACATTACTTTGTCAGTCAAACAACATATAGGGCAAAGAGAAAGTCATTCCTCACTGAAGAATAACTGATGCAACCCACTTGTTTTACTTACGAGGACACCAACTCCCAGAAAGCAGAAGGGACCTGTCTACGTGGAAAGAATAACTCAGGGTTTGACAATCACTCTGTATGGTGTCCAGAATGACCCAGAAAAGATTAATAATGTTTGGCAGGCTAAACCAACAGCCTAAAAACTCTTCGTTAGTTAGTCAGCAATGCTTAGTAAGACACCTCCACGGAGCCCATCCACGCAGCAACTTTTCCTGTAAAACTCATCTGAGCCATGTAATTCAACCAGTGATATAATGAAGACATTATACAATGCACCAGTGATTACAGTACTGGCCTTGTGAGAGCTACAGCAAGGGGTCTGTTCCTCCATCTCTACGTGAGAACACCTAGCAGGGTATGCTGTCAAAAAGCCAGGCTCCAGTTCCTGTGACTGTGAATCACTGGCTTTGTGCCGCACACATTCCCTTTTGGAGGCAACAACTAACAAGTTTTAACACAGTCTGTCTTAACTGACACTCTAGAAAGCCATTAGTCAACTGATGCTTGATAGACCTTTATCTGTGTTAACTAGATGTCTTTTATTAACACTGAGCTGGCTTTTAAATACACCATTTTTAAAGAAACAGAATATTTTAAAATTAGAAGACATGTTTTAAAAAAACTAAATGTTGTCTATATTGTTTCATTGGTTTCTGGTAAAGCCAGGACTTTGAGAACCTTGAATAAACTTCTTAACACACACACACACACACACACACACACACACACACACACAGGACTTTGAGAACTTTGAATAAACTTCTTAAAAAACTATACAGAGGGCGCCTGGGTGGCTTAGTGGGTTNGGACTTGGAGAACTTTGAATAAACTTCTTAAAAAACTATACAGAGGGCGCCTGGGTGGCTTAGTGGGTTAAAGCCTCTGCCTTTGGCTCAGGTCATGATCTCAGGGTCCTAGGATGGAGGCCTGCATTGGGCTCCCTGCTCAGCAGGGAGTCTGTTTCCTCCTCTCTCTGCCTGCCTCTCTGCCTACTTATGATCTCTCTCTCTCTCTCTGTCAAATAAGTAAATAAAATCTTAAAAATATATATATACTCTCTCTCTCTCTCTCTCTCTCTCTCTCTCTCTCTCTCTCACATATACATGTTTGGCTTCTCAGAAAGCTTTGCCAAGGATTTCCATTATGTGCTCACTGGGATAAGCTACTCAATTGGATCCTGCCTTTCAATTTTTATGGTAATTTAGGTTTTTTCTCCCTTGGCCTTCAACTCTTGCTTAAAGACTGTGTCACCCCATCCATTGCTCTGTAGAACTCCTGCCTCCCTGGGGAGCTGACCTTTCAGAGCCCTCTTACTGGATTCCTGTCCTAACACAGGAAACTTTTCTCTTCTCTGCCTTCTAAAGTTAACAGTGAGATTTTGAGAAAAACAATTTGGATCTGATTTCGCTTTAACCTGCATCCCAGGTCAAGAGTCTCCAATTCTGAACAATGAGAATAAATTAATCTGTCCCACCACCCCCAGTCATTTTAAACTGGGGTTCATCATAGGATAGTCATTATTTATAGAAAAATTTTACTTTTTTTACTGTTCCTTTTATAAACTGTAATTTAAAATATTTGCATGGCTCCACAATCAAAAAAATATAAAAAGATAAGTAGTGAGAAGTTTCCCTCCCATTCCTGTTCTATACTTATTCTATTCTCACACACAGGCTCACAAATTGGTGGTTACTTTATTCGTTTCATGCATATTTTTCCAGAGTTTCTTTACTAAATAAGCGAATAAAACATATACATATAGTCTTATTTTTCCCTTTCTATTTTATTCAAAATGTAGCATACCATATGCAATTTTATACCATGCTTTAACAATTTACCTTGTTGATCTTTTCTTATAATACATACGAGCTTCCATGCAAAATGGCTCTGGGTCAAGAAAGCCAGGAGTCCAAAAGATGGAAGCAAGTTCATAAGCATTGGTATTCAGGAGTCAGGGAGGAGCTGGGCTCACGCCAACCATCAGAACAGCAGCAGCCTAGTCTCCACACTGGCATGCCTTCTGCTCCTCAGAAATTCTGTCTCAGCCCAGGAAAGGGCCCTACCTAGAAAACTAACCTAGTTGATACAACCTACTCAGTTTACACCTGACGAAGCAGGGTGGGGGAACAGAAGGGATCTGTCCAAAATAAGACAGTGGTCAAGGACAGAACTGGATGTTACTAGTTGCTTCATCCAACTGGATGTTGCTTCTGCATTCTGCCAATTTTTCCACTGTACCTCCTATGTCACAAACTTTCAGGGACTCATCATATCTGCAGAGTAAATTTCAAATTCCCGTATCTAGCACTTGTCCCAACTTAGAAGGAAGCAGGGTATGATGTGGGGGCGAAAGCGAGAGTACTAGTTATAGTTAGGAAATCAGGGTTCTAGTCCTGAGCCCTCTGTGCCCTGACTTCCCCCACGGTGAAAGAAGAGGGTTGAACCAGATGCTCTCTAAGGTCTCTTCGAAGGTCTCCAACGTCTTTAACTGCCACCGTCCAAGAATACTGAAGAGGCTGTCCCCACGGCTAGGCCTGTGCTCACGATATTAGTTCCCCCTGGAATGTACCTTTTGTTTTTCTTCCTCCACATCCTTCAAGGCCCACCTTGATCTTCCTGGTATTCACTTACTCAGAAAATGCTCCTTGTGAAGAAGCTAAGCTCCCACACCTCAGACTTAGAACCTGCTCTTCCCTCCAACTAGAGGATTCTTTCCAAAGAGCCACATAAACTGGTCTCAGTCCACTCAGTTCAATGCCTGCTCAAATGAAACTGATAAAGATGTTTTCTTTAACCACCTTATCCCAAGCAGCACTTCCCCAATCACTCTCCTCCTTATTCTATTTTCCTCCTGGTTCTTATGATACAATTTATGCTTAGTTGATCTCACCCACTGGATTGCAAGCTCCTTTAAGCAGGGACATGTTTTTCCTTTTTTTTTTTTTTTAAATTTAGAACAGCACCTGAGTAAAGCACTCAGTAAATATTTGTTGAACAAAAGAAATATGATTATTTGTAAAAGATTAATAACAAAGCCAAGCTGCAGAAACTACACTTCTACTACTACTCTGATGATGTTTTTCACATTCAGTAGCTTGTTCTGTAAGAAAGCCCTGCATGGAATTCCCAAACAGGTAAAAACATAAGTCAGAGAGGCAGTGAATGGCTCTGAAAGTTGTAATCAGGCCAACTGATAGAGTAAGAGCTCTATCTTACTGATCTATCTTATCTATCAACTGACAGAGTAAGAGCTCTACCTGAAGTCAGACAGACTGATTCCAGCTCTGCTCTGCCACTGTGGAACCTTAATCATGTCCTTAACCTCTATAAGTCAAATAACCACCCACCGCACAGGTATGTTATGCGAATCAGGGAAAACAATTTATGCGGAAGCATCTTGTCAGGTACAAGGCATCATATAAGTAAAGTCTTCCTAAAGGCCAGAAGTAGCCACAAATTGTTAATATGGGAACAGCTTTAATGATAAACTGCCCCACACAAAGTGTCCATTCTTAAAATAAATACACACATATACATGTCTACTTATACAAATATGTATCTTAAAAGGAAAGCACAAGTTTAAAAGATACATCCTGAAAATGAACTGAATTTACTAGAAAACTCATACGCAAAATCCTGCCATATATCCCCTATGTAACATGAAATCCTTTTTGCCAGGACTTCAGAGAGACAGCCTACTGACTACTAGGAAATTGAATCTTCCAGCGGAGGAAGTACAACTGCAACCTCTCACAGAGTACCATGAGCCTCCTGGATGTGTCAAGTTGTCTGTGGGTTCCACACATTACTTCTGGGCTGGCTGATAAAAGCAAACCACTCAACTACCTGAGTTATATCTCTAACAACTCCCAGCACAGGTTGGCATTTCTTGTTGCATTTGGTAGATAAGAAAACCAAGCCCTATCTCTTCTAAAAAGCCAATCTTGATATTCAACCCACACCAATTTCTTCCTAACCTAAATATTTGCTATACTGACTGATGGATGGGCAAGCCCTTCGGTGCCAGATCTTACACCATCCCCATAACATGTCAACGTCTCCCTCGTCTGGCAAGGACTAGGTCATATTTCTCATATACTCCCAAGAGAACTTAACATATAGCTTTCTTAGCACAATGAAGATGCTGAGAAATACTCATCTCAATTGAACTTAAAATAAAATTGCAGTATCTTGTCTCCTAAGGAATTTAGGAACAGAAACAAAATTCTCACTTCCTAAGTTTCAAATGTAATTTATAACCTACCAAGCTGATTTATAACCTACCAACACTGATTATTCGTATCACTTATATTTTAATTTTGTTTGGAGGCAAAGCTCAATGAGGCATTTCATCCCCAACCAGGAGACAGGATTAACCCACTTCCATTTCACATCCCATGATGCCCCCAAAACACTTCTCCCACAGAACCTATAATAGTTTACTGCTCTGATGTTGACAGGTCTACTCTGCAAGAAAACTCTCAAAGGCAAGAAAACCATCTAATTCATCTTTTTTTCTTATCACTGAACCTAACATAGTAAGACATATAGTAACACTTAACTATTTGAGAAGGTCAGAAGGAGAGCATGTGAAGGAGAGAATGTTAAGAAAAAAAAGTATAAGAGTGCCAGCCAGTGTGTCCATCTACACCCCAGTAAACGTTTTATAAGAACAATATTAATTAATAATAAGGGTGAGGATAAACATTTATGTGAAACCAAAAATGCTAACAGGGTTTGATTACAGAGAAATAAATTCAGCTTCCCCTAGTTTATCATCCCAACTTAAAAGTATTTAGCTGAATTCTGTCATTCTTAAAAAAACATTTCTTCCAAAATAAACCTTTCTTGACCTTTGCCTAGCACTTTTGTTGGAAACAACAAAAAGATTACTCAAATTCTACTCTTCTGCATAAAAAAGAAAAAAAGAAGAAGAGGAAAATCTAAACCTCAACCTAATATAGCTGACAAAGCAACTTTTTCCACTCTGAATAACATTCTTAATTGTATTGAAACATTTCAAGTTGAATGTTACTGAACTATCAAATATGCATGAATAATAATAAATAATGCTATAACCTGGCAGATAACTTCTAGTTAAATGATCATCACTCTGGAATGAAGAACTATCTCCTTTGGTCAATTTTTTCAAGTAGCTACAATATAGCTGGAGTTTCAAATTAATGAGAACTGCATCTTTGCCAAGTCTATAAAATACCTAACCACATTAATTCTTCCAACTTTCTCATGTTCAGATTGGCCTCAAGATTTGGAGCCAGCCATGCTGCCATTGAGGGGCGTGGCTACTTTCTGTTACATTCTTGCCCCAAAGCTAAAGAGTAAGAAGAGGTGCTTCTGCCAGAGTCTCCTAGGGGGAGGAAGAACACTGTGGAAAGACCACGGCTTCTGGAGTTAGGCCAGAGTTTAAACCCTAACTCTACTCACCGACAGTATGGCGCTGGGTAAAGGACTAAGTCTCCCTGAACTCTCATTCGTAACACAAAGATAATTCAAACTTTCTAGAAAAACTGTTGTGGAGACTATGTTATATTACATACATAAAGTGACTAGCACATAAATGGGACTCAATAAATATTAGTTTCTCTTCTCATTTTTTTCACAATCACAAAATACTTATTCAATACTGTTTATTAATCAGAGCAACAGCTCCATCTCCTACTTTGGAGTCACTTTTAGATCTGCTGGCAGCCAGGTCACAGTTCATTAAAACATTTATACCTGTTCAAGATGGTCTAGGCCAGTTTTTTATTTATTTATTTTTTAAGATTTTATTTATTTGTCAGAGAGAGCAAGAGAGCACAACAAGGGGAGAGGCAGAGGGAGAGGGAGAAGCAGACTGCTCGCTCAGTGGGAGCATTGGAGGCCCAATGCAGAACTGATCTGGATGTGGGATCATGACCTGAGCTAAAGGCAGACAAGTAAACTGACTAAGCCACTCAGGCGTCCCTCTATGCCAGTTTTTTAAAAAGAAAGAGTTTTTGATGAATAAAACAAAGCACCTTTATAAGCTTTATAAGGTTCTATCTTTGAAGAACAATTTTTTAATAATCTAACTACTTTCAAAACTTTTATTTTTGCTCCCACTGATATGTGAGAATTGTCACTGTCATTAAATAACCAACACATTTATTCTGAAGAAAATACTAGCCAGAGGACTCATTAGAAGAACTCTTGTTACAGAAACTTGGTAAATTCTAGGTTTCCATTCAGTTTGCCAAATTTGGTGAATTCTAACAAAATGGTGTCAATTTTTCTCCTGTGAATATGGGTTTGTTTTATTTTTATCTTTTTTTAAAGATTTTATTTATTCATTTGACACAGAGAGAGAGACTACAAGTAGGCAGAGAGGCAGGCAGAGAGAGAGGAGAGACGAGGAAGCAGGCTCCCCGCTGAGCAGAGAGCCCAATGTGGGCCTCGATCCCAGGACCCTGGGATCATGACCTGAGCTGAAGGCAGCAGCTTTAACCCACTGAGCCACCCAGGCGCCCGAATATGGGTTTGTTTTAAAGAAAAATTCTTGTGTGGATTTATTTGCTACTCTATTCTGGATTTATTTAGTTAATCATTTCAGAAAATGAGTAAACTATTATATTAGTTGCTATTTACTCAGTTAAGTTACTACATGGTGCTAAATATCTCCTGAGGAAAAAATCCAGCTTGGGATTTCAGCCAGCATAACAACTGTATGATAAAACAGAGAACTTCTAGAAAGTCAAGCATTATGTTTAGGTTTGAAGAATTCTTACTAATTCAGAATTTTTTGTTTTTCAAGGATAGTCTGCCACTACTCTTATTTTCTAGCTTAGTAGAAATGTAAAAATTTCCTTCCTTTAGCCTTCTGACACATGAGAGAAGGACACTAGTTGGCGTGCACTATTTTTATGTTAAGAGCCAAGGTTATTTTGAGCCATTTTAGTACTTATGATACTTATGCCAAGAAAAAAGGATAGGATGACATTAACAAGCTAAAAAATTAAGCTCTCAGTTTTTGGTCACTCAGTGAGCACATTACTTTTTAACAACCCCACAGCCTATCTTGTGGACAGAAGTAATAATATGGCTCAAAAAATAAGCCATTAAATGAAATTAGAAAGTCTTACCTTTTGTGCATCTCCTGTAAAATATGCAATGGCCAGGGTGGGCAGAATCATGAACAGTGCATTGTAATAGAGCAGACCATATTTTCCCAGCTCCTAGAACAGTAAATAATTAGGTGTTTCATTTGGTTCTAGCAGACAGATATACACAACTCTATACAGAATACACACACACCCCTACACACACACCACTCCCACACAATAAGACAGCAAATCAGCTGTTATAGGTTTTACAAACATTAAGAAATAATGTAAGCTTTCAAAAGGGAAAAAAAAGCAAATATATAAGATTTTTAATTTATCTGAAATAAATTCACTGAGTGCTTAAAATCAGAGAAATAAAAATAATATCAACTGGCTACCTCAAAACAGCAAGCAGGGAAGACGTTATTTTGAATATACACACACCTTTCTATATAAACACAATCCTGAAGCCCTTTCCTTTCCAGAACTGAATCAAAAGTCATCAACTCAGTCTTGAACTTTTCAGAACCATAAAAAAGTGCCATTTAAAGAGAAAGAGATGGATAGATACCAACACACACATTCATACCTAGACCAACACAGACAGACATAACTTGCCAGTGAAGTATTTCTGAAAATGTATAGATGAAGTACAATGAAGATTATCTACAATTCCCAAAAGTATGATTCACTGTGCCCTCAGCAACTGGGGAATAACAAAAGAACCACATACATCTTCAAACACAGGGAGTGTATGAAATCTGGGTTCACCTTTGATTCACACATTTCTAAGACATTCAGCCAGAAGCAGTCACCTGAAAAAGTAGGCTAGAGTCTGAGGGGGGCAGGATGAGGATGAAGGAGTAGTGATGATGGGGCATTATATCTGCCTAACTTCTTTGATGTAAGGTGACTGAATGATGTGAAAAGTCAATCTACCTTCTCAAAAGCAGCTTTGAAAAACTGGGAACAAATACCTAACAACAGAAAACTAGTTGGTTAGATAAGGATACAATCATACAATGAAATATCATGCAACCACTAAAAAGGTTAAATAATACTGACAAGGAAAGATGTTCATGAAACTGCACTACATGAAAAATATAGATCAGAAAACATTGTATGTTGCTCTTTCATTTAAAATTGTATATAATTAAGTGTGCACAGACACATGCAGGTGCACACACTTACCCTCCAAAACTGTGCTGCTCAACTGATGGTAGATTAAGGGAGATTTAGATTTTCTTCTTCTTATCTCCATTTTCTACTACTTCCATTACAAATATGTATTATCTGTATGATCTTTTTAAGTTAGAAATGTTTTAAACTCAATAGCTGCATTCAGGTCTGAAATGCAGCACAAAGTCTTTATGCCACATGACTTAAGCTCAAAGGGCCATGATTTTAACAGTCCTGAAATTATAGGTAATACTAAAACTTCTGAATTATTAACAGCATCTAAGTGTGGCCATACCGCCTCTCAGATAAACCAAATAACTGATTGCAAGGCCACCACAAGCATCAATGAAAAGATGTGCCTCATTTCTAAAGCAGCAAAGAAAGGCCATAGAAGAACAAAACAGCCTTTAACAACAGATGCCCTGTCAGCCAGAGACATGAGTGTGATCTAGGAAGTAGAGGATGCCACACACACACACACACACGACCCAGATAACTGACAAATACCAAACACTTAAATGCCAAACTGTTCTTATTTTAACTATTTTGAAATATTCTTCCCTGCCTCTTATTTTTTTTTAAGATTTTATTTATTTATTTGACACACAGAGAGAGATTACAAGTAGGCAGAGAGGCAGGCAGAGAGACAGGGAGAGGAGGAAGCAGGCTCCCCGCTGAGCAGAAAGCCCGATGTGGGCCTTGATCCCAGGACGCTGAGATCATGACCTGAGCAGAAAGCAGAGGCTTTAACCCACTGAGCCACCCAGGCACCCCTTCCCTGCCTCTTAAACAGAGTAGTATATCAACTAAAACTGAATGTAAGGTACCATCATAAATATGCATTACTGTATTGTGTTCTTATAGGATACTGCCCTTAATGTCATTTAATTGCCCCATTTTGGAGTACTTCCATCTGACTTTTATAGTTTCCCTGTTTGTATCTTGTTGTTAGCTGAACTTTTATACCACCTCTCTGCCTCTAAATAGAATTCCATCTCCTAGTATGTTGCTCCTAATCCATGAAGTATGAAAAGCAGATCAATATCCTTGAAAGTTCTAATGCAAGTGAGTCATAAGTAATTTTTAAATGAGGAACTGAAGGATTCTCCTGGGAATAAAATACTCAGAAACTCTTTGCTCTTTGTAGGTTCTAGAATGTACTCTAGACTGTGCTGTCCTATACGGTAGCCACTAGCCATTTGCAGTTATTTCAGCCTAATTATAATTAAACTACTAATTCGGTTCCTCAGTTATGCCAGTCACTTATCAAGTGCTCAACAGCCACAGGTGACTAGTCGCTACTATTAATGGACAGTAGAGATATAAGATTTCTATCAACACAGATAATTCTATTGGACAGTACTGTTTCAGACAGTAGAGGCTGCTAGACAAATGGAATGTTATCACTGGTACCTATTTTCCAAAGCAGCAAATGGGCAGAGGAAAAAAACAGTAAAACTAAATCTCTCACTGCTCCCTTTTCTCTATTTCAAAAAGATGAGAATTTTTAACAGTAGTAGCTTCCATTAAAATACAATCATCATATAGTCGTCAAGGCAAATAAACGGAGAACAAGACATAAAGGTATACTTAAGGAAAATTTGTTGGAAACAATCTACACTGACCCTATTCCCATTTCTTCAAATTTCTTCGAAATAAACCTCTGAGAATAATGAAAGCTAGTAGGATGGCCATTCATTCTATGGTTCTTTCTGGAGAAGGCAAAGCCCCCTGCCAAGACAATACAAACTTGACACTAATACTACCATTGAGTCGTTGGGCATTTGTATTTATGATCTCAACTCAAAAAAATGACCTGAAGTAGTTTCAGAAATATTGCACATATAATAGAGCAGACTAAAAACTCAGTAGAGAAGGTCATGTGGCTTAGAAAACATGGGTAGGGAAATAAAGTCATGGTCAGTAACAAGTTTTAATCATGAGATTAAAAAATATACCACTGTTTAGGAAAAACTATAATGGCATCTGTGAAATATCATGTGGGTCCTTACACAGGATACATTATGATAGAAAGGACAGCTCCTTTAATAACAACCCTATGATATATATACAGCTGAGTTTGACACAGCTGCTTATTTAAGATTCTTTTATTTAAGAGAGAGTGAACGTCCGCATCTGCAAGCAGGGGGAGGGGCGGAGAGAAAGGGAAAGAACCCCAAGCAGACTCCCCAGTGAGTGTGGAGCCCACACAGGCCTCAATCTGACAACCCCGGGATCATGCCCCAAGCTGAAACCAAGAGTCAGATGCGCAACTGACTGCGCCACCCAGGTGCCCCACACAGCTGCTTATAATAATGCAAACTTATGCCGTAATACAGTGAAAGCAATCTGGCTCAAATTCTCTGCTTTCTGATGGTCTGGCTTGATCTAAAAATAAAATTAGGTGTGTACATATTCAAAGTATATAGTAGACCGACAAACAAAAAATATCTGTAAAGCTTTGTATGCGTGCTGCAAGTTAAGAGAAAAAGGTTGGGTATGGAAAGTTCGTGTGTATGAGATCTAGGCCAAGGAATTCAGTGTTGCTCCTAAGAGAACAATTCTAATGCTCCCTAAAGTTTCCCATTATTTGGTGGGACAAATATACAAAGCCCATTCTTGATCTACAGCCCCTTCTAACCCTCACTTCTCAAATCTGCTCAAGGGCTTCCAGATATTTCTTTCTTGCCCAGGTCCCTCACCAACCCTTCTAGAACATGGCCATGAACATTTATGACACTTTCCTGTAATGAACACTCCTAATTACACCCCTCTCCCAAAGTCAATAATCACCCAATCCCTTCCGGAAAAGCTAACTATAAAATCTAATTGCTAATTAATAACTGAAAGAATTTCTTATGTGAGTAGCAAAGCATGGGCATTTTATCCTCAGATATCCCTAGGTCTTTCCCAGCTCTCCTAAGCAGTTTTCTTTATTCCCTGCGTTTCTCCTGACAAGTTGACATTACCACTCCCAACACCAATAAACATCTCCTAAAGATTTAGATTGCTACCTACTTTTGAATCTAATTTCTGTTTTACATATGCACCATTTGCTGCTGTCAGGACATCATTTACCAGAATGAAAACATATCCTTCCAGATCAAATGCCAAGTCAGAGCTGTAAAACACAAGCAACACTTTAATAACTTGTATTAAAGAACATGCATATAATTTTAAATAGGTCTGAAGTATAATAAATGGAAGAACATATTCTTATCTAGCTAAGTGATCATTAGGCATATTATCAGCTATTAGCATTTCTTGATTCCTGGTTATAATGTGCAATTTCATACTCAAGAGAGAAATCTTCAGAAATGAGAAGCACTAACACTTAAACACAATCATTAGCAATAATTAGTCATGTCAGTTAAGAGCACACTGCTCTGAATTCAAACTCGGACAACAAGAACAAGGAACCAAATTTGCCATTATAATACATCTGAAGCAGGAAGAAGGCATCAGAGCTCAATTTCTGAGAGAAGGAAATCAGAAAGATGAAGTTGTTAACATGTCATTTTCCAGGGATTCATTCACAAAAAAGGCAGGTTGTACAGGTAGTTGGGTCTGTCACTGGGTGGAATTTCTGAAGAATAGATTGTGGTTAGTTCTGAGATCAAGCTACAACAGTGTCTAAGCACACAACAGGAACTCAAATACTTAAATGATTGCAAAAGCCTATAGCTAGGAGGATTAGGGAAACTGAAGTTTTCTAGTATTTAGTTGAGCACCAGGCACAAGATGAGAATTTAGTAAACTGAACAGAATAATGGAAATCTAAGAAAAGCATGCCTTCAGTTTACTTCAGGACCCTAGCTAAAATAGTGGCCCAACATCCTGTAATTGTGCAAAGATTCTATGTATTCATAGCTAAACTAGTACATGGAATGAGACTTCGGAGGAACACTGTGCCTGCAATTTTAGGCAGAACTAGCCTAATGTATAACCCCTCTTCCAAGCAGCCTGACAATCTTCTAACTTCAGACTTGCTTCCTCCCAATCTCTTTCCCAAGTAAAAGGTTCTGATTAGAGAAGTCTGATCCAAAGAACAATCCTCCTCAGAAACTTTTTGCAGGTCAGGGTTGGTTGACCCTGAGAACTCCTGCTGTTTGGTTCAATTCTGAACCCCACCAGCTTTACAGAAATGCGTTAAAGAGGTTAGAGGCTCACACAGAATTTTTCTTCAAGAAGGCTGTATTACCTAAAGGAAAAAACAGTCAGCCATATAACCAAATTCTAGTAACCAAGTTTTCTATCCTTTTTCTTCTTTTTTTTTAAGACTGAAATTTCACTTGGGAGATTTAGGGTGGAATTTGACTTACAATATTTCCCCCTGCCTATACTACAGGAATGATAAAGGTAAATGAGCCAATCCAAGAAGCACACTGAACCTCAGACAGAAAATACATGTCAGGAGAATCTGTGGCCATACATGCATGCCTTGGTCTAAGTAAAATGTAGAGGACTTCTAGCCACCAATTCAATTTTCTGAGTCTTTGGGCATACATCTTCTCCCTGTACTTTAAAACTGAAACTTAAGAACAGTGGGAAAAGCTTCAAAATTTAATAGAATACATAAGTCATGGCACTTGTGCTATATCTTAACTGAAGCTAAATAAAGAAATTCTATTATTTATTATTCCACCACAAGGAATAATTCATTATCATTTGCCTTTTCTGAGACACTATATTTTTAGCACTACGTAAATAAAGTAAAAGAATACCACATGATTTATAAAAGCACTCAGGCCCTGGAGTCAGGCACAAATTCAAATTTCAGTGCTGCCATTTACTAGCTGTGTAACCTTGACCAAGTTTCTGAACTTAAGTTTCAATTTCCTCAACTGAAAATAGGAAAATTATACCCACATCTTTCAGAGGTGTTGTAATGAATGCATATATATGTGTAAAATTCCAAACATATTGTGTGGCATATAGAATGTGTTCAATAAATAGAAGAATCAGATTTTGCCAGCCTTAACCTTAATATGGTCAGAAAGATTTAACTTTCCAAAGAGTCTTTTGGATGCTTCCTAAAGACATGATTCTTACTTAGCTTATACAAAATTCTTTTTATTAGTAATTGGTTATTATCAATAACTATTGATAACTTCCTAATGTGGTCTTAATATGTTCTTACCTGGCAGCTACAAAGGCTCCAATAATCATTGCAAATACAGTCATCTTAATACCCCAAGAAAAAGTCTTCCTACAAAATAAAAATAATTAAAAAGTGCATTCATGTACCTGTAGATATTCACAAAGATTCATTCTGCAACATAGGCCAAAATAAATAAATAAATAAATAAGAAAAAAAAGTTTTCCTTTAAAAAGCTATAAGCAATTGTAATTTTAAATGTTTCCAAGAAATTGGATATTTCAAAGAATCCCTCTGATGAAGCAAAACTTATACAAAAAAGGTATATTCATTTTTTTCTTATTCTTATATTTGCTACTATTATTGAGTTCGAATTTTTGCAAATCAGAATTTCTTTCAGTAGAAAAAGGTCACACACATTTGTAGTAAAAGTAGCCAAGACAGGAACACTATTTAAAACTTATACTGATGTTTCTGACCCACCATTACTCAGTGGCAACAGTAGGTACAGGAATTCTTGAAAGTGTATCTCATGTTCAGACAGATTCTAATTGCAATTCATAATCTTCCCAACTATTGATCCCATAAACTATCAACTACTATAGCAAAGGAAGAAAGTGCTTAAACTTCTCGAAAGATAAAGTAGAAACAAGAGAAGTAATTTTACCATTTCACATTTGCTGGGCCCCTTTCCAAGATGACTAAAGTCTGTAAAGACTAGAGATAGATAGATAGATAGATAGATAGATAGATAGATATTAGAAATTTAGCTCACTTGAGTAAAACTCCTTCAGCAAACATTGTAAACAGGATGGAGAACCTTCTCAGAACTGTAAACATTGGCAAGCTGCAGAAAATTTAAAAAAGGGAAAAAATATAATTAGGTAAAATAAAGTTTAGTGATTTATTTTAACTAAGACTCTCAAGTACCTTAAAGTAATGCTAATCTCTTCCTTCCATTATGTTGATTAATTCGATTCCATGTTGGTTAATCTGTGATTAAATTAAACCTTTATTCCTCTCTAGAAGTAATTCTTATTTGAAAGCCTCAAAGAGTTGCTTTTATAAAACTACTAGAAGAAACATCAAGCTACCTATAAAAAATGGTAGCGATTACGTATCTATTATCAAAGACTAGTAACAGCCACTTTTTAATTTTATACTACTTATTATACCAATACCCTGAACAGTAACCATGTCAGTTCAAAAAAAAAAAAGATCTTTCTTCCTTCTTTACTAGACTGATCTTATTTCCCACCTACCTCCCACAAAACAACATCTTCAACCCACCAAATAGCATCTTTGAAAACTTCACCCCATGAAATATTCCTTAATTATCCTTTTGTGGAAGTACTTTTGTCTTCCTCGAAATTACCAGAGCACTTGGCTTGTACTAGTCAAACACACAGCCTCTTGCAATATAGTTATTTCTGAATATATCCCATCTCACTCCAAAGTGCCTTATACTTAGCTGGCAACCAGAGATAGGGTGTGAATGAATGGATGGATAGATGGATAACAATGGATGAGAAAGAGCAAATTCTATACAAGCAGCACTTTGCAGCAGGTCTACATTTCTTTCCAAGTGGGTAATGAGATGGAAAAGGATGCCCCACCCATGATAAATCTGACTTCCATGAACCCTGCCCCAGAGATACTATCATGATCACTCTGTCACATTTCTTGAGTTTGAAGAAAGAGGAAATTAAAAATGCTTCGTCTCTGATCCTCGGAGATCTCCCCACTCTGTTTTACAACCATCTAATATGCCAAGGGGTTAGCTTAACTGGAAGAAGTGAAACCATGGATTTCTGTTAAATGGCTTCTCCACATGTATAATTTTAATAACACATACACCTAATACATACTGCACTCCTCAAGTGGAGAAGCCAAGAATTAGGAGCTTAGAGGATAATAAAACAGTATTGTCGCAGAGAACTGCTTCTTCCTAAAAGTGAATATGCTGCCTCTACAGTGGTATGGTCATGGGTATAATATTAATCATATTTGTATGAGAGTTCCATCTGATGTTACTTTAACTACCTCATGTTAAAAGAAAAACTACAAAAGTTCCCACACCCACCCTCTGATTTTACTTACAGAATTTGCCTAAAAAATGGTTATTTATAAATTGTGTTAAAGAATTGAAATCCCAGGAGCCTAGTTTGTATTCTTCACTACTATAGGTCTGGAAAAATAATGAAAATCTCCTCTAATAGTATTTTATAACATTTTAAGACTTCTATTATCAAAGTGCGGGGGGAGGGGGCAACCGAAAACAAAAACTCCTTGTTTTCAAACTTAAAGAATTTAAACTAAAACCTCTGGTGTAATCTTACTTGGTAAAAGAAGCTTTCTGGTTCTTTAGTGTTTTTCAGATTCAGTAACAATGTGTTAAATATTTGACATTCAAGTACAGTTTTAAGAATACATCATATTAACCTCACTAGTAAAATAAAGTTATCCATACTTCAGTTTCTTTGTGCTGAACAGTCCCGTGATTTGGTTCCCAAAATATAGTAGAGGTAGTGGAAACGTCTAGAAAATTTAAAAAGGGATAACAAAGCTCAATAATAAAGATAGCTAAAACAAGGTCCTTTCAAACAGAAACAGTTTTGTTTATACGATCAAATTCTTTCCACTTAAAACATAAGATTAGAACTCATACACAATTTTGGCCCCCATGAAGCACCCAAAAAGCATTATTCCTGGAAAAGAGCACTACTATGCCAAAGAGAGGGAAGAATGGAGAAGAATAAAGAAACAGAAATATGAATATGATCAAACCATATGAGACGGAAACATCATTTGCTTTAAAATATGTTAACGTAATAGCCCATGGCTCTAATGTCAGCAGAGAAAGGAAAGGCATTTCATCTTCACGTGGAGTCAAGCAGAGGCAGACAGAAGAATAATAAAATAAACCCAAAGACTGATGAATGTAGGATACACCGGCTAGATTAGATGGATGTAGAAAATGCAAAACAGCTGTACTCCCAACAAGTGTTCATTAATTAAAACAACACAAGATTTCTGGGGGCCTTTTTCCCTTAATTTTAAGGAGTTGGTAGGACTTTTTAAAACATAAAATACATTTATTCTTTACCTTCATTATACCCATTCTGGGCGATTTCAAGACAGCAATTTTTAAATATGCAGAGGACTGATAAAAAATATATTGTGACTTGTTTTCAGAAAATAAAGTATTACTTTTTTTTTTTTTTTTTTTACCTTTCGAGGTACATTTCTGTCAAGGTCAGGAAACTTGACTACTCTGAGCGCCTTTCCCACCCAGAGAACAGCCACTGTGGCCACCATCTGTAAACAGAGAACACAGATTCACTGTTCTACATATAAAGACACACACAGAAGTTCTAACGACATAAACCACGTAATGCTGAAGATTCCAACTAACCTGGCCAAGTCCAACACATAGTGAGGAGGGAAATCTACAAAAAACGTAGAGAGAAAAAAATACAGGGTCAGAAAAACCCAAACGCAGTTCTGTGAATTCATTTTGCACATCTGCAACCTTAAAACGTATTCTGAAACAAACACCGACGTCTGCCCATGATCCAAAAGAAAACGTGAGAAAACTCGCTGCTGGTTGTCAGGCAACGCCGCTGATTTTGTAGCCTCGGGCGGCCACTTGTCTCATCTTGTCCGAGTCCACAATTTCAGCCAGCTGCCTGCAACGGATTTTTCAAGGGGTGAAGGGATAGGTCTCCTCAACGGTTTCACACCGTTAACAAACACCATTCTGCTTCTGCCTCAGGGTCCCAGTGACAGACGCAGAATCCTCTTAAATGAGCTTGAGGATGCGCACGTCCCCAGAGGCTGTCAGCGAACTCGGGGACCCTGAAGCCCCGGCCCCCGGCCCAGGCTGCGGGAAAGGGAAGGCATCCCTCGCTCTGCTCCCAGCCTGGCACGCACAAGAGCCAAAAGTCACGAAGCAACTCCGCTCCGTCTCGCTGAAGGGCAAGGCTTCCAGGGCACTGCTCGGCGGGCACTTTCCCATCGGGGGCGAAACGTGCGCGGGGCGGTCCGGAGCTCCGCGCGCGGAGCTGGACCCGCACCCGGGCCCGCGCGCCCAGCCGGCCCCGCCGCCCGCCCTCCCCAGCTCCCGCCCAACTTTGTTCAGCTTTAACT